>CM053032.1:40980559-41483315 GCA_028564925.1 Lithobates sylvaticus | reverse complement strand
TATGTGTGTGACAGCTAATACACATCATTAGGTACAATACACAGGTAAAGAGGTTGCAAACCACCCCCCAAAAAAAAACCCCTGCAAGACGAAGGCACAATGAGCTAGTATGCATAGCTGATTATGAAATACTTACCCTTAGAACGAAGCCCCCGCAGCGGCACCTGCACACCGATAAGACAGCTGACATCTTCCCCAGTGTTTCTTCCGGGTTTGCAGGCTCCGACGCTGTGAGAGGCCGGAGCAGCGATGACGTCACACCCGCGCACGCACCGCCAGTCACGGCACACGGCTCTGAAAAAACGGCACGGGTGGCCGTTCCTTCAGAGCACATGCGTCAATGACGTAATCGGCGGGGTATACAGTAAACATCTCCTAAACAGTGCAAGTTTAGGAGATATTTACAGTACCTGTAGCTTATTAAAGGCTTACCTATTGGTATAAACAAACCAGGGGAGTTTACATTCTCTTTAACCACTTGACCTCTGGAAGATTTACCCCCCTTCATGATCAGTCCACTTTTTGCGATACAGCACTGCGTTACTTTGACCACTTGCCGACCAGTCGCCGTCATTATACGGCGGCATGTCGGCTCTTTTCTGTGAATTGCCGTAGCTGTACTAATAGAACTCTGCCCTGAGCTACACTCTGAGTCTCTGGCTGAAGATCAGTGGGTGTCGGAGGACATCGAGCGCCGGCACCTGCAGATCGGCTTCTGCTGTGAATTATTACAGCAGAAGCTGCGCGCTGGTGGCACATGTGCCCCCCTGCAGGTGGAAGTGCGGGACCACGTATATATACATAATTAGCAGTAAAACGGCTATCGGGCGGTCAGAAAGTGGTTACTACAATGTGTACATAACTTGTATAAACCCGTTAGAGTGGTTGTAAATACTGAAAGTTTTTTTACCCTAATGCAATTTATGCATTAAAGGGGTGGTTCAGCAAAAAAATAAAAAAAATGTTTTAAAAGTCAGCAGCTAAAAAAAAAGGTAGCTGCTGACTTTTAATAAGTACACTTACCCTCCCAGGGCACCCGCGATGTCGGTCGTGGAGGCCGAGATGTCCCTCGGCGCTCCGGTCCCAGCGACGCCATCCTCAGTAAGGGAAACGGGCAGCGAGCGCTGCCCGTTTCCTACTGCGCATGCGCGAGTCGTCGCGCGGCGCTTTGTGAATGGGGAACGCGTTGTGTTGTGGGACACAGTTCCCATAACACACCGCGCCCCATTCACTAGAAGACGGCGCTAGGAGCAGAAGAGAGAACAGCACTTATTTTTATTTTATTTTTATTTTAAATTTTTATTAACCTTTTTTCAAAGTTTTTTTTTTTCAGGGTGGCCCTCCACTTTAAGGTAAAAAACCTTCTGCATGCAGCTATCCCCCTCCCCCAATACTTACCTGAGCCGCATCTCAATCCAGCAATGTGCACAAGACCAGAGGCTCTTTCTGCTCTCTCCCCCCTCATTGATATCAGCGGGCTACTGTGTCTGTGACAATCACAGCCAGTGATGAGGGAGTAGGGGCTGAGCCTACTATGCCTTTCTATGATGGGCACTCGGTAGGCAGGAGAAGCCAGTCCTTTATGGAGCGGTGGGTGTAAACGGACGTGTGTCCATGTTCCGCTGCAAACAGACAGATGGGAATCCTAGCAGATTGGATGGCAGTCTGGTGTAAACGGACAGTCGGTCTGTTTACATCCATAGAGGAGAGTGGGCTGTGTCTGTGTCTGCTCTGCATAAGCGGGGCAGACACAGAGCAGACGTCTGCCTCCTTAGCGGGATCAGTGGACAGATTCACCGCTAAGCAGGTGGATTCGTGGCAGTATGGAAGGGGCCTAAGTGAGCCAATAAACTGATATTCTGTTTACTATGAAAAGATAAAAAGGAAAATAGAACAGAATAGAATAAAATAAAACAGAAAAAACATTTAGATTTAAAAAGCTATTACAGCCACCCTTTGCTTGCAGAAAGGGGGGCAATATTTTTAGTAAATATACCTGGGTTTTCCCAATTATCTTTACATATATCGTGATCAAAATACTTAACCCCTTCCCTCCCGTGCTATAGCTGAATGACAAATACAGCGCTGGCTTAGTTTGCAGAGAGGGCGTCTACTGACATCCTCCCGTGATCCCACTTCCCACACGCCCCCCTGTGGTTCCCCCTGTGATAGCTGGGTCCTTTGGATCACAAATTGGGGTAAAGGGCCAATCACAGTGGCCCTTTACCACGTGATCAGCTGTACTCAATGACAGCTGATCATGGACTTAAACACAAGCTGACAGCGTGAAGAGAGAAGAAGAGAGCCGATAACTGGCTTGTGTTAAAGTGTCCTGATTATCAGTGCAGTGCCTACCAGTGCCTTCTAATCAATGCTCACCAGTGCTGCCAATCAGGGCCTCCTCATCAGTGCTGCCTATCAGTGCTGCCTATCAGCACCCATCAGTGCAGCCTCATCAGTGCCACCTATCAGTGCAGCCTCATCAGTGCACATTAATGAAGGAGAAAAATTACCTGTTTGCAAAATATTATAACAAACTATGAGTATGGGGGTGGGGTTGTTGGGCAACATTCCTTGCCTAAACATTTTTTACTTTAATGCAAGGAATGCATTAACCACTTGACCTCCAGAAGGTTTACCTCCCTTCATAACCAGGCCACTTTTTGCGATACGGCACTGCGTTACTTTAACTGACTATTGTGCGGTCATGCAACACTGTACCCAAATAAAATTTACCGTATATACTCGAGTATAAGCCAAGTTTTTCAGCACATTTTTTTGTGCTGAAAATGGCCCCCCTCGGCTTATACTCGAGTCTAGGAATTTGGTGTGTAAACCCAGTGGAAATAGAACTACAACATATCCAAAGCTGGGGTTCCTAGCACCAAGTGCCCTCGAGATACGGGGGCCTCAAAGTCGTTTTGAAAATGTCATTCTCTGCTGCAGAAAAGTGCTTGACATTTTCCGAACCGAATTTGGGGCCCCGTATCTCGAGGCCACTTGGTGCTAGGAACCCCAACTTTGGATATGTTGTAGCAGCAAGTGGCCCGAGATACAGGGCCTCAAAATCTGTCAACTGTGTCCATCTGCAGCAATGTCATTTTGGGACTCTTTGGGTCCAGAGACCCCAAATTGGCTGCAGCTAGGGGGCATCTAGGAACCCTTAACTACCGAGTTTGAAGTTCAGGGGACCTATGGCTGCAAATGGGCATTGTTGACCCTCTTTTCCACTTACAGTATTGGATAATTTTCTTAGCAAAATTATTTCAAAATTGTCGGTCTTTTTTTGGTGATCGAATACCACCAAAAGAAAGCTCTATTTGTGGGAAAAAAAGGACATCAATTTTGTTTGGGTACAATGTCGCACAACCGCACAGTTGTCAGTTAAAGCGACAGAGAGCCGTATCGCAAAAAATGGCCTGGTCATTAAGGGGGCAAATCTTTCGGTCCTTAAGTGGTTAATAAAGCTGGTAGATCTGATTTTATCTGGTTTTATCCGCATGTGCATGGTGATCGCCTGGAGGGTGCAGTATACATCGCTGGTCCTCACTTCATCCCAATTTTTGGGGACCTGCATTTATGACTATTAGCTCAGGGGTCCATCCATTAAAGCGGAGTTCCACCCAAAAATGGAACTTCCGCATCAAAGTGATGGTTACCCCTGACATGCCACATTTGGCATATCATTTTTTTGGGGGGGAGGGGGCAGTGGGTACCCTGTTTTTACAGGCACCCAGCTACCACTTCCTCCCCTGGTGACGCGGTGCTGGAAGGAAGATCACCTCTCCCCCCCCCCTCCCTGCAATCTTCTGGGACACGTCACAGGTCCCAGAAGATTGCCCGGCCATTCACAGCGTGGCTCGTGCATGCGCAGTGCGTGCCTGGCTGTGAAGCCACTGCCGTACGCCCACAGTTAGAATGCCGCCGCGGAGAGGACCTTCGTGCGCTCGCATCGCTGGACCGTGGGACAGGTGAGTGTCTGATTATTCAAGGTCAGCAGCTACACTTTTTGTAGCTGCTGACTTTTAAATGGGTAGAACTCTGCTTTAAGGTGAGCGGGCAAGATACTCATTGGTGGAGGGACTGTCACCCATATTCGGCCCTCGGATCTGTTTCTACACGCGGGTGATTTTATTGCCGTCTGGGATTTGTGTTTTTTTTTTCCAAGAATCATTTGGACTTTCATTTATTTTTGGATATGGTTTTCTTTGCTCTGCACTTTTTTGTATTGTGTACACTCTACAGTAGGGCCGAAACAACTAATCAAAATGATCATCAGCTGATTAGTTGAAATATGTAAGGAATTGCTGCGCTAAACCCCAAAAACAAACTCGATGATCAAAATATTGATAAATGTATAGCTGCTGACACTAGAACAAACTAAGTCCAAAATGCGTAAAGATAAATATAAGTGTAGCACTAAAAAATGTAGATCACTGTGATGCCGCGTACACACGATCAGAAATTCTGCCAGCAAAAGTCCGATGAGAGCTTTTGGTCAGACAATGCGACCGTGTGTATGCTACATCGGACTTTTGCTGGCGGAATTCCAGCCAGCAAAAGATTGAGAGCATGTTCTCAATTTTTCGGTCGGAAAAAGTTTTAATCGGAAATTTCGATCGCCTATACCAATTCCGACGCGCAAAATTCCTACGCAAGCTCGGAAACAATTTGACGCATGCTCGGAAACAATTTGACGCATGCTCGGAAGCATTGAACTTTTTTCTCGGCTTGTCGTAGTGTTGTATGTCACCGCGTTCTTGACGGTCGAAAGTTCAGCAAACTTTTGTGTGACCGTGTGTATGCAAGCCAAGCTTGAGCGGAATTCCGTTGAAAAAAAGCAGCCAAGATTTTTCCGACGGAAAATCCGCTCATGTGAACGTGGCATGACAGTGAGCTATAATACAATTAATATAAACTAATGTAAAGAAAATAAACCGTGAAGGAACAACAGTGAATAATATCTGTGACATATAAAGTCCAAATCCCGTGAAGTACAAAAAATAATAAATGAGTTCATAGATGGGAGTCCCACTGAAATGACTGAGCTGATATCCTCTGTGACTCAAAAAATGAAGAAATAGTAGTGATGACTGTGTAACACGACGAGTGTCAAGCAACAGATGTACATTCATTAAATGAGGAGTAATGGATGGATACTTCTAAAGCCCCATACACACGGTCGGACTTTTTCATGGATTTTGTCCGATCGGACAAGGTTGTTGAAAAATCAGACCGTGTGTATGCACCATCGGACAGTGTTCGTCGGTTTGTCCGACGGACAAAGTCTTATCTCCTGCTGGAAAGATTTGCCGTCAACACGGTCCGATCACACCAAATCCGAGCGTGTGTACGCTTGTCCGACGGACAAAGTGCTACGCATGCTCAGATCACATTACAAGACCAAAGCTATTGGCTACTAGCCTCTACGTAGTCCCGTCGTAGGCAACAAACGTCACCACGTTCAGAATAATCGGATTTTCCGACAACTTTGTCCGACCGTGTATATGCAACACCAGTGTCGGACTAAATCCGTCGGACCCAATCCGATGGATTTGGTGGTCGGATTTTCCGACCGTGTGTATGGGGCTTTACTGGACTCGTTGGGCCACATCTGTCGTACGACAGTGGGCCAATCAGGCTTGTACTGGTGACCAGAGGTCCAACACTCATCGATATTCCCAACTGGAAGAAGGACGGAATGGATGAAGAAATCCCTCCACGAGTGGACGTATCAATTGGCCGAGCCGCAACGGGGTATAACTACCAGATATCCAAACCTCGAGAGGATCTTTCAAAAAGGGATGAGCCAGACCACAGGAGGAGGTCAAACAGACAATAGATGACACGATGGAACGGTGTCACATACAAACCAAAAAAGAAAAAAATGGAGGGCTCCATATGGTGCAGGTAAAAAAGATACAAGAATTTATTCTAATATAAAAAAGCTTACAAAACATCAAATAACAGATGCAAGTAAAAAGTGATCACTGGCAAGTTTAAAAACAATATGGGAAGCATGTGTAGCAAGACCTACGCATTTCAACCGCGCGGTCTTCAACCTTGCCACAGTTGAAGGCTGCGCTGTCGAAACGCGTAGGGATTGCTACACATGCTTCCCATATTGCTTTTAAACTTACCAGTGATCACTTTTTACAGTGGTGTAGTGGGTAGAAGTTTTTTTTTTACCTTGCTATATAGGAGACACTCTATACTATAATTTGTGGCTTGCTATTGGGGCACTCTGAAGGCAGGAGGAGCCAGAAGCACCAGTGGGGGACCCCAGAAGAGGAGAATAGGGCTGCTCTGTGCAAAAGTAGGTGAGTATAGTATGTTTGGTGTTTAGAAAACAAATCCAAAGTTTAAAATCACTTTAAGGGATCTGTGCAGGGAAGATCAGCATCTGAACCCAGAGAAGCTGGAGGCGGATAGACTGGAGGTAATATTAAGAATTACAATTACATTTGAAGTAAACGTTTACTAGTATTGTGCATTATATTTAAAATGATTATATCTATGCAAAAAAGTCTCAGCCTTTAAGCATACGTCCCCATACCCAAGTCTGGCGCAGAGCATGAGTCCCGTACCCAAATCTGGCACAGAGCATAAGTCCCCGTACCCAAGTCTGGAGCAGAGCATACCTCCCTGTACCCAAGACTTGGGCAGAGCTTGCTCCCCGTACCCAAGTCTGGCACAGAGCATGCATCCCGTACCCAAATCTGGGGCAGAGCATGCTTCCCCGTATCCACGTCTGGGGCACAGCATGCGTCCCCGTATCCAAGTCTGGGGCAGAGCATGCGTCCCCGTATCCAAGTCTGGGGCAGAGCATGCGTCCCCGTATCCAAGTCTGGGGCAGAGCATGCGTCCCCGTATCCAAGTCTGGGGCAGAGCATGCGTCCCCGTATCCAAGTCTGGGGCAGAGCATGCGTCCCCGTATCCAAGTCTGGGGCACAGCATGCGTCCCCGTATCCACGTCTGGGGCACAGCATGCGTCCCCGTATCCAAGTCTGGGGCAGAGCATGCGTCCCCGTATCCAAGTCTGGGGCAGAGCATGCGTCCCCGTATCCAAGTCTGGGGCAGAGCATGCGTCCCCGTATCCAAGTCTGGGGCAGAGCATGCGTCCCCGTATCCAAGTCTGGGGCAGAGCATGCGTCCCCGTATCCAAGTCTGGGGCAGAGCATGCGTCCCCGTATCCACGTCTGGGGCACAGCATGCGTCCCCGTATCCAAGTCTGGGGCAGAGCATGCGTCCCCGTATCCAAGTCTGGGGCAGAGCATGCGTCCCCGTATCCAAGTCTGGGGCAGAGCATGCATCCCCGTACCCAAGTCTGGGGCAGAGCATGCATCCCCGTACCCAAGTCTAGCACAGAGTATGCATCCCCGTACCCAAGTCTGGAGCAGAGCATGCATCCCCGTACCCAAGTCTAGCACAGAATATGCATCCCCATACCCAAGTCTGGCACAGAGCATACCTTCCCGTACCCAAATCTGGCACAGATCATACGTCCCCGTACCCAAGTCTGGGGCAGAGCATGCGTCCCCATACCCAAGCCTGGGGCAGAGCATGCGTCCCCTACCCAAGTCTGGCACAGAGCATAGGTACCCGTGCCCAAGTCTGGCACATAGCATACCTTCCCGTACCCAAATCTGGCACAGAGCATACGTCCCCGTACCCAAGTCTGGGGCAGAGCATGCGCCCCCGTACCCAAGCCTGGGGCAGAGCATGCGTCCCCAAGTCTGGCACAGAGCATAGGTCCCCGTACCCAAGTATGGCACAGAGCATGCGTCCCCGTACCCAAGTCTGCCACAGAGCATGTGTCCCTGTACCCAAATCTGGGGAAGAGCGTGCGTCCCCGTACCCAAGTCTGGGGCAGAGCATGCGCCCCCCTACCCAAGTCGGGCAGAGCATACGTCCCCGTACCCAAGTCTGGGGCAGAGCATGCGTCCCCGTACCCAAGTCTGGGGCAGAGCATACGTCCCCGTACCCAAGTCTGGGGCAGAGCATGCGTCCCCGTACCCATGTCTAGCACAGAGCATGCATCCACGTCCCCAAGTCTGGGGCAGAGCATGCATCCCAGTCGCCAAGTCTGGGGCAGAGTATGCATCCCTGCCCCCAAGTCTGGGGCAGAGCATGCATCCCCGTACCCAAGTCTGGGGCAGAGCATGCATCCCCGTACCCAAGTCTGGGGCAGAGCATGCATCCCCATACCTAAGTCTGGGGCAGAGCATGCATCCCCGTACCCAAGTCTGGGGCAGAGCATGCGTCCCCCCCACCCAAGTCTGGGGCAGAGCATGCGTCCCCCCCACCCAAGTCTGGGGCAGAGCATACATCCCTGTATGCAAGTACCACTTGAATGTGCATATATCAGAGCACAGCCACTATTTAAGCCTGTCATTAATTGTGAAAGGCTGCTGGCAGCAGGCTGTATGCTGCACCCGTGACTCCTAGGTAAATACATTTTTACACTGTACGGCCCTCTTGAGACCATGTGCATTACCTTTCTTGTGTCCACATACATCGTTTCTCTTTTGCCAAGGCCTGATGAAGGGGGTGGTGTCACAAAACGCGTTAGCTTGGCAATTTGTCATTGGAATTATCTTGTATTTGGACTTCGATATTACAATGTGGTGCTTCGATTCTAAATGATTCATCCCTACCACAACCCAAGTGATAGCGATATGTAGAATCTGCTAACCCAATATTCAGACTCTTTTTTTACACTACTACCATAATATCAGATGATAACAACACTATAAAGCAAGCACATGGGGAGTCTTCAGGCCTTCTATCCACTCTCCTAAGAACTGCTACCTAGGTGAGATGACCTTACATAACGTCTCCCAGCTACTGAGTGTGCAGCGGATAAAGTCAAGCAGCAACAAAAGCAATACAGCAAAGCAAGGAGGCAAATATAAATATTTCACAAGTAGGCCTGCAGAATCAAAATCAATGAAGACTGAATGTTCAGAGTTTAATATGAGCTCAGTCGTGACTGGTTCTCTTTAAAGCCCTGCTGGACCGCTACACTTGCGGAGGAACTGCTGCGCTGCCCACACATTGCTTTTTAGGAATATTATTTTGCATGCGACACGCTTGACTGACAAGGATTTATTTATGGACTTCGAATTCCCAGCAATCAATTTCCCCGTCCTTCTGATAAGGCGAGTGCATGTATGTAAATAGGGTTACTGCACCTCTTAAGGAAGTGCGGAGCTACCAAACTACCATATTTAAAATGAATTAATCTATTTTTTTTTTTTATGCAAAGCCGTGGTTGCCAGGCAACATAATTTCAACACAATGGTCTACTCTACCCTGATCCTGAAGCAAAAAAACAGAACAATTATATGACTACTGCCTGTTCTGTGACAACGTGACATGATTTCTGAGCTCACGGACGTGACGGATCGACGGATCGAGTGCTCAGCATCTGGAAAAGGGAAATCTACTATTATTTATTACAGCCATTTATACAGCCCAGTCAATGTAGGCAGTGCTTTACGTACTATCTATTCACATCAGTCCATCAGTCCCTACCCTCAAAGAGCTTACAATCTAATTTCACTATCATGTACATAGTGTGTGTATATACATACATATACAGTATGTATGTATGTATGTATGTATGTATATATATATATATATATATATATATATATATATATAGATAGATAGATAGATATCTATATATATATAGAGATAGATATCTATATATATATATATATATATATATATATATATATATATATATATATATATATATATATATATATATATATATATATATCTATATCTATATATATATATATATATATATAGATATATCTATATCTATATATATATATATATATATATATATATATATATATATATATATACACATACACACACACAGTATCTCACAAAAGTGAGTACACCCCTCACATTTTTGTAAATATTTTATTCTATCTTTTCATGTGACAACACTGAAGAAATTACACTTGTCTACAATGTAAAGTAGTGAGTGTACAGCTTGTATAACAGTGTAAATTTGCTGTCCCCTCAAAATAACTCAACACACCATTAATGTCTAAACCACTGGCAAAAAAAAAAGTGAGTACACCCCTAAATGAAAAATGTCCAAATTGGGCCCAAAGTGTCAATATTTTGTGTGGCCACCATTATTTTCCAGCACTGCCTTAACCCTCTTGGGCATGGAGTTCACCAGAGCTTCACAGGTGGTCACTGGAGTCCTCTTCCACTCCTCCACGATGACATCACTGAGCTGGGTGATGTTGGAGACCTTGCGCTCCTCCACCTTCCATTTGAGGATGCCCCACAGATGCTCAATAGGGTTTAGGTCTGGAGACATGCTTGACCAGTCCATCACCTTTACCCTCATCTTCTTTAGCAAGGCAGTGGTCGTCTTGGAGGTGTGTTTGGGGTTGTTATCATGTTAGAATACTGCCCTGCGGTCCAGTCTCTGAAGGGAGGGGATCATGCTCTGCTTCAGTAAGTCACAGTACACGTTGGCATTCATGGTTCCCTCAATGATCTGTAGCTCCCCAATGCCGGCACCACTCATGCAGCCCCAGACCATGACACTCCCACCACCATGCTTGACTGTAGGCAAGACACACTTGTCTTTGTACTCCTCACCTGGTTGCCGCCACACACGCTTCACACCATTTAAACCAAATAATTTTATCTTGGTCTCATCAGACCACAGGACATAGTTCCAGTAATCCATGTCCTTAGTCTGCTTGTCTTCAGAAAACTGTTTGCAGGCTTTCTTGTGCATCATCTTTAGAAGAGGCTTCCTTCTGGGATGACAGCCATGCAGACCAATTTGATGCAGTGTGCAGCATATGGTCTGATCACTGACAGGCTGACCCCCCACCCCTTCAACCTCTGCAGCAATGCTGACAGCACTCATACATCTATTTCCCAAAGACAACCTCTGGATATGACGCTGAGCATGTGCACTCAACTTCTTTGATCGACCATGGCAAGGCCTGTTCTGAGTGGAACATGTCCTGTTAAACCGCTGTATGGTTTTGGCCACCGTGCTGCAGCTCAGTTTCAGGGTCTTGACAATCTTCTTATAGCCTAGGTCATCTTTATGTAGAGCAACAATTATTTTTTTCAGATCCTCAGAGAGTTCTATGCCATGAGGTGCCATGTTGAACTTCTAGTGACCAGTATGAGAGATTGAGAGCGATAACACCAAATTTAACACACCTGCTCCCCATTCACACCTGAGACCTTGTAACACTAACAAGTCACATGACACCGGGGAGGGAAAATAGGTAATTGGGCTCAATTTGGACATTTTTACTGTTGCCAGCGGTTTAGACATTAATGGCTGTGTGTTGAGTTATTTTGAGGCGACAGCAAATGTACACTGTTATACAAGCTGTACACTCACTACTTTACATTGTAGCAAAGTATAATTTCTTCATAGTTGTCACATGAAAAGATATAATAAAATATTTACAAAAATGTGAGGGGTGTACTCACTTTTGTGAGATACTGTTTATGTGTGTATATATATATATATATATATTACACACATACATACACACACATACATATATACTGTATATGTATGTATATACACACTATATTGTCAAAAGTATTGGGACACCTGCCTTTACACGCACATGAACTTTAACCACTTCAGACCCGGAAGAATTTACCCCCTTCCTGACCAGAGCACTTTTTGCGATTCGCACTGCGTCGCTTAAACTGACAATTGCGCGGTTCTGCGACGTGGCTCCCAAACAAAATTTACTTCCTTTTTTTCCCCACAAATAGAGCTTTCTTTTGGTGGTATTTGATCACCTCTGCGTTTTTTATTTTTTGCGCTATAAACAAAAATAGAGCGACAATTTTGAAAAAAAAACACAATATTTTTTACATTTTGCTATAATAAATATCCCAAAAAATACGTATTCTTCTACATATTTATGGTAAAAAAAATAGCAATAAGCGATTATTGATTGGTTTGCGCAAAAGTTATAGCGTTTACAAAATAGGGGATAGTTTTATGGCATTTTTATGAATTGTTTTTTTTTTTTCTACTAGTAATGGCGGCGATCAGCGATTTTTATCGTGACTGCGACATCATGGCGGACACATCGGACATTTTTGGGACCATTGTCATTTATACAGCAATCAGTGCTATACAAATGAACTGATTTCTGTGTAAATGACACTGGCAGTGAAGGGGTTAACCACTAGGTGGCAGTATAGGGGTTAAGTATGTCCTAGGGAGTGTTTCTAACTGTGGGGGGGGGGGGCGCGTCACTGATCTCTGCTTCCGATCACAGGGAGCAGAGATCAGTGACAGTGTCACTAGGCAGAACAGGGAGATGCTTGTTTACATTAGCATCTCCCCGTTCTTCCTCTCCGTGAGACGATCGCGGGTATCCCCGGATCACGGAGCTTACCACGGGCGCACCTGCAGGCCGCCTCTTAAAGGGCAACATACAGGTACGTTAGTTTGCCTGTATGTGCCCTTCTGCCGCAGTATATCTGCATGAGGCGGTCGGCAAGTGGTTAATGGCATCCCAGGCTTAGTCCGTAGGGTTCAATATTGAGTTGGCCCACCCTTTGCAGCTATAAAAGCTTCAACTCTTCTGGGAAGGCTGTCCAGAAGGTTTAGAAGTGTGTCTATGGGAATGTTTGACCATTCTTCCAGAAGAAAATTTTTGAGGTCAGGCACTGATGTGGACGAAAAGGCCTGGCTTGCAGTCTCTTCTCTAATTCTTCCCAAAGGTGTTCTATCCGGTTGAGGTCAGGACAGTCAAGTTCCTCCACCTCAAACTAACTCATCCATGTTTTTATGGACCTTGCTTGGTGCATTGGTACAAATCATTTGGTGGAGGGGGATTATGATGTGGTGTAGTTTTTCAGGGGTTGGGCTTGGTCCCTTAGTTCCAGTGAAGAGAACTCCTAAGGCGTCAGCATACCAAGACATTTTGGACAATTTCATGCTCCCACCTTTGTGGGAAGAGTTTGGGGATGGCCCCTTCCTATTCCAACATGACTGTGCACCAGTGCACAAAGCAAGGTCCATAAAGACATGGATGAGCGAGTTTGGGGTGAAGGAACTTGACACTCTGACACTAACTGACACGTTTGACACTTTTTGGGACCAGTGGCACTAATACAGTGACCAGTACTAAAAATATGCACTGCCACTGTACCAATGACACTGGCAGGGAAGGGGCTAACATCAGAGGCGAGCAAAGGGTTAACTGTGTGCCTAGCCAGTGTTTATGTGAACTGTGTGAGGTGCTTTTACTAGGGGAAGAGATGGAATTTTGCAGGAACACAAACTTCATCTCTTCCCCACTGTCACAATGGTGATCTGCCTTACTTACATAGGTAGATTGCAGTACTGTGTCTCTGCCTGATGATCAATGGGTGCTGGTGGACATTGAGTACCCGGCACCCGCCGTTCGGCTTTTGCTGAGTGTAACCACAGTGAGAGTGAGCAGCCAGCAGCGCACATGCACACTCACTTCCCTGGGGGGGTACAGTGGTGGCCGTGGACAAGGGGGGATACAGAGGTCGCTGTGGATGAGGGGGGGGTGGAGGGTACAGAGGTGGCTGTGGACGGGGGGGGGGGATACTGTGGTGGCTGTGAACGGGGGGTGTGTGGAGGGTACAGTGGTGGCTGTGGACGGGTACATAGGTGGAGAGGTGGCTGTGGACGGGGGGGGGGGGGGGGGGGGGGGGGATACAGTGGTGGCTGTGAACGGGGGGGGGGGGGGTGTGGAGGGTACAATGGTGGCTGTGGACTGGGGGGAATACAGAGGTGGCTGTGGACGGGGGGGTACAGCTGTTGCTGTGGACAGGGGGGAGGGTACAATGGTGGCTGTGGACGGGGGGGGGGGGGTGTGGAGGGTACAATGGTGGCTGTGGACTGGGGGGGAATACAGAGGTGGCTGTGGACGGGGGGGGGGGGTACAGCAGTTGCTGTGGACAGGGGGGCGGGTACAATGGTGGCTGTGGACTGGGGGAGGATACAGAGGTGGCTGTGGACGGGGGGGGGTACAGCAGTTGCTGTGGACAGGGGGGAGGGTACAATGGTGGCTGTGGACGGGGGGGGGTGTGGAGGGTACAGTGGTGGCTGTGGACGGAGGGGATACAGAGGTGGCTGTGGACGGAGGGGATACAGAGGTGGCTGTGGACAGGGGGGAGGGTACAATGGTGGCTGTGGACGGGGGGGGGATACAGAGGTGGCTGTGGACAGGGCGGAGGGTACAATGGTGGCTGTGGATGGGGGGGATACAGAGGTGGCTGTGGACGGGGGGGTACAGCAGTTGCTGTGGACAGGGGGGAGGGTACAATGGTGGCTGTGGACGGGGGGGGGGGGTGTGGAGGGTACAATGGTGGCTGTGGACTGGGGGGGAATACAGAGGTGGCTGTGGACGGGGGGGGGTACAGCAGTTGCTGTGGACAGGGGGGAGGGTACAATGGTGGCTGTGGACGGGGGGGGGGGGGTGTGGAGGGTACAGTGGTGGCTGTGGACGGAAGGGATACAGAGGTGGCTGTGGACAGGGGGGAGGGTACAATGGTGGCTGTGGACGGGGGGGGATACAGAGGTGGCTGTGGACAGGGGGGAGGGTACAATGGTGGCTGTGGACGGGGGGATACAGAGGTGGCTGTGGACAGGGCAGGGAGGTACAGCAGTGGCTGTGGACAGGGCAGGGAGGTACAGCAGTGGCTGTGGACAAAGGGGGTTCACAGGTGCCGGCACACGGAGGATACAAGAAAATGCTTGGCCAGCATTTAATAATGTTATCTGCAAAAGTGTCTGTTATATAATAAGAATGCAGCTATATACCTCATTAAGAGCGCCACTCACGGCCTCTCTCTTCTCGTTGTCTGACAATTGCAGTGGGTGGGCCCGAGAATGAGGTCAGTCAGGAGGAGGGGGGGGGGGGGGGGGGGATAGAGGCAGCGAGTCAACTGAGCACCGAGCGGTGCTGGTATATAGCTGAATTTTATTATATAACACAGACACTTTTGCAGATGACATTATTAAACAGAGACCCACTTGTCTGCGGGGGGGGGTGTTGCCCCGTGAATTAATCATGGGCACTGATGGGCCGGTGATTTAGTAGTGGCCCGTGGGTTGCCGACCCCTGCTCTATGGCCTGCTTTACCCATTAGCTACCCAAACTGCTCTGCATGCTTAAAAAGCTTCCGTAATGTTCGGAGGAGCTTTGATGCCACACTTCT
This sequence comes from Lithobates sylvaticus, assembly GCA_028564925.1. NCBI lineage: Eukaryota > Metazoa > Chordata > Amphibia > Anura > Ranidae > Lithobates > Lithobates sylvaticus. The sequence goes on along the minus strand of CM053032.1, from coordinate 41,468,081 downwards.
AGCACCTTTTCCCTTCAGAATAGAATGCTGAACAAAGATCTTGTTGGGTTGTCTTTTTTTAGCAAACTATTACGTAAGTCCCCCATAAATGGCTCGAATTTTGACCAATTTCCTGTTGAATCAGCCAAATAATCGAGTTGTGGGTAACCCTGCAAGCACCAACCGAATCAAAAAAAGTTGATTTAAAAAAAAATTTACTGAGCCAAGTGAGATATTATCAGCCAAACACTGACTAAATCCTGCCAGTCAGCCGTGGGTACCTACATACAGTAGCTGGCAGTGGGAGGTTAGCATGCATGTGGGAATCAATTGATCTTCAGTTGTCCAGCCCACGGGTTAAACCAAAGAAACCCGGACTGGCTATGGCCAGCCTTTAGTCTCTTTTAGAAAATGCTTGTAGCTTACCAAACACCAGCTAAATTCTGCTATCAGCTTGTTTAAACAAACAGCCAACACTCCGTGTATTCAACACTTTCAGAGTGGGACTGAGACTCGGTTCACACTCGTGGGATGCGGGAAACCCTGCGATTCAGTGTCGGTTCCCACATCGCACAGTCGTTCACACTGAGATCTAAAAACAGCTGAGGGTGTCAATGTAAAGAGTAATGACACCCCCAGATCGGTTCGCAGATCGCAGTGCCAACTGTGAAATGGTGCAGGAATTGGATCGCATAGGAGTGAACACTCATGTGATCCGATTTCAGTGCAGACCAAAACCTGCGTCATTTTGGTGTGAATGCGATGCGATTTCAGACATAGTTTGTATGGCTGAAATCGCATCGCACAGACATCACATGTGATCTGCAAAGCAATGCGCTGTCACCTGTCACCAAAATAAATCTTTAAATAGGAGGACTTTTTATCCCCTATCTGATGGGCAACATTTTTTTTTTATTATTATTATAACAAATTAAAGTTACACAAAAAGCATAAAAACCCCCTCAAAAAATTGAGGCCCCACCCGATAAATACGCACGTACCAATGTAAACAGATGCAGCGGGGCACCTACACATGAAAATGTAGATTGCGATACACGTTACATATCACCGCACACGCCGGAATGAGAGCGACAATTCTAGCACCAGACCTCCTTCCTAACGCTAAACTGATGACCTATAATAGGGGGCTTTTAAAGCTTTGCCTATTGAAAATAGAGAGCACTGACATGTTTAAGGTTTGACATGTTAGGTATCCATTTACTTGGTGCAACCTCTGCTTTTATATTTTACCCGATAAAAATTGGGCAATTTATTGCGTTTTTTTGCCCCCTAAAATAAACTTTTAATGTGTTTTTTTACTGACCTTTGCGGTAATATCGTGCAACATAAAAAATTAAAGCTACCACTATTTTACTATTTTATTCTCTAGGGTCTCTGCTTTCAGAAAATATATAATTTTTGGGGGTTTTATGTAATCTTCAGGCCTAAAATGATTTTTTTTTATATGTGTGCAAAAAAACGTCTCTGGCTGTGAAAGAGTTAACCACTTGCCGACCGGCGCACGACGATATACGTCGGCAGAATGGCACGTACAGGCAGGAGGGCGTATATATAAGTCCCTCCTTAATGCCTGTCCGTGCCATCGGGAGCGCGCTGGGAGTGGCGCGCTCGCGCGCCGGTCGGGACCCCCGTGAGTCCGGTCGCGGTCCCCGCGGACTCGATCGCCGCGGGGACCCCCGCGATCGTCTCACGGGAAGGCTGAACGGGGAGATGCCGAGATAAACAGCATCTCGCCGTTCTGCCTAGCAACTAGTGACGCCGATCTCTGCTCCCTGTGATTGGAGCAGAGATCAGCATTCACTAGCTGACAGCCACGCCCCCCCACAGTAAGAAACACACACCCCTAGGCATACTTAACCCTTTTAAATTGTGACATGTTTGGTATCTATTTACTCGGCATAACATCATCTTTTATATGTTACCAAACAACTGGGTATTATATTGTGGGTTTTTTTGTTCACAAAAAATTGCATTTGAAAACTGCTACGCAAATACTGTGTAACATAAAAAACTGCAACACCCACTATTTTATTCTCTGTGCTTTAAAAGAATGTTTAATGTTTGGCGGTTTTAAGTAATTTTCTCCCAATAAAATTCTGATTTGTACATGTATGTGAAAAGTGTCAGAAAAAGGCCTGGTCTTTAAAGCAGAGTTCTGCTTAAAAAAAAAATTTTAAGTCAGCCGCTACAAATACTGCAGCTGCTGACTTTTAATAATCGGACACTTACCTGTCCCGGGTCCAGCGATGCGGGAGAACGAAGCCCCGCTCGTCTCCCCCTCCTCTCTGCAGCGCCGGTGTTCTGTCACCAATAGCCTGGCTATCATAAAGTGTCCGCCCCGTACTGCGCATGCGCAGTACGAAGCAGAAGGAGTTTCGGAAAATCTCCGAAGATGAACGGCGCCTGCGCCGTGAGTCGAGGTGCAAGCCCCACCATCCAAGTGGACATAGGGCTACACAAACTTAGAGGGCCCCTCGCGGGCTCGCTTCGCTCGCCACGCTTCAGGCACAGCTCTGCTCTTTTTTATTCTAACTCTATGTCCACTTGGAAGGTGGGTCTTGAACCTGGACTCACGGCTCAGGCGCCGTTCATCTTCGGCTATATTCGGAATCTGCTTGTCCTGTGTACTGCGCATGCGCAGTACACAGCGGGAACTATACGATGGGGGACACAGTATGACAGGACACCGGCATTGTAACTGAGGGCGCCCAGCTGTGGCTTCACAGCCGGACACCCACTGCGCATTCGCGAGCCACGCGCAGTGACTGGCCGGGCAATCATCTGGGACCTGTGACGTGTTCCAGATGATTGCCGAGAGGGAGGAGGGAGAGGTGATCTCCCTTCCGGTGCCGCGGTGCGCTGGGAGGAAGTGGGAGCTGGGACCCTCTGAAAAGAGGGTACCCGCTCTCCCCCCAAAAAAATGACATGCCAAATGTGGCATGTCATAGGGTCACCTCCCTTAAAGCGGAAGTTCAATTTTTGGGTGGAACTCCGCTTTAAGTGGTTAAGCTGGCCATGGATAGGTTGCTTCATTTGATCAGCTAACAGGCTGATCAAAAAAAAATTAACAGATTACCCTATCAACACAAATGAGGTGGATGAAGGAATCCTCCCTTCTGTGCTATTGTATTCTGACAGCAGGGACTCCTCCACTGTCAGAATACACTAATCAGCACTGCAGCCACTGATCAAATGAAAACTTTCCAACATCCCAGTTTAGAAAAGTCAATCATTAGATCGACTTCTGTAGAAGGGAAAGGCCATAGGTGGATCGAAATTCATCTAAATTTCAATCCATCTGTGGCCAGCTTTAGAAAGATGTATTCATGTTACTGAATAAAGCAGTTGCACTGCATATGATTTGAATTGCTTATTAGTATATATAGGAGAATGGTCAATTAATCAATTATCCAGGAATAGAAAAAATAATAATCTGTCCCTAGAAAGGGAATGTAGAGCTCAGCCAGTCACATACCTTTCAAGGATGCATTCCTACAACTTGAGGATGTAGTTACTGATTTATGAATAGCTTCAGATAAGATTCTTAATTTTCTGGTTCTTCCTTTTGTAGTGCAGCTCTGCAGAATGAAACATAAACAATATAATTACACATAACACAATATGCAAATGAGAATGTTAAAAAAAAAAAAAAAAAAATTAAATCATTATAAGATAATTGCATAGCATTATGTTATGTAGTGTTATTAAAGGTTAACTCCCACCAACTTTATTTTTGGTGTGCAGAGAAGACTCCTTTTCTCTTCCTGTTCTGTCTGACTGCCATCACTTACTGTATATTCCTCGAGTATAAGCCAACCCGAATATAAGCCGAGGCACCTAATTTTACCACAAAAAACTGGGAAAACTTATTGACTCGAGTATAAGCCTAGGGTGAGAAATGCGCAGCTACTGTAAGTGGAAAAGAGGGTCAACAATGCCCATTTGCAGCCTCGCTGTGCCCATTTGCATGCCTCACTGTGCCCATTTGCAGCCATAGGTCCCCCAAACTTGGTAGTTAAGGGTTCCTAGATGCCCCCTAGCTGCAGCCAAAATTTGGGGTCTCTGGACCCAAAGGGTCCCGAAATGACATTGCTGCAGGTGGACACAGTTGACTGACTTTGGGGCCCTGTATCTCGGGCTTGCTTGGTGCTAGGAACCCTATCTTTGCATATGTTCTAGTGCTAGTTCCACTGGGTTTGAATGCCAAATCTGGGGTTCCTAGCACCAAGTGGCCCCGAGATACGGGCCCCAAATTTTTTTTTTTTGCTGCAGAAAAGTGCTTGACTCGAGTATAAGCCGAGGGGGGCACTTTCAACACAAAAAAAGTGCTGAAAAACTCGGCTTATACTCGAGTATATACGGTAGATAGGCGATATGGGGGAATCTATGTCTCGGAGACACAGAGAGCAGTACAATCCTGACAGAAGTTTGAAACCATCCTCAGTGTACTAGGAAATGGGTTTTTATTGCTGTCTGTGTCTCCATCAGGGGCGATGTCCCCTTAAAGTGTTACTAAACCTACAACAGTAAAAACAATCTGTATATGCAGTAAAGCATGCTTTTTATATTAACTGTGGAATCTAAGTGGTTAATCACTTGCATTGTTTAAAAAAGCTGTTTGATCCTGTCTTCTCTGATCCTCCCTTTCTTCCGCAGTCCATCTGCTGTTAGATCAGAGCCCAGGAGGCACATGCTCAGTTTGGTGTGTATTGCTTGTATTTTGTATTGTATTTTTTCTCTTTTTTTTTGGTGAGGGTGCATGTGATCAACACAGAGCCAATCAGCACTGTCCAGACAGAGGATCAGGGGTCCTGCATCCTGACAGGACAGCTCAGTGCAGTATGAAAATTCCTCCTACAAGCTTTACCAAGAACTGATAGAAGTCCCAAGACTGCTATATACTGCTGATGAGAAAAGGCATTTAGCAGTTTATATTTACTAAAATAATTGCAATTCCATGTTCTGTGTACTGTGGGAGACCAAATATAGTGAATTCAGGGTCCTGGGTTTACACTTTCATTCCTAGTTTGTACAATGACGAACATGATAAACAAGGAAATGTAAATGAATCCCTGTAAGTCCTATAGTAAAAGTAGAGCTGCACGAGTCTGGCCAAAATGAGAATCATGATTTTTTTTTTTTTTTTTTTTGCTTAGAAAAAAAAGATCATGAATCTCGCAGCGTAAAATCTTTCACATTATACAAAAAAATTGGGTTAACTTTACTGGTTATTTTTTTTTTTTTTTATTCATTAAAGTGTAAATTTTTCCAAAAAATTGCATTTGAACGACTGCTGCGCAAATACTGTGTGACATAAAATATTGCCATAACCACCATTTTATTCTCTATGGTCTCTACTAAAAAAAAAAAAAATATATATATATATATATATATATATATATATATATATATATATATATATATGATGTTTGGGGGTTCTAAGTAATTTTCTATAAAAAAAAAATGATTTTAACTTGAAACCACCAAATGTCAGAAAAAGGTTTAAGTGGTTAAACTTCCCTCATTTACAAACCAAAGTGTATTCCTTTGATCTAAAGGACAAATTGTTACAATATTTATACTTAAGTTCCACTGCTAAAGAATGTTGTGATTCTTGGCAGACTGCCCGGTTTTTTACACAAGTCCTTGTAATACAAGACCAGCTGGACTAGAAGGAAGGCCTTAAGCCTCCAATAACCCAACCCTATGGGTCCCATTAAAGTGCCTAATACTTCAGCATGCTTTTTTTAATGTGTTTTTGATGCTTCTGTGATGTCTTTTTAAAGCTTTAATTAAGCTTCACAAATGCCCTGTGTGTGTGTATTTATGTTCTGTTTGTATTAAAGGGGCCCAGTAGAGCCCTGGCTCAGAAGTACCCCTGTTCAGCAGATCCCCAGCTCATTGGTACCATTGTTTAGCATATCCCCACTCAGTAGTAACCCCCAGCTCTGCTGATCGCCTAGTCAATAGTAACCCCCAGCTCTACTGATTGCCTAGTTAATAGTAACCCCCAGCTCTACTGATCGCCTAGTCAATAGTAACCCCCAGCTCTGCTGATCGCCTAGTCAATACTAACCCCCAGCTCTGCTGATCGCCTAGTCAATAGTAACCCCCAGCTCTGCTGATCGCCTAGTCAATAGTAACCCCCAGCTCTGCTGATCGCCTAGTCAATAGTAACCCCCAGCTCTGCTGATCGCCTAGTCAATAGTAACCCCCAGCTCTGCTGATCGCCTAATCAATAGTAACCCCCAGCTGGGCTGATCGCTAATCAATAGTAACCCCCAGCTCTGCTGATCGCCTAGTTAATAGTAACCCCCAGCTCTGCTAATCGCCTAGTCAATAGTAACCCCCAGCTCTGCTGATCGCCTAGTCAATAGTAACCCCCAGCTCTGCTGATCGCCTAGTCAATAGTAACCCCCAGCTCTGCTGAACCCCACTCAGTAATAACCCCCAGCTCTGCTGTTTCCCCCAATTTTCTGATCCTCCTCTCTCTCTGGTCCCTGCTCACCTCCCGCTATATTGATCCCACGCTACACACATGTGGCATCGCTAGTTTCTCCTGAACTGGTCTGCCAGCTCTGCTGATCCTCCCCTACTCAGTCCTCTCCATGATGCCCACCAGATATGATGTCTGCACCAGACACTTCTACAATATATACACATGAACCGGAAGAGATTGCTGATGACGTCTTTCCACTTCACTTTTTGGTTTCCCAGTGCATCCTGGGATATCTCATACCTGAAATACCTCAAAAGCAAAGCTAGCTCTAAATAAAAGCCCCTCAAAAGCTGCAGTTGCTGTAATCGTGAGTTGCCATAGACTTCTATGGAGGCTTCAGAGATGCTTTGAAGCACCAAGAAAAAGACATGGGGTATCATTTTTGAAGCAAAGCAAAAGCAACGTGTGAACAGGACTGTAAGCTTACCATTTTATTTAGTGACAGGAGCTTTAATTGGCCTCCAGAGTGCTTTAAAAAAAGTGTGTCCAATGCCACATTTTGAAGTGTAATCGAGCCCTAAAACAATCAAGATATTAGAAATTTGTACCTCAAAACATTGTCAAAAAAAGACAAATCACTTCACCAAGGTGACAGCCTTGAATAACCTACAACCACAATCTGAGAAGAGTGAAAATGGCTCCTAAATCCAGCAGAAAACCCCAAATTCAATCCCACAAAGCCAGCATGATAGGTAGGTGCATGGAAGACAACCTAACAAGGACAGGGAAGAATGTAAGGTTAGAACTATAAACTGGTGAAATAGGCTACAACCCAAATGGAGCATTGAGCGAGACACACCAGTTATACAAAAGACACCTCTAGTAGGGTAGTAGGGCTGCAACTAACGATTATTTTCATAATCGATTAGTTGGCCGATTATTGTTTAGAATAATCGATTAATCGGTTAATAAACTTAAAAAAAAGTGTGGTGTATAATTTTGATAATATGTAAAGTTTAAAAAAAAGGCAATACAAATAACCAACTATATGGTTAGGGAGCAAAATATTTAATCCACTCTAAAGGCCCATACATACGATCGGACTTTTTGACAACCAACATGTAAATTAGCTAGTTTGGACCAACATCCGACCGTGTGCACGCTCCATCGGACCAACTTTTTCCAGGTTTCATCTGACTTTTGTCGGCTGTGCGAACGGACCAACTTTCTGCCAACAAAAGTCCGATGGACCAAAGTCCGACCGTGTGTACACAAAACCAACGGACTTTTGTACAAACCAAAGCAGAACCAATGCAAAAGATCAGACAACAATACAGAAGTTGACCAAAGGTGGCGGTAAAGAGCAGAAAAACCAAGTGATTTGGTGAAAGTTGGCTGAAAAAGTCCTGCCGTGTGTATGCAATACCAACTTGGGGCCAACGCCCTTTGGACAAAAATCCACGGGAAAGTTGGTCCACGGTCCGATCGTGTGTATGAGGCTTAAGAATAACAGACAGAAGAGATATACTTTTTTTGGCCAATTTGTTGTTGGGCAAATTAAAAAACACAAATTGCTGCAAAAACGCATTACATGCTTTTCTGCAGCTTCTCCATTGAAGTATATTGAACCAAAGAAACCACCGTTTTGCGTTAAAAAAAAGTCCCTGACCCTTTCCAAACAGCAGCGGCTGAAAAAAGCATAGCTGTGAACGTGTCCCATAGGAAACCATGTAAATGAACTGTAGTGCGTTTGTGGAAAAAGCACCAAAACACATAGATGTGAACCTGGCCTGAGACGTTTAATAACATAATGGGGGTTAAAAAAAATAAAATTAGCCCTTTATAGTACAAAAAAAAAGCACATAATCACTACTGTAGGGGTTCATTTTTTTTACTGTAGAACTGTGAAAGTAATATTTACAGTAGCGATTATTTGCTCTTTTTGTACTATAAGGGGCTCATTTAAGTTTTTTTTAACCCCATTATGTTACTGGCCGATTAATCGATTATGAAAATAGTAATCGATTAATTTCATAATCGATTAGTTGTCGATTAATCGATTAGATGTTTCAGCCCTACTCTGGAGCATGCCCTAAGGCCCCTTTCACACTGGGGCGTTTTTCAGGCGGTACAGCGCTAAAAATAGCGCCTGTATACCGCCTGAAAAAATCCGGACCCTTTAACTCCAGTGTGAAAGCCGCCGGGCTTTCACACTGGAGCGGTGCGCTAGCAGGACGGTCAAAAAAGTCCTGCTAGCAGCATCTTTGGAGCGGTATAGGAGCGGTGTGTTCACCGCTCCTATACCGCTCCTTCCCATTGATTAGAATGGGACACCGCGGTGATACCGCCGCAAAGCGCCGCTACGGCGGCGCTCTGCGGGGGGTCTTTAACCCTTTTTCGGCTGCTCGCGGTGGGTAAAACCGCACCGCGAACGGCCGAAAACCGCGGCTAAAACGACGGTAAGGCAGCGCTAAATATAGCGCTGCTTTACCGTCACCGCGGCTCCCCGCCCCAGTGTGAAAGGGGCCTTAGTGGGACCCTGCTGAAAATATCCTGCCTAACCTTACCTTGAGTCTAAAGGCTGCTAAATGCTCCAAACACCCCAAATCCAACAAGACAGGCAGACTCGTGGAACCAAAAAACAGAAGTCGTATAACGACAGTGAAGAACGCTTGGCTAAGTGAATCTCGGGCAGGAAATAAGGCAAGCAAGGCCTTCTTCACATTGCTACAGATCCGCCAAGGGACAAGGGGCCGAATACCAGGCCATCAAGCCCCAACAAAGTCTTAGGGCATTATATGTGTGCAACAAAAATCCCTATGTGATTGCAGGGGTAAAGAGCAAGTAGTATATACGATCTCCAATCCTGATAGCCCTGGGGCCAATCCAATCTATCAGGATTGGAGATTGTATATATTACATGCTCTTTACCCCTGTAGGGGTGAGGGCTTCTGGTGGGTGCATATACCTAAGAGGGAGCACGAGAAGTCACTTTGGTTTGTTGAAAAGAAGCTGAGATAAAAGACGCATCACTTGAAAACCTGCACAAGTCACTTTATTGTTTATTGCACAAAAGTCGAGACAAAATCGCATCACTTGAAAATATTCACTTCACTGGGATTATGAACTTTTATTATTAAGAGACTTTTTTTTATATTTTATTATATATTTTTTTATATTATTATTTTTTGAATGGACTAAGTGTACATTTATCTTTCTTACACACATGTTGTGTGTTTTCACTGTGGTGGCAGAAAGTTCAGAAATTTCATTTTAGCTCTTTTTCATCCGTGGATCAGACACTTATCTCCATCACTTTATTTTCACATACAGTTTACTTGATCTATCTGAAAAGTTTTATGGTGTTATATATATATATACTCGAGTATAAGCCAACCTGAATATATACCGAGGCACCTAATTTTACCACAAAAAAAACTGGGAAAACATATTGACTCAAGTATAAGCCTAGGCTGAGAAATGCGCAGCTACTGTAAGTGGAAAAGAGGGTCAACAATGCCCATTTGCAGCCTCACTGTGCCCATTTGCAGCCATAGGTCCCCCGAACTTCAAACTAGTTAAGGGTTCCTAGATGCCCCCTAGCTGCAGCCAAAATTTGGGGTCTCTGGACCCAAAGGGTCCCGAAATGACATTGCTGCAGATGGACACAGTTGACCCACTTGGTGCTAGGAACCCCATTGGATATGTTGTAGTGCTAGTTCCACTGGGTTTGAACACCAAATGGCCCCGAGATACGGGACCCCAAAGTCGATACAGAAGATGTCATTCTCTGCTGCAGAAAAGTGCTTGACTCGAGTATAAGCCGAGGGGGGCATTTTCAGCACACAAAAAATGTGCTGAAAAACTCGGCTTATACTCGAGTATATACAGTATATCAATTCAGTTTATTTTTGCTTTATGTTGCTTTTTAACTATTCGTATTATCACATAGGGATTTTTGTTGCACACATACACCGTTTCTTATTGCTGATTATCTTTATAATTTTTTCTTGATCAGGTGATATTCACGCAGTTATTAGCAGCGCCATTTCCCTTTTTTGATTAATAGTATTTGGGCACCACTTTGTGGTGTTTTTTGGGGAGGCTGCAGCTATAGATCTTTATCCTAAGAGTGGAATCCTTTGTTTAAATAAGCCTTAAGCCCCATACACACGGTCGGACTTTTTCATGGATTCTGTCCGATCGGACAATGTTGTTGAAAAATCAGACCGTGTGTATGCACCATCGGACAGTGTACGTCGGATTGTCCGACGGACAAAGTCTTATCTCCTGCTGGAAAGATTTGCCGACAACACGGTCCGATCACACCAAATCCGATCGTGTGTACGGTTGTCCGACCGGACAAAGTGCTACGCATGCTCAGATCACATTACAAGACCAAAGCTATTGGCTACTAGCCTCTACGTAGTCCCGTCGTAGGCAACAAACGTCACCACGTTCAGAATGATCGGATTTTCCGACAACTTTGTCCGACCGTGTGTACGCAAAACCAACATCAGACAAAGTATGACGGACAGGATCCGACCGACCTGGTCCGCGGATTGTCCGACCGTGTGTATGGGGCTTAAGGGTAGTGATGGCGAACCTTGGCACCCCAGATGTTTTGGAACTACATTTTCCATGATGCTCAATTACGCTGCATAGAATAGAAGCATCATGGGAAATGTAGTTCCAAAACATCTGGGGTGCCAAGGTTCGCCATCACTGTCTTAGGGCATTACCCGCCCTTGGTGGAGGATACTTGCAGCAGGACTAGTTTGTTCCACCTGCAGACAGATCAAGAAGACATGGAACCTTCCCCATACATCTTTTAACTACAATGCGATCTCTGAGATACACCTATGTGTGTGAACTTCTTCACCACGTCCAGAAGCTACCAGTTAGGAAGCACTGGTTTCCAAGGGATGGCCCTTAAGGGAATCAGCATGGGTAAGACTGAGATCCTTAGTACAGCCCACAACCAGAACCAGGCTAGCAAACACTCAGACTTTTCTCTGCAGAGCTGAACAAAAGACATCCATTCTCTTAGAAAAACTGAGGCATGCTCGGTGCACTGGTCTGGCCTACAGAATTGTTGTTTGCCAGTGTCCAGTCCTCCTGTAGGTGGCAGTATAACCTTAAAGTATACACTACTGCGCAAAAGTTTAAGGCGCCATGCACACAAGACGCAGATGCAAACCCTGCTGAACGCGTGTTTTAAAAAGCAGAAACCTGCGTTTAAAAACGCGCGTTTTGCTGTGTTTTCATGCCGCGTTTAGGCGCGTTTGCGTCTATAAGCATTTGTAAAGATAACATCATATAGACCCTCCCCAAGCTCAGAAAGCATGTATTATTAACTATTTCTGCCATTTTGATCAGAGTGAACAGCAGCAGCAGAGAGAGAAGTTGTACACTTGCATTTGCCTCTCTTTCTGTGTTTTTTTTTTTTTTAAATGGATCCCATATTGAATATATGTCAGGAAATGTTCCTGATGTTGCTCTTGATGAGGCAGCAATGTCGTCGCAAATTTGCATGAGAGGTCCAGAATCAGAGCTTGTCGATATTGGACCCATCCGTTGATGGTACAGCGAATGTTTCACAAACATGTATACATTAGTGAGTATATATGCTCTATGAACTATCTAAACTAATTACGACATTTTAAACCAATTTTTCTAGTATTTTTTATGGTTTACCATCATATTTCTGAGTTTTCTGGTCCAAAAAATTGGGTTCCTTTAAAAAGGCTTATAAACGCAAACGCGGCTAAATGCAGGTGCCTGCGTTTAGCCGCGTTTTGCGTCTGAAACGCGGAAAAGCAAAGTGTCTGAACACATTTTTTTGCTTCTGGAAAAACGACAAAAGTGAAAAAATGCGGTAAATTAAGAATGCTTTCAGAAACAGAAGTGTTCAATTCTTCTAGATATACTTGCACACGGTTTTTGAAAGAACTCGCCAGGTAGGTTGTTCCAAACATCTTGGAGAACTAACCACAGATCTTCTGTAGATGTCAGCTGCCTCAAATCCTTCTGTCTCTCAGTATAATCAGTATAATCTCTCAGTATAATCCCAGACAGACTCGATCTTGAGATCAGGGCTCTGTGGGGGCCAAACCGTCACTTCCAGGACTCCTTGTTCTTCTTTACACTGAAGATAGTTCTAGTGACATTAGCTGTATGTTTGGGGTTGATGTTCTGTTGCAGAATACATTTGGGGCCAATCACATGCTTCCCTGATGGTATGGAATGATGGATAAGTATCTGCTGTATTTCTTAGCATTGAGGAAACCACTGATCCTGACCAAATCTGCAACTTCATTTGCACAAATGCAGCCCCAAACTTGCAACCTCCACCATGCTTCACTGTTGCCTGCAGACATTCATTATTGTACCGCTCTCCAGCCCTTTAGTGAAAAAACTGCCTCCTGATACAGACAAATATTTAGACTCATCAGTCCAGAGCACCTGCTGCCATTTTTCTGCACCCCAGATCCTATGTTTTCATACATAGTTGAGTTCGTAGCCTAGTTTCCACATTGGAGGTATGTTTTTTTGGCCACAATTCTTCCATGAAGACCACTTCTGGCCAGACTTCTCCGAACAGTAGATGGTTGTACCTGGGGCCCATTGGTTTCCTTCAGTTCTGTGCCAATGGCACTGCTGGACATCTTCTGATGTTGAAGGGAAGTAAACACGATGTGTCTCATCTGCTGCATTAAGTTTCCTTGGCCGACCACTGCGTCTACGGTGCTTAACCACTTCCTGGCTGGCAGAGGCTCTTTACCACGTGATCAGCCATGTCCAATCACGGCTGATCACGATGTCAACAGTCTGACAGACGCGAGTAGAGGAGAGCCGATCGGCAGCTCTCCTGACAGGGGGGGGGGGGGTCATCGCTGATTGTTTATCAGCGCAGCCCCCCCTTGGATGCCTACACTAGACCACCAGGGAAGCTGCCAGGACCACCAGACAAGGGGGCAGCATGTGGATGGCCAGGTATGTACCCCATGGCCATCCACATGTACAAATAAATGCCCAATCTGTGCCAATCAGTGCCCACAAATGGGCACTGACTGGCACCATTATATAAACTGTAACATCAGTGATGCCCAGCAATGCCACCCATCAATGTCATCAGTGCCACTAATCAGTGTCATCAGTGCCCATCGTTGCCACCCATCAGTGCCCATCGTTGCCACCCATCAGTGCTACCCATAAGTACCCATTAGTGCCGCATACAAGTGCCCATCAGTGCCGCCTATGAGTGCCACCTATCAGTGCCACCTGATCAGTGCCCATTAGTGCCACCTATCAGTGCCCATCAGTGCCCCCTCATCGGTGCCCGTCAGTGCAGCCATATCAGTGCCCATCATTGAAGAAGAAAACTTACTTATTTACAAAAAAAATTAACAGAAACAAAGAAAAACTTTTTTTTTTTTTCAAAATTTTCGGTCTTTTTTTATTTGTTGCGCAAAAAATAAAAACCGCAGAGGTGATCAAATACTACCAAAAGAACGCGCTATTTGTGGGAACAAAATGATAAAAAATTTGTTTGGGTACAGTGTTGTATGCTCACGCAATTGTCATTCAAATTGCGACAGCGCTGAAAGCTGAAAATTGGCCTGGGCAGGAAGGTGTCTAAGTGCCTGGTATTGAAGTGGTTAATGTTGTCCGTTTCTTTGTGCTTCTTCTTCAGAGTGTGAACAGCACATATTGAAACCCCAGTCTGCTTTGAAATCTTTGCCTAAGAGAGACCTTGCTGATGCAGTATAACTACCTGCATCGGAGCTGCCAGGGGTCGTCAAATTGTCGATCGCAGGCAGATGAGGGGTAGATCACATCCCTTCCTTGCCGACCACGGACCGCACCTCCCACATATGAAGAGGGCCACAGGGAAGGAACAACTAAGTATGCTGTGCCTGTGACAATCAGAAGGAAGGCAAACCTTGACAGGAGGGGTGGCATTTACTACAATTGATCCCCTGTAGTTCCCCCCTGCAGCAGCTGAAAGCTGGCTTCTCTTCCTCTCCCTCCCATCCCATCGTCTTTTAGCTTCAGCAGGGGGAAAATACAGGGAATCGGTTCCAGTAAATGCCACCCTTGCTGCCCCTCCTGTCCAAGTTTTCCTTCCTTCTGCTGCCCGGGTTCCCTGTGTGCTCCCTGGTCTACCCAACACCCTGCAATGCTGCCAGCTTCTTCTCCTCTCCCTCCTGCCAGCTGCTGCAGGGATCGTTTCATGATGGAGAGATGGACCTGTCAGAGCGCCGCTCTCCCCTATGGGGGATCGGATGACGACGGACCATAGAGTCCGTCTTCACCCGATCCGATCCGCAGATGGGCCAGGAACTATGTCATTTGCCAGTCCCCTCCTTTTCTGAGTGAACACAGTGAGTAATTGGTATGGCTCTTTGGATGCAATTCTTTCATGAAGACCAGACTTCTCTAGACAGTAGATGGGTGTACCTGGGTCCCATTGGTTTCCGCCAGGTCTGTGCTGAAGGCACTGCTGAACATCTCCCAATGTGGAAAGTAAGAATGATGCGTCTTTCCATGTTTCCGTGGCCGTGGTTCTTCTCCACCCACACAGCGCTTTGTAAATGGAAGACTACAAGGTCCAGCAGCCTTTGCGACTGCCAGGTTGTAGTTTTCAATGAACTACCATGGTGCTGTGAGCGCAGTGGTAGATCATTCATTCTTGCTGTCAGCATATATTAGCTTCCGACCCGGTCCGATCCGCCAAAAGCAGACGTATGGCCCCACGTCCAGATACGGATCGGGTGAACACGGACACACTGTCTGTTTTCAATCTCTCCATAGAGACCAGCGGCGCTCGCAAGCCCCTGCTCAGTAGACCTGTATGGCATCAGTGATCTGCTGATCGCGGATGCAATGCTTTATTCACAGGCTCCTGCAAAAAAATAAATGCACATTTTTTTTACCTGCAAAAAAAAAACGTGCATTTATTATTTTTTCTGAAAAGGTGAACTTGTCCTTTAAGCCTCCTACACGGCTGTTTCTGTTAATGACTGTATTTCAACCTACATATGATATTGATGATCATTAGCACTTGCTTGGTTTAATTGGCTAATCAAACACCTGACTCAAATCCCGCAAAATCTCTGACTTTGTGCAAGCGTACAAAGTGTGCAAGTGTAAGAACTGATGCTGGTTTGAAGCCAAAGGGCGATCACACCAGATATTGATTTGACTAATGCTGCGTACACACGAGCGGATTTTCCGTCTGAAAAAACTTGGATGGTTTTCCGACGGAATTCCGCTCAAACTTGGCTTGCATACACACGGTCACACAAAAGTTCGCTACGACGAGCCACGACGAGCCAAGAGAATGAAGATCAATGCTTCCGAGCATGTGTCAAATTGTTTCCGAGCATGCATATTTGCGCGTCGGAATTTGTAGAGACGATCGCATTTTCGGATAGAAACTTTTCCCGACCGAAAAATAGAGAACCTGCTCTCAATCTTTTGCTGGCTGGAATTCCGCCAGCAAAAGACCGATAGAGCATACACACGGTGGCATTTTCCAACAAAAGGTTCTCATCTGAGTTTTGCTGGCGGATTTTCCGATCGTGTGTATGCGGCATCAGATTTTTCTTCTGTTCGCTCACTTTGCATTTTGTAAATTGATAAAAATAAACAATTAAAAAATATATTTTTGAAAACATTCTTACTTTACAACGTTTCTTCACACCTGCCTCCATGCACACTAGCGTTTTTATTTAAGCTGGATAAAAAACGCTGGTAATAGCTTTTTGTAGTAGCGGTTTAGGAGCATTAGCAGTTTATTGGCATTTTTGCAGTAAAAGGAAAAAGAAAAAAAAGAAAAAAAAAGCCCAAAAAAAGCTATTAGTAGCGTTTTGGAGCGCTTAGCAGCGTTTCTGCTAGAATAATGCTCGGGAAACTCTACAAAAACATTTTTTTTTCAGCTCCTAGACGCTGAAGCTCAAAAAATGCTAATAGCCTAAAGTAGTGTGCATGGACACATAGGATAACACGATTTAGCTTCTATGAGCAAAAAAAAAAAAAAATGCTGAACCCCTTCAGCACTGGAGGAACTCCGAGATATATCAACATGGATGTCACACCACTTCCTCAAAAAGCTTTCTAAAGCCTCATACACACGATCGGACCTTGTAACAACTTTCCCGTGGATTTTTGTAGAAAGGGCGTTGGCCCCAAGTTGGTATTGCATACACACGATCGGACTTTTTAGGCAACAAACACGAACGTAGTGACGTTTCAACGTACTGAGGACGTTCGAATACTCCAGCGCCACCTTTGGTCAACTTCTATATTGTTGTCTGATCTTTTGCATTGGTTCTGAACATGCGTGTTTGTACTTTGTACAAAAGTCCGATGGTTTTGTGTACACACGGTCGGACTTTGCTCCATCGGAATTTTGTTGGCAGAAAGTTTGTCCGTTCGCACAGCCAACAAAAGTCAGATGAAAACTGAAAAAGTTGGTCCGATGGAGCGTACACACGGTCGGATGTTGGTCCAAAACAGCTAGTTTGTCAAAAAGTCCGATCGTGTGTACAGGCCTTAAGACTAAGCTCATAATTTTTTCCTCCGGCCCGTGCCCCTCCTATCAAAATCAATAATACAACCATCAGGCCCTCCCCTCATGCCAAGGTCCTAGGTGTAATCCTGAACTTTCAGCCCAAAATCCAACCACTGCCCAAATCGTCCAGACTTCACCTCCGAAACATCTCCAAAATACGTCTCTTTCTAACCACTGAGACCACTAAGCTACTTATTCACTCCCTCGTTATCTCTCGCCTTGACTATTGTAACTCCCTCCTCATTGGCCTACCTCTCCGCAAGCTATCCCCTCTTCAGTCTATCATGAATGCCACTGCCAGACTCATCCACCTTACCAACCATTCAGTGTCTGCCACTCCTCTCTGCCAATCCCTCCACTGGCTTCACATTGCTCAACGAATAAAATTCAAAACACTAAAGCAGGGGTCTCAAACTGGTGGCCCTCCAGCTGTCCCATCATGCCTCTGCCTGTGGGAGTCAGGCTTGTAACTGTCAGCCTTGCAATGCCTCATGGGACTTGTTGTTTTGCAACAGCTGGAGGGCCGCCAGTTTGAGACCCCTGCACTAAAGCCTCGTACACGCGGTTCGATTGTTGGCAGGGGATTGTCTGTTGACAGACTGTTGCCCTAAAATCTGACCGTTAGTACACGCCTTTTGACAATTGTTGTCCATTTTTTGGCCAACAAATGTTGGATGGCAGGCTAGTCAATTTTTCGGCGGACAACGGCTTGACGTCTGATTTTCGTATGGTCATTACACAAATTCGTCACACAAAAGTTGAAAGTACTCAGCATGCTCGGAATCAATGCTTAGCGAAATTAGCAGAAGGGGCCCAAAGGGTGGCGCTCGTGAGTTGAAGTTCCTCGTACTGCGTCACTACGTTTGTGTTTGTGGCACGACAATTGTGTAACGTTAGCATGCAAGACAAGATCCAGGCACACGCCCTTTTGACGAAAATCAGACGCTCGGTTGTCCAACAATCTACTTGGCTACTTTCACAATGAGGCGCTTTACGGGCACTATAGCGCTAATAATAGCGACTCCAAATCGCCTCGTCCTGCCGGAGGGCTTTCACAGTGGAGCGGTGCGCTTGTGGGACGTTAAAAAAGTCCTGCTAGCAGCATCTTTGCAGCGCTTTAGGAGCGGTGTATACACCGCTCCTAAAGCGCCCCTGCCCATTGAAATCAATGGGCAGGGGGCGCATGCGCGGCGCTGAGACGGATGGACGCCTGAGAGTTTAGCTCCGCTCAGCCCGGGACATACACGGCATCTGGAGGGCCATTAAACTACGCTAAACACTGTAATTCCGACACCCCTCATCTCACTGGGACCCAGTGCATGCCGTCTAAGCGGAAGAAACCCCGAGGAGGATCGCAATCCACCCTTACCCACTATCTCCTCCGCACGCGGGAGAAGTACAGCATGGCGCAAGATGGCGCCGACGGCAGAGGAAACTCACCAGCGCCCGTCTCTCAGTCTCCACCACCTCCGTCCCTCGCTGGGACCGACTCTAGTGAGTACCCCGCGGCCCTATCTAAGGCAGACCTGGACGCTAGTCTGGAGGCAATGTATCTTAGGCTTGCCACTAAGTTCCAGACTGAACTCCACAAGACCTCTCATTCACTGTCCCAGGAAATCACGGCCCTCGGTACGAGGACCGAGAGACTGGAATCAAAACATGATGAACTGGCCCTAGCCTACAATGATCTCAGCAGGGAGCATGAAGCCCTGTCTACAGCCTTTCACTCTATTCAAGCCCAGGTCGAGGACCTCGATAACAGGAACAGACGCCACAATCTACGGATCCGTGGGATCCCAGAGTCTGAAACCGATCTGATCCCCACGGTGATTAGGCTATTCAAATCCCTGCTGCCGGAGCATGATTCCCAATCCTTTAAATGTGACAGGATCCACAGGGCCCTCCGTCCTAAACCACCGGACGACAAACCCCCCAGAGATGTGGTCCTCTGCATGAAGGACTTTCTTACAAAAGAGGAGGTCCTCCGTGCAGCCCGCAACAAACGCAGGATCACCCTTGATGAACATGTCGTCCAGATTTATCCGGACATATCCCCGACCACCCTGGACCGCAGACGGGGCATGAAAGAAGTCACTCTGATCCTGCAATCCGCTCAGATTCGCTACAGATGGGGATTCCCCTTCAAGCTGATTATTCCCCACAACGGCACCACCTACCTGGCCACCTCTCTACTAGAAGGCCAGGAGATTCTGGTAAAGCTGGGCCTTCTGGACGCTGCCGCAATACGCCGTCTCCCTGCTACTCCCAGACCCGCACCGATTTGGCAGACCCCTCCACCCAGAAGAGACAGACGGAGGATCCGCTACGACGCCGGTGAACCCCAAGATGATCGCCCGTACTGATCCCGCCAGGAGTCACACCGCAGATCCCTCTACGCACTGGTATGCATAACAGCAATACTTCCAAAGATATGACATTAAGTTTCAGCATCAGAGTTTGTCCCTCGGTGCTGCAGCATGCTTTCCCCACCCAGCAGCACCTACTAACTTAACTTTTCCGACCGCTTCGATGCGTGGTCGGCTTTGCTGGGCTCGAGACCGAGATGTCTCGTTGTTTTTTTTCCAGTTTCAGGTATAATTCCCTATGCTCTACCTGACCATTTGTGGCAATCATTTTTACAGATTGCTCACCTCTTGTTTTTGCTGATTTTCTCTCAGCTCTGGACTTTTAAATCAGACGCTTTTTTTGTTTCTTTTTCCACTCTTCCCTTCTTTTTTTTTGGTGCTATTTTTTTTTACTTTTTATACACCAATTGCATATGTATCTTCCTGACAAGCTTGGTCGCGAGTCAATACAGCCCTTTTGATATATGTTTATTTAGCATGTATGTTTTAAGTAGGTATGCTCTCTGGCACTTTGTAGATGGATGGCTGTGCCCCCTGCAGGTTGATAATGTTTCAGCAAGATCTAATTTGCATCTCCGTCACAAATGACAGTAACTTGTATTTCCCATAATGTTAAGGGATTCAACTCCCCAAGCAAGAGACGCAAAGCTTTTGCCCTCTATAAGAAAATTGGAGCTAAAATACTTCTACTGCAGGAGACGCACTTTGCTCACTCCTCCCACCCTAAATTTCTCCACAGAAATTACCCGCAATCATTTTTCTCACTACATTCATCTAAAAGCAGGGGCGCAGCCATTCTTCTCCATTCCTCCTTTCCTATGGAGGTCCAAAAGGTGTGCAAGGATAGAGATAGTAGATATGTTATCATAAAAGGTATAATCCAGAATAGAGAAATCACAATAGCTAGTATCTACGCCCCTAATGACAGCCCGGCCTCCTTTTTCAGTCAATTTTTTCTTAAATTGGCTGAATTTCACTCCCCCCACATGGTGATAGGCGGGGACTTTAATATGGTAGCCAATCCTACCCTAGACCGCTCCTCACCCACTCCCTCCTCTAGAGCCTTCCCGAAATCCCTGACTGCTGGCCTCTTCAATAACCAACTGATAGACACATGGCGGGCGCACAACACTGGTCTAAAGGGTTACACCTTCTTTTCCCACCCGCACAACAGCTATGCCAGACTAGACTATATATACACTACGCCAATCATATTGGCTAACTCCTCAGTCGCTGAGATACACCCTTGTGTGTGGTCTGACCACCAAGTGATTTCTTTCACTACAGAGTACATCCGACTGGCACCGTCTCCGTTCACCTGGAGACTGAATGAATCAATGCTTTCAGACTTAGCCACAGAATCACTAGTCGCTCAAACGATTGAGGAATACTTCTCCATCAATGCGCACCCAGACATCTCCCCCCCACTACTATGGACTGCCCATAAAGCGGTCATAAGGGGAAAATTGATTAGCATCTCAGCCACACACAATAAACAGAACAAACAGAAGATCCTGGACCTCACAAGGGACCTTGACCTTTTATACAAAGACACCCCTAGACTCTTGTTAGCAGATACCAGACGTCTTATTGATCAGAAACGCCTAGAATTGGACTCCCTTCTATCTAGCAAAGTTGAAAAAGCACTCAGATGGACAAAAGCTAAATATTTACTGCACAACAATTCCTCCTCTACCCTATTTGCTAGGAAACTAAACCAAGCCTCCCGCCCATCCCATATATACAAACTATCCAACCCAGATGGAACTGTTACCACGCACCCGAAAAGGGTCCTTAAAATTTTTGAAGATTTCTACTCCAATTTACTTGCAGCTGATAAGGGGTTATCCCCCCCGGCAGAGGACCCCTGGTTCCAGAATATCCCCCTACCCACTCTCACACCTACACAAATAGACTCCCTAAATGCTCCTATCACTATCTCAGAACTCCTGAAAGTCATTAAGGCCTTAAAGCTAGGTTCCGCTCCAGGCCCCGATGGTTTCTCTGCCATATACTATAAAAAATTTCTTGAATCCCTGGCCCCGAGACTAGTTAGCCTTTTTAACTGGGTCCTACAAGGAGGTAGCTTCCCTGACGAGATGTTATTAGCAAACATGTCCCTGATCCCCAAACCCAACAAAAATCATTCTCTCCCCCAAAACTATAGACCTATCTCAGTTATTAATAACGATTTGAAAATATTTAGCAGAATTCTGGCTGACAGACTAGCTCATATTATCCCTTCCCTAATTTCCCCATATCAGGCAGGCTTTATCCCCCATAGACTGATCACCGATAACATACGCCTAGTTACAAACATCATCCAAGATGCTAATTTATCGTCCCGTAAACTCCTATTACTTAGCCTAGACATACAAAAGGCATTTGACAGTGTCTCCTGGAATTATGTTGGAGCACTCCTGCAAAGAATGGGCTTTTGTGGGGAATTTCTATATGCATTTCAGGCACTCTACAATCACCCCAAGACACGTATTAAAATCCCGGGCTGTAACTCAGAGTTCTTTCAATTGGGCAAGGGCACCAGGCAAGGCTGCCCCCTCTCGCCCCTAATTTTCGCTCTGGCCCTGGAACCCCTCGCAATTGCGTTACTGAATAACCCGGACATTTCAGGCTACACAAAAGGCCCCTCCACTTATAAATTCTGTATGTATGCCGATGATGTGTTAATGTTCACCACCAACCCCCTTATATCCCTTCCTAATCTCTTTCTGACCCTTTCCAACTTTGCCAAAGTCTCTGGCCTCTCAGTCAATGTCACCAAAACAGCTGCCCTTCCAATAGGTTTTCAGCAAGAGGAACTGGCCCATTTAAAACGAACTTACTCCTTCACGTGGTCCGATACCCACCTCCCATACCTGGGTATAGAAATAGCAGATAGCTTTGATAAGCTCTTCGCCCTCAATTACCCTCCGTTGATCACTAAACTCAAAAAAACGTTGAAACAATGGTCATCTCTTCATATCCCTTTTATAGGCAGGATCACAGCCCTGAAAATGGTCATCCTCCCCAGGCTATTGTACCTCTTCCGTTCCCTCCCCATTAGACTTACCAAATCATACCTCTCAGGGATACAAACACTGCTCAACCGTTTTGTCTGGTGCGACAAACCCTCTAGATTTTCGAGAACGGTCTTATACCGTTCCTCTAAAAGAGGAGGCCTTGGGGTGCCACAGCTTTGGTTCTATTTCCTGTCGTGTAGATTTGCGCAACAGGCGCAATGGAATATCAGACACTCCAGGGTCCCCTGGGTTAAATTTGAGACAGAATCAATCGCCCCCTTATACCTCCCTGGACTAATGTGGTCCTCCCTCCCTACTTACCCCGAGCTGGAGAAGAAGAACAACATAGTAGCAATTGGCCTAAGCCTGTGGAATAAATACAAATGCAAACACGACCTCACTTCCCCCGCCCCCCTAGGAGCCACGTTCCTAGGAGACCCCAGATTCCCCTCCCCGTTCCACGATCCAGAATCCTTCCATGTTTGGATAGATCATAACCTGATTAAACTGGGGGACTTTTACGCGGGTGGGAAATCGATTTCATTCCAGAATATGCAGGCCTTACACCATATCCCGAACTCGGAATACTTCCACTTCTTACAGATTAGACACTTCTTTCTTTCTCACTATAATGTCGCCCAGGCTATGAACAACACCCCCTTTGAGGACGTTTGCCAAACGAGCCCTCGACAGAAAGGCCTGATATCAGGGATCTATAAGTCCCTTGAGGCTCTACAAGAATCCCTCCCCTTGAAATATAGAACAGACTGGGAACAGGAGCTTAACATTACTAATGGTGAGGTGGACTGGGAGAAAGGCTGGACCAATTTGAGAAAATGCACCATGTCGCTCACAATCAGGGAAACGGCCATTAAACTTATAACTAGATGGTACTACACCCCATCTCGCTTGCACAAGATTTACCCACTTACCTCACCCAACTGCTACAGAGGTTGCAATACTCTTGGGACATTTAGGCATCTTTTCTGGGACTGCCCCATAGCTCAAGGTACCTGGTCAGAGATTTACAAACTGATTGATAAAGTAGCAGGCAGTTCTATCACCTTATCTCTTCACCACTGTATTCTGTTTCAGTCCCCTCCAGACACTGCCAAACCCTTGGTGAGACTGATTCACTCGATATGCACAGCGGTCCACTGGACAATAGCCCTACACTGGAAATCTCCAGTGGTTCCACTAGCACAAGTGATTGCACGAATTGACCACACGATGTTGGCTGAAAAGATATTTCACACCCTACATGACACAATACCTGTTTTTGATGTAAAATGGAACCCCTGGATTGTCCTAAGACTTCAAGAATGACCAAGCTGTTCTACTAATTTTACCCAAATTTCCTCGAATATACCATTTGATATGACAATAACGCTGGTTAATGTGTTTAATATCTATGTTTGTATATTCTTTTTTCTTTAATAAAATATTTTGAAAACAAAAAAAGAAATCAATGGGCAGCGCCGCCGAAGTGCCAGCAAAGCGCAGCGGGAGAGGCACTTTTAACCCTTTATTCAGCCACTAGCGGGGTTTAAAGCCCCCCCGCTAGCGGCCGAAAATCACTGGTGAAACGCCAGTAAGCTGCTGCTAAAAGTAGCGTTGCTTTACCGCCAACGCCCCAGTGTAGAACTGCCCTTAAGACCCGTTTCACACTGAGGCGTTTTTCATGTGCTTTTGGGCTAAAAATAGCGCCTGAAAAATGCCTCCCCTGCAGCCCCAGTGTGAGAGCCCGAGTGCTTTCACACTGGGACGGTGCGCTTACAGGACGTTAGAAAGAGTCCTGCAAGCAGCATCTTTCGGGTGGTGGAGGTGGTGTATACACCACTCCTGCCCATTGAAATCAATGCAGCGCTGCTGAAACTCCTGCAAACTGAATCGGCAGCGGCACTTTGAACCCTTTATTAGGCTGCTAGTGGGGGTTAAAAGCGCCCCGCTAATGGCCGAAAAGCGCCGCTAATATTAGCGGCGAATTACCGCTGACGCCCCCCGCCTTACCCCAGTGTGAAAGTGCCCTAACAATAACATACAAAGTCATTTACTATTCTGCCCCATGCTACATCACCAATCTTATCTCCAAATATCATCCAAATCGTCCTTGCAGCTCCTCCCAAGACCTTCTGCTCTCTAACTCCTTTGTTTCCTCCCCCCATGCTCATCTTAGGACTTCTCCAGAGCCTCTCCCATCCTCTGGAACTCACTACCCCTATTCCGTCCAGCTATCTCCTACTCTGTCCACTTTTAGGCGATCCCTGAAAACTCATCTCCTCATCTGCCTTTAGCGAACAACCGAATCTTCTACTTCCTTCATTAGTTCATCCCTAATGCCCCGTACACACGAGTGGAAATTCCGCCAGCAAAAGTCCAATGAGAGCTTTTGGTCCGAAAATGTGACTGTCTGTATGCTCCATCAGACTTTTTCTTGTCGGAATTCCAGCCAGCAAAAGATTGAGGGCATGTTCTCAATTTTTCGGTCCGAAAAAGTTCCGATCGGAAATTCTGATCGTCTGTAGCAATTCCGACGCGCAAAATTCTTACGCATGCTTGGAAACAATTGGCGCATGCTCGGAAGCATTGAACTTCATTTTCTCGACTCGTCGTAGTGTTGTACGTCACCACGTTCTTGACGGTCGAAAGTTCTGCAAACTTTTGTGTGACCGTGTGTATGCAAGCCAAGCTTGAGCGGAATTCCGTCGGAAAAAACATCCAAGATTTTTCAGATGGAAATTCCGCTCGTGTGTACGGGGCATCACAGTCCCTACCTTTTGTTTCACCAGCCCCTCACACTTTTACGGCGTACACACGGTCGGAATTCTCGTCGGAAAAAGCTCTGATGGTTTTCCCGTCGGAATTTCGCTCAAACTGTCTTGCCTACACACGGCCACACCAAATTCCGACGGTCAGTAACACAGCGGCATAAAACACGTTCGACAGCACTATAGAAGTTAAGTTTAATGCTTCCGAGCATGCGTCGAATTGTTTCCAAGCATGCGTCGGAATTTTATGTGTCGGAATTGCATACACACGATCGGAAAATCCGATAGAAAGGTTTTCCGTCGGAAAAATTGAGAACAGGTTCTCAATCCAAAGTCCGTCGGAAATTCCGACAGAAAAAGACCGATGGGCATACACACGGTCGGAAAATCCGTTGAAAAGCTCCCATCGGACTGTTTCCATCGGAAATTCCGACCGTGTGTACGCCGCATTAAATTGCAAGCTCACAGGAGCAGGGCTCTTCTAACCCTCTTGTATTGAATAGTAGCAGTGGTATAGTGTCTCCCTACACTGTAAAGCGCTGCGCAAACTGTTGGCGCTATATAAATCCTGTATAATAATAATTAAGGATGAGCTCAGGCGTGTTCGCAAGCCGCACGTGTAGAGCCTGCCAGGAAGTCGGCACTGCGCTGCGCTAATCACAAGCAATGAGACATTTCCCGTTCTCTGCAGCCACGCATCGGGACAATGTCTCACCGCTTGTGATTAGCGCAGTGCCGACTTCCTGGCGGGCTCTGCACGAACACGCCTGAGCTCATCCTTACTTGTGATTAGCGCTGTGCAGTGCCGACTTCCTGGCGGGCTCTACAAGTGCAGCTTGCGAACACGCCTGAGCTCATCCTTAATAATAATATGTACGGACATAATCACCATGGTGGGGGCCCTTTGCCCACCTGCCCTGGCACTGAAGGGACTACTAGTATCAGATATACTGTATGTATAGACATGACCATGGGGGCCCCTGCACCCCTCCAGTATTGAAGGAACCCCCAGTACCACATATATAGATATGTATGGATGGACATGACCCCTCCAGCAGTCAGGGCACTACTACTAGTCCCAGCATGCACACACTTCCCCAGCCCGTGTACTCAGATGACCCCGGATGACTGAGCCGCCTGCGGCCCTCCCGCACTACAAATCCCAGCATGCCCCGCAGGCCACTCATTCCCTCCGATGTATACAGACCCCCCATCAGCATATCCCGGGGCGGCGTGTCCTGACCCCCCTCCCCCCCGCCGGTGTTCCCCTCACCTATAGAGAGCCCGGCCCGGTGTGCGCGGCCTCCATACTTGTTCCCGGCTGCTGCATTGTGGGAGTCTGACCTCACTACCCGCCGACATGGGAGCCGTCACCGACGGTAAGTCCAGGCCCTGCTCCTCCCCGTAGCGGCCCCCCCGCCCAGGAGACTACACAGCGGTCACCGCACAGGCCACAGAGTAGCCCCGGGCTGGAGTTAGCGCTGGGCCGTGATCGGAACGCTGAGTTCGTCGAGGCCTAGACTCTACACCCCGGCTGTAGGGAAGAAGGAAGCCCGGGAATATAGGCCTCAGCGTCCCCCCGTCCTCATATTATTATGTGTGTGAACTCCTAGTGTAAGAAAAGCCGGACATGTGTTCTCCGGGGTCCTCTCCACCAGGAGGAATGGCGGGAGAGGGGAGCAGGCCTTCGGCCCCTGTGTGTCCTGCATGGACACCGTGCTGATAACATGATGTTCAGAAACTGGTTAGAAGACCATTGAGGCCTAGTGGAGCCGGGGTGTCCATTATGTGTGGAGGACTGGGGCGTGCATACAGACACAACTTGGGGGGGATAGACTTCTGTGTCCCCACTGGGAAGATTCACCCTCTATGTGCCCTGGTGACCACCGCCTTCAGAACTACAGCCTCAAACAGAAGCCCTTGCCACCCCTCTGAAAAGCAATCTGCGTTGGGCTGGGAAACAATATATCGCCCGTTTTAGGGCCAGTTCTTCATCTATATTGATGTGTTTTGGATCCGACATTACAGGAAGATTACCAGGCATTCCCTGAAAGTTGCTTCAAAGTCGCACTCAAGTTGCCAGTAAGTCGCCTGGCAAAGGCGTGACTTTCAGGTCGTGCCTATGTTGTGTTCAGCAGGTAGTACTGCCTACGAAAAAGGATGGGCTCGGTCGCGTTCGCACACTCCACGTGCAGAGCCCGCCAGGAAGTCGGCACGGCGTTGCGCTAATCACAGGCAGTGAGACATTTTCCCGATGTGTGGCTGCAGAGATCGAGAAAAGTCTCCCTGCCTATGATTAGCGCAGCGCCGTGCCGACTTCCTGGCGGGCTCTGCACGTGGAGTGTGTGAACACGCCTGAGCTCATCCCTACCTACGAATGCCACAAAAATGCATGAGGTTGCGGCGCACTGGTTGGACCTTTCAGGGTTAAGTGCCAGTTCACACCAGATGCAGTTCTGTGCGCTTTTTTTCTGCACTAAAAATTCATGCACAGTGTTTTCCATGTATTCCAATGGCTCTAGTTCACACCATGCAGTCAGTTTCTGGTGCAGAAACTGACGGAAACTGACTGCATGGTGTGAACTAGAGCCATTGGAATACATGGAAAACACTGCATGAATTTTTAGTGCAGAAAAAAAAAACACACGGAACTGCGTCTGGTGTGAACTAGCACTTAACCCTGAAAAGGCCCGACCAGTGCACCGCAACGTCATGCATTTTTGTGGTTGTGGCATTCGTAAGCAGTACTACCCGCTGAACACAACACGTCATGACCTGAAAGTCACACCTTTGCCAGGCGACTTCCTGGCAACTTGAGTGCGACTTTCAGGGAATGCCTGGGTAATCGACCTGTAATGTCGGATCCAAAACACATCAATATAGATGATCTGACTTGGAGGCGACTTCCATTAACCACTTCCCACCCGGCCTATAGCAGAATGACAGCCGGTGTTCTATCAGATCAGTGAATGGAAGTGACGTTCCTTCAGTTGCGCATGCGTTCTACAGGTTCGCTAATCTGACAGAACAGTGGCATCCGACAACTTCCTACACCCAGCTACGGCTTGAATTTCTGAGTAATTTTAGCAAGGTGAGTAGGGCTGGGGAAAAAATCGATTAAAATTTTCAGCAAATCGATTTTTTTTTTTTTTTTTAGATTTTTTTTTTTTTTTTTCACCAGAACCGGCACTGACACCGCGCCGGTCCTGAGGAGCTGTGGGCAGGAGTTTTTAGGCGAGGTCGCGGCTTCGGCCTAGTCCATGAGGCCGGACGCTGCAGACCTGGCCGAAGCCACGAGCTTGCCTAAAAACTCCTGCCTGCAGCTCCTCAGGACCGGCACGGTGTCCACCAAAAAAAAAAAAAAAAAACTTGATTCGATTTGTGAATTACGTTTTTTTTTTTTTAAACGCAGATTTTTTATTTTTTTTTGAGAAAATCGCCCAGCTCTAAAAGTGAGCGTATGTAAGTAAAAGTACTATATTGACATCTGTGATCTTTAATTTTGAAAGGCTAAAGGTTTAGTGCCGATCAGTGCAGGGTGTACCAACATGACCTCCTCCACCTTCTTGCTGCTGGCGTCCAGCTTCTTTCAAAATATAACATCCAAACAGTATCACAGATGCCAATATTTATTTATATACGCTCACTTTATTTCTAAAATTACTCTGAGATTCTGACGTAGCTGGGTGTAGTAAGATGTCCGCTGCCGCCTTCTTCTGACTGTACGTGTTCTGTCAGATTAGCAAAACCTGGTAGCAGTGGAACGCATGCACAGCTGACAGAACGTCCCTTTCGTTCGCTAATCTGATTGAACATTGGGTGGAGGTTTTGGCATTCTGAGTGGACGTCCTATGACGTCCTTCAAAGCGGGGTGCTCGTGCACACCCCTGGGGTTGCACAGCGTGGCAATCGATGGTACGGTGTGTCCCTCAGACCACACCACATAGCTGATCACGGTAAAGAGCCTATGATGTAGGCTCTTTACTATGTGATCAGCTGTGTCCAATCACAGTTGATCACAGTGTAAATAGGGAATGCCGGTTATCAGCATTCCTCTCCTCCTGCTGGCGCCGCGTGAGGAGAGCCAATAAGTGGCTTTCCTCAGTGGCGACGTCTGCCACCTATCATTGCCACCTATTAGTGCCTCCTCATCAGTGCCGCCTCATTAGTGCACACCAGTGAAGGAGAAAAATTACTTATTTACAGAAACTAAGAAAAGCCTTTTTTTATTTAAAATTGTCAGTCTTTTTTCGTTTGTTTAGCAACAAATACAATACCCAGTGGTGATTAAATACCACCAAAAGAAAGCTCTATCTGTCTCAAAAAAATGCTAAAAACTTAGTTTGGGTACAGTGAGGCATGACCGCGAAATTGTCATTCAAAGTGTGACAGTGCTGAAAACTGGCCTGGGCAGGAAGGGGGTGAATGTGCCCTCTATTGAAGTGGTTAAAGTCTATGGGCACAAGTCGGATAGAAGTCACCTTGAAGTAGTACAGGAACCTTTTGTAAAGTTGGAGTGACTTCAGTAGTGCTAATTAAGAAAGCTCTCATTGAGTAACATGGGATTTCACATGTCGTGCGACTTGGGGGTCTCACAAGTTGGATCCCAAGTCGCAGCAATTTGAGCCGAGACTTAGGCCTCATGCACAGAAGTGTCGGATCACGCAGACTCTGAAGTGTCGGCTCACGCAGACTCTGAAGTGTCGGATCACGCAGGCACTGAAGTGTCGGATCACGCAGACTCTGAAGTGTCGGATCACGCAGACTCTGAAGTGTCGGATCACGCAGACTCTGAAGTGTCGGATCACGCAGACTCTGAAGTGTCGGATCACGCAGACTCTGAAGTGTCGGATCACGCAGGCACTGAAGTGTCGGATCACGCAGGCACTGAAGTGTCGGATCACGCAGACTCTGAAGTGTCGGATCACGCAGGCTCTGAAGTGTCGGATCACGCAGGCTCTGAAGTGTCGGATCACGCAGGCTCTGAAGTGTCGGATCACGCAGACTCTGAAGTGTCGGATCACGCAGGCACTGAAGTGTCGGATCACGCAGGCACTGAAGTGTCGGATCACGCAGGCACTGAAGTGTCGGATCACGCAGGCACTGAAGTGTCGGATCACGCAGGCACGTGATCTGGTGCAGAGCGATCACCCTGCCGCAGTATACAGGCGGTCGTTAACTGGTTACAGTAACGCAGTGTCGTATCACAGAAAAGGGGCCTGGTCGTGAAGGTGAGTAAATCGTCTGGAGCTGAAGTGGTTAATGAGCATTATTTACATCAGGGCTTGATAAATTTGCTTTGAATCCAGGAGCTAGCTAAAAAAGTTAGGGGTCAGTTTTTTTTTTTTTTTTTTTTTTTAAACTAACCAAGCTTTATTATCTTTGACAAAACCCCTCGTCTTATGTGACCTGATGTGTATCTTCACAGGTTTACACACAGTTATGCCTCTCAGCTTTTGCCTAATAACCTTCTTAGGATCCCTAAGAACTTGGCACATTTAAAATCTTAATAAGTGCGCAAGAGTTTCCAGTCTCTGACTATCCCTCGCTGCTATTACAGTGTTGGGCCCCTTTCACACGGGCTTTCAGATCAGGTCCGCCTGTCAGTTTTTCAGGTGGACCTGATTTTAGCCTCCATTCACTCCTATGGAGTAGTGGTTATCAGCGGTGACATGTCCGCTGACACCTGCTGCTATCCGTTCCGATCCTGTCCGTGAAAACCACAGGATTGGATCAGATGGGATCGGATGAAAATGCAGGCCGTCCGTTTTTATCCGATCGCCCCATAGAGGAGAGCGGGGCTCTGACAGGTCCCTCTCCGCACAGTGAGCAGAGACGGACCTGTCATCCGCCTGCTCAGTGGGGATCAGCGGATCGATCCCCCAAATCGCATGATACCGTGGCACCATGTGATCCGCTGCAGGCGATCTGAGTTTGGGGGGTTAGTAATATACTAACTAACTAACTATCGGCTGCCCAAAAAAATTATCGCTTTGCCGGTAGAAAAAAGGTGCTGATAATCGCCAACGAAAATAGAAAAGATGCCAGTAGGAGGAATTCATCAAAACCAGGAGCAGATAAGTTGGAGAGGCTTTAAAAATGAAAGCTGGAAGCTGATTGGTTGCCAAGCACAGCTGCTTCAGTTTTGTTAACATTCCCCCTTCCAAGATGTGTTTTATTTAATTGCAGCTTGATTGTATAACCGCTTTATTTACAGTACATGATGAATGAAGCAGAGCACAGGCAGGGGAAGTCAGTGGGATGACAACAGCATCAAGTCTGTACATTGTTGCCAATCTTCAGTTACACTGTCTACAGATTGTTGCTGCTCAGCACATCCTCCACCTGCAGACAGTACAATACAAGGTAGCAGACTCCAAAGGACACTGAGATTACAGCCCCAGTACAGGAGCCGTGCTGTGTAATCAGAGGACCCCCCCGGAATATTCAGAGGATCCCCATTATCTGCTGATATGAAGATGTCAGTAGGTGACCCCGGGCCAGCTTGTGCAGCTGGCCTGAGATTACATCTTCGTCACCTCCTTGGATCAGCTTTGTAGTCCCTCCACCCCCCAGTATTAACTTGCCTCCACAACCCCTTTACACCGAACAGCCACTGCCGGAGCACGGTCCACTGCCTACAATAGGGGACCCGTCTCCCCCTCGTATTCCTCACCCTTCCCGGTCTACTGCCATCCACATCTCTATCCTCTCCCTCTGCTGTGTATTGGCCACCCTGCAGACCCCAGAGGTCCTCCACATTACTACACCCAGCCTCAACTTTCTCTTAGGAGTCCCCCCTACACAGCTCCTTCTCTCTCTCCTCTTCCATACACGCATGGAGAGGGGGGAACTGTCTGGGCTGCGTGAGAGAGACACTCTCAGAGCCCTGCAGCCAGCAGACCCACTGGGAAGCCACAGTGCGGGCTCTTGGGGCCCCCATCCCCACAGTGGAGGAACTCCAGGGCCCAGTCGTGAGTGCAACAGCGAATGGGCTGACAAAAGCCCAGGCGCCAGGATGCAATTTCTTGCGACTGGGATTTGTCGAGCCCTGATTTACATGCATATGCGCATAAATTTATTCTAGTGGCTAAAATAAATTAATATTCTAACCAATAGAATGACTTTACACTTTAAAATGCCATATGCCTGTAATTGCGCATAAACACATGCAAATAGGCAAGATGAAAGGCATTTTTTTTCTGGCAGCATTTTTAGAGCATACCCGTCCCATATACGTCCCGTCGCATATATTCTGAAAAAAAATGAAAAGGCAAACTAAGATCATACACCCTCCCCACCCCTCAGCCCCCGCTGTACTTATCTCTATGGGTGATAAGCTGTCAGTACCCTGGTCCAGCAGTCCTGGAATTTGAAATCCCAGCTCTTCTCTGCGCAGCGCTTCCAGGATGGATCAGGGCAATTCTGATTCATCAGCACCAATGCAGAAAATTCCTCTGATCGGTCCTGAAAGCCCTGCATAAAGAAGGTGAAGAAGAGTTTGGTTTTCAAATCCTCAGGCTGCTAACTAGCGGCTAGGTGTGGCCGCCAGCCCCATTCACTATAACGAGTGGCCAGTGGCTGCAGCTATTCAGCCAGCGGATCGCCACAGGTAATCACTGGCTGTGCAGACAGCAGCGAAAAACTGCGGCTGCCGGTTATCTTTTGATTATAGTGAACAGTGCCGATGGACACGCCTAGCGACTGAGAGCCAAAGCAGGAATGTGAAGATTCCTGCCTCTACTATTCGCACCGGACAAATCGCTGGTGTGAATGTAGCCTAATAGTAGTCCTACAAGATTAAAGATTTTGCTTATGATATTAAGTATCTCCTGACAAACATAACATTTTATAAATCTATCTTTGTATAGATGAAGTTATTCGTAAACGTCTTCTAATTGATGGGGATGGCGCTGGTGATGACCGAAGAATCAACCTGTTGGTGAAAAGTTTTATAAAATGGTGTAACTCTGGATCTCAGGAGGATGGGTAAGGATGTAATACATATCCGATCTTTTCATATTATTGAAAACCTTTTAATATATGATTCAGAATTTAAGATCTCTTCAGTTTTTAGGAAGTGATTTTATATAATACTTCCTTTTGAGTAGCAAACAAAAAAAACACAATCTCTAGGCCTTGTAACAACAAACTGGCATAGGAGAAAAAAATATTATCTCACTTAGAGCTGCACGATTAATCGTTAAATTGTGATCCACGATTCATGTAACAAATGCAGAGCCATTCTCTGCTCAGAGCTGTCAAAAAAAAAGCAGCCGGTGTTCTGTCAAAATCTCCAACTACGTCATTTCCGGTGACTCTCCAGCATCAGTAATTGGACATTTAGACGAGTTGGTTGTTTTGACACAACACCGGCAGCGTATACACTCCGGTACGCAACAAGTTGGCTGTATTAATAAAACAGCGGTTGAGGAGGAAAAAAATTGTCGCAGCCTTGGAGGCGGCCATGTTGTTGGTTACTAGCAGGCGGACTAACAATGTCCACTCATTATATCATCTACCGGAGTGTATACGCTGCCGGTGTTGTCTCTAAACAGCGACACTAAATGACCAATTACTGATGCTGGAGAGTCACTGGAAGTGATGTGGTTGGAGATTTCTACGAGTTGGCTGTTTTGACAGAACACCGGCAAAGTATATCACAACATTGCTCAGCGCTGAAAGATAAAAAGAAACATTGTATCATTTGGCTCTTTTAGATCAAAGGGATGAACTTCGGTCTGTAAATGAGGTCAGTTTAATCACTTATAGACAGCCTTTTTCTGACACTTGTTGCTTTCAGGTAAAATCAGCATTTTTTTTGCTAGAAAATTACTTGGAACTCCCAAACCTTATATATAGATTTTTTTAGCAGAGAACCTAGAGAATAAAATGGTGGTCGTTGCAATATTTTTTTGTCACGCTGTATTTGCACAGCGGTCTTTCAAATGCAATTTTTTGGAAAAAAAAATACAATTCAATGAAAAAAAAAAAAAAAGACTAAACAGTAAAGTCAGCCCAATTTTTTTGTATAATGTGAAAGATGATGTTACACCGAGAATCGTGATCTTTATTCTAAGCAAAAAGATTGCAATTCTCATTTTATCCAGAATCGTGCAGCTCAAATCTCACTGACAGACTGTAAAACTATGTATTGCCTTTAAGGGATCTTTAGACAGATCCAAATTGTAACAATATAGCTGGACAGTGCTATACACATGCAACAGCCACAGCCTTTTTGACTCGGATTGCAGCACTGCCTGTTAAACTCGCCCATTGATTTCAGTGGGGCCACACCACAACCGCGAGCCAAATGTTTGGCTTGCAGTTTCGGCATGGTCCCACAATGTAAAATTGTCATTCAGAAATTAAAAACAATAAATAAAAACAAGTAGCAGCTCCTGAAAGCCTGCTGGCCACTGCTATACTGTTGTCTGAAAAGCAATCCTCTGCGGGTTGCTTTTTCAGTAAAAAAGCAGTACCAAAAGTCTAAAAGAAGCCTTAAAGAGATTTCTAGGTTTCCCGGCGCTGTAAATAATTTTGTGCTAGCTTGGTTCAAACAAGTTATTTGCAGAGCGGATTGGCTACTGCATAGTTTGTAATATACTGTAGTAGATGCTCTACTACAGTAAGAGGCACTGTGTATCGGCAGCAGTACCAGAGACGTTCCCTATACTGCCGCATTCAGGGTGAGTCAGTCGTCCCATATCTCCACTATTTAGAAGAAGCCTTCTATTACTTCAGTGAATATGAGGCTTCCTCTGATTGTCTGAAGTGGAGAGGTGGGTGAATGACATCAGAATCTTCACCTTTCGGTGGAAATCTTGTATTCTTTGAAAAACGGTTTCTCCTTAATAGAAGAAATCTGTTACGGCTGACTTTCTCAGTATCTAGCAGTGCAGGTAAAATCTCTGGTACTGCTGCCAAAACGCACTGGTTTACTTCTTATAACACAATCTAATACAGTGTATTACAGCCTTAGCAGCAGCCAGTCTATTCTGGTATGCAAATACATTTTTAAGGTCCAAGCAGGCCCACACAAATTAAGTGCCAGGAAACCTGGAATTCTCTTTAGTGATGGTGTGTTATGTAGAGCAATGCGATGTGGGTATCTGAGTGTTCTAGACGCTGAAGCCAGAGCTGTTGGTTGAAGGAAAGTCTAGTCCTTCCAGCTGTCAGCAGCCAGGTTTGGTGCATTGTTGACTAGAGCTGCACAATTTAATTGTTAAAAAATCGTGATCTCGATTCAACCCCCCTGAAGATCTCTATTGCAGAGTTTGCCGATTCTTTCATATAACAAGTAGAGAGACTTATCTGCTCACTCAGCTGTCAAAAGAAAAAATCTGGGCAGTCTGCCAAGTTTTTAACAACGTGTAAATGCAGGAAGTTTACCCACTTAAAGTCTAAATCTTTTTCTGACACTTCTTTCTTAAGTTAAAATCCAATATTTTTTGCTAGAAAATTACTTGGAACTCCCAAACATTATATATATATATATATATATATATATATATATATATATATATATATATATATATATATATATATATATATATATAATATATATATATATATATATATATATATATATATATATATAATTTTAGCAGAAACCCTAGGGAATAAAATGGCAATTGCTGCTATAATTAATGTTACACTGTATTTGCCCAGCGGTCTTTCAAACGCAATTTTTGGGGAAAAAATACACTTCAATGAATTAAAAAAAAAAAAAAAACGAAACAGTAAAGTTAGCCGAATTTTTTTTGTTTTAATGTGAAAGATGATGTTACGCCGCGAGAATCGTGATCTATCTTCTACGCAAAAAAGATTGTGATTCTCATTTTGGCCAGAATCGTGCAGCTCTATTGTTTACTGTACTGAGGAGGATTTGAAGTGGTTCGAAAGGTGTTCTCTGCATTAGGATAAAAAAAAAAAACCTTCTGCATGCAGCTCCCTCCCAGCCTCCCCTTTTTATACTTACCTGAGGCTGATCTCACGCCAAAACTGTACAGAGAGCAGAGGTTCTCTGGGCCTTCCACCACTTCATTAGCTTAGAGACCTCAGCGGTAGCCATTGGTTCCTGCTGCTGTCAATCACAGCCAATGAGGGGAAAGCTGGGGGGGGGGACAGGGCTGAGCCACGCCCTATGTTTCAGTGAGGCAGGAACACCGGCGGTGGACCCGAGAAGAGAAGGTTAGGAGCTGCACTGTGCAAAATGATTACACAGAGCAGATAAGTATAAAATGTTTGTTATTCTAATAAAAAAATAAATCAAGCATTTACAATCACTTTGGTAATGCTTTGGCTCCATTTACATTAGAGTCAGAAATGTTACTTTCTTCACCCCCCCCCCCCCCATCTATACCAATATGGAAATCTTGGCTCTGTGATACACTAATAATATTTTTGTGTAAATAATTTTTATTGGAAAAAGAAAAACAATGTACAAACAAGGTACGGTACTGCACAGTGTAAGTATAAAGGGAGGACATTAGCTTTGATGGTTTTGCATGAAGACATACAACATATCATAAAAGTTGACAGCTGATCAGACAGCACTTAGTACCGGCAAGTACCCCTAATAGGAGTGGAATAAAGAATTTTTTGATTACATAACAAAGGGTGGGGGGAAGGGGAGGTTAAAAGGGAGAGGGGGAGGGGGGGCGGTATTGGTCCGAACGACATCAAGCACAACCATTCATAAAGAGTGAAGGTAGAGAAGGTTATATCACACTAATAATATTTGATATACACATGCCCATTGCTTTGCCTGGAGTCTCTCCTGAAGCAAGGAAAAAATTCAAAACAGGCAGAGCGCTAAAATAACATAGTCTAAAAAGGTACATGCAGGCAGTATGGCAATGGCACAAGCCAATCTTTTTATGCCAAGTTAATTTGAAATGAGTGTTTCTCAAAGGATGGTGTGTACATCACTGATGTACTGTGATAAACATCAGGACTGCGCATTAAAGGGTAACTCCAATTTTGGCATTATTGGAGAGATAGTCCCAAAGGGACAACACGTCTAAGGCTGGGTTAACACTGATGCGAATTGGATGTGGGTTTCCCTGCATCCAATTCGCATGACAGGAGAGTGTAACCAGCTTTCTATGGAGCCGCTTCACACAGCTCGGGTGCGGCCGTGGTCCGCACTGGAAAAGGGTCCTGTGTGTCTTTGGCTCCGTTTGCGAATTCAGGCAGAAATTTAGACCTGATTCGCACCTGAATCGTACAGGGCCCCCTGCTGTGAGCGGCAGCAAGTGTGAACCCAGCCTTAAGGGATGCAGACCCTACCACTTTCCTCATTAGAACCCTTCAAGTGCAGCGGCTGATTGAAGAATATAAAATCACTTCCATTCTCATGGACACAGACAAACAAACAGCTATTTCTTCAGAATAACAAAAGATAGGAATTGCAGCAAAGTTTGTTTAAAATCCCAACAATGTACATGGATCGCCCAGGGGGAAATGTTTTATTACTAACAAAAGTGTAGGTACTCTTTAAAAAAAACAAATAATGCCCATAGAAGAAGACGCTTGATCCACAGTTCTATTGCACATCATTTTTACTTCTGGTAGTGAATATCAGGTACTACTTAGACTTGGCAGAGGTTGTGGTTGTACATAGTTGACCAAAGACTAAACTCTCACCAAACCACTTCTACTGTATTTAAAAT
This sequence comes from Lithobates sylvaticus, assembly GCA_028564925.1. Taxonomy (NCBI): domain Eukaryota; kingdom Metazoa; phylum Chordata; class Amphibia; order Anura; family Ranidae; genus Lithobates; species Lithobates sylvaticus. Next base: position 41,430,232 of record CM053032.1, on the reverse strand, counting down.
GTCACTTTCTAACTACATGTTTTCTGAATTTGCCAGATACACCCAGTACCAGCGGATGCTCAGCAGTTTATCTCAGTGTTCATTCTCTATGGGAAAAACTCTCCTTGTACATGACATGAACCTGCGAGAAATGGAGAACTATGAGAAGATCTACAGTGACATTGGTAAAGATCAATAATTTTAAATTCTATATCCGTTATGTACTTGTTCTGTATTTAAAGTTTGGTCCTAACTGAGCGTGATATAGGCTCTTTAGGTGCTGCTTTACCTTTTTTATTGAGACTTTCTGCTGCCAAACCTGTTTGCTTTCAGTGGGTTAAGGTTTCTGAGGTGAACGGGTTTAGCAGACCAAGCGGTGGAAGTGTCAGAGCTGCTCGGTAGTGCCACTTCAACAGCTGATGGTCAGGGGTAGGTTCCAAACATGGCAGGGGAAGGGGTGCATGCTGGTGTACCATTTTCTGTCTGAAAGTGTAGGAGCCCATCGCACTGATACCTTTTACTGCCTATCACCGCAATGCACAAACCACAGTGAGTTACAGTGCCATGCATTTTATGTGGCTTCTGCAACTCACTACTACAGTAATGGGCAGTGGTGCGCTCTTTAATACATTTTTTTTTTTAGAGGTTGTTTTTGTGCGCTAGGTCAAAAATCGATCAATAATTCCAAAATATGATGAATACAACTCACGTCTTTATTCCATCTATTGAAGGAGAAGTACAGCTGAAGCTTGTTTGGTTGTACTTCTCCTGTGGATCACAGGAGTACAGTTCTTTTGGCACTCGTGTGACCCGTTTTCAGCCGGCTGAGGCTGAAAGATTGCGACTATATGGTTGTGATCCACCCACATGCCTGAACCAGCACTCGGCTCAGCTTCTCGGACAGCGGTGAATGACAGTGCTGAGAACCAAGCAATCGGTAGGGTTTGATCACTCGGTTTTCAGTCTTAGAGCCAGCAGGGGACAGATGCCCTTACTTATCTTTTTTAAAAGCAAGTCTATTTGTTTTTATTTAATTTAATACATGTACTTTGTATAGCATCGACAATTTACGCACCACTTTACATATATACAGGGTGTGTCTAAAAAGTTCAGTGAATGGTATCAGAGAACAAAACAAGATACAAACAAAAATTACATTTATTGGCAATCAAAATAATGGCCATCCTTCACAGCACACTTTGGCAATGTTCATAAAGCTTCTGAAAACTGTCAGAAAAGGCCTCTTTAGGAATCGATTGCAGAACCGCTGTCACGCATTCTTGGATTGCCGCCATGTCCGCACAACGTGCGTCTTCATTACTCTCTTCAGGCGGGGAAACGGAAATAAGTCTGCATGCGTCCTATCAGGGGGAGTATGGTGGATACTGCTTGGATCCTGGATCAAACTCGTAGCACTAGGTCTCATCCCCTTTGAAGATGGTTTGCAGAAAGGATGGATCCTGGTCACATATGGTAATGAAATCTCCAGAGGTTTCCAACCGTTTTGCTTTCTGTTCATTTATCAGCTTCTGGACAGGACCAGGAACAGATCTTCTACTTAGGCAAATCTTCATGAATGAAGGTGCGCACCGACCGTGCTAATGCCCAATTCATTCGCCATCATTTGTAGAGCCAGTCACCAATCTTGTGCCAGCATTTATCGCACTCGCTCAATCATGTCTGGGATTCGGCTTGTCGACGGCTGACCCAGAAACGTGGCTCATCCTCAGTTGTTTCCTTCCCGTGGCGAAAGCGTTTCAACCAGTCGTAAACCCATTTTCTGCTTTCAGCTTTCGTCCCATACACTTGCACCAACATTTCATGCATCTGTTTTCCCCAATTTGTAGCAGAATTTGATATTCACTTGTTGCTCCATTGACCTTACCTCTCACACTGATTATGTTCAACTGCCCGCAGTGCGTTTACCCGGACCGTCACGTGTACTCCATGCTAGGTGGCGCTGTCTCTGGATAGCCATGTGCACCTGGCCCATGTTGCCAGTGGAATATCAGACTATTTACCAAACGTTTAGCCACACCTCATACTGTACAATTCACATCAGTCCCTGCCCTCAAGGAACTTGCAATCTAATGTCCCTATCTCGCATTCATACATATACTAGGGCTAAATTAGACAGAAGCCAATTAACCTACTAGCATGTCTTTGGAGTGTGGGAGGAAACCGGAGTACCCAGAGGAAACCCACGCAGGAACATGCAAAACGGTGTCATCCTGTGCTGCATTGATGTGAATGGGCACCATAGAAAATAATGTGATTTCTGTTTGTCATGCGATTCTAGTCGCAAGGTGCATCTGAAATCGCATTAGTGTGAACCAGGCCTAAAGGAACATGCCAGCAAAGCATGTCTCAATATCTGTATATATCGTATATAACAGGGCTCAAAATGTCAAGTCCTGAGCTACTAGCCAGGCCTCAAGGGTTACTCGCAACCAGTTGCCCCACCCAACCGTACCCTGCCCCTAATTCCACCCCTAAACACGCCCTCATAAATCATCTCATGAAATTACCCTTTAACCGCTTCCCGACCGCCTCATGCACATATGCGCTCGCGACCCGGTCGGGAGCTCCGTGACCCCGGCCACGGGACCAGCAGACCCGATCACCGCTGGTGTCCCGCGATCGGGTCACGGAGCTGAAGAACGGGGAGAGGTATGTGTAAACAAACCTCTCCCCGCGCTTCCTACTCTGCCTGTCATTGATTGGCTGTTCCCGGTCATCGGGAAAGCCGATCAATGACGTCAGCCCTGCCCCCTAATGTAAAAAAAAACACACACACGTCACAGCCCATAACCCCTCCCCTTCCCCCTAGTGGTTAACCCCTTCACTACAACTGTAATTTATACAGGAATCAATGCATTTAAATAGCATTGATTGCTGTATAAATGACAATGGTCCCAAAAATGTCCGATGTGTCCGCCATAATGTCGCAGTCACAATAAAAATCGCTGATCGCAGCCATTACTAGTAAAAAAAAAATATTAATAAAAATGCTATAAAACTATCCCCTATTTTGTAAACGCTATAACTTTTGCAAGGTAAAGAGGTAGTGCTGCGCTGTATAATAAAGCTGTAGAGACTAAGGTATATTAAATAGGTATGCACACAAGTAAGTGCTGATTATGCAGAAGATAGTGGATGGTGTGAATTTTTTTGCTTAAAGCGGTTCTGCACTCTGTAAAAAAAATTTTTTTTTAAGGACGTAATATAAAGTATGCTTACCTTTATTAGGGGACTCACCTGTTCCATCTTCCATCTCGATCGCCGCCGGTTTTCGTCCGCTGAAGTTCCTCGTCTTCTTCTTTAGTGCGGGGGGCCATCTTGCCTGTGGGCATGTGAAACCCCACAGGCACTGTTGATGGCCCAGCATGCACCGCCGTTACTCGCGCGTGCGCAGTAACGGCACATCTGCCGACATCTCACGAGATTTCGGCAGATGCGGCCGAATCTCGGGAGATTTCGGAAGATGTGGCCGAAATCTCGCGAGATTTCGGAAGATGCCCGCACTGACTCCTGGGATCAATGACACCAGATCCCAGGAGACAGTGCGGCGTGACGACGATCGACGCAGAGACCCCCGCCCGCCGCCGCAGAGGGAGAAGACCGGAAGTCTTCAATTACAAGGTAAGTTAAAAAAAAAAAAAAAAAAAAAAAAAAAACATTTCATTTAGTACTCTTTGCCTGATTTGGAAGGCAAAGAGATTTACTAAATGAAATGAGTGCAGAACCACTTTAAATCACATAAAATCGCATAAACGTGACATAGCTTAAAATTGCATAAAATTGCATGAAATCGCATAAAACATCATATTCAAAGGATAAATCCGTGAGAGGTGTGCAGAGGTGTATCAAGTGAGAATGATGTGGGTGAATCACATAAAATCATATAAAAATGACATCTTAAAATTGCATAGAAACGCATAAAAATCGCATAAAGTTGCATCAAGCGTCACATTAAAATAAGGTGAATCTGTGATGGGCGGTCAAGTACAAGTGGTTAAAAAATATGACACATAAAATAGTCGCAATAAAAATTGCATCGGTGCATAAAACCAACTAGGTGGATAAGGATGTGTAAAAGGTAAGCATAGCCAAAAAAATTGAATACAATCAATAAATAAGTAATGCAAAAGTGCAAGAACAGTCCGTGGGGGTGAGCCCTTTCCTAGTGTGGGCAAAGTGTGGTTTGCTATGGCGCTGGTGACAAATCCTGGTGGGGTATAACGGTATCGGTGCTGGTGGTTATTGTGACCAGTAGCTGCAGGTGGTTCCTGATCTTCCGTGGAATATAATAATGGATGTACCCTTACCTTACCGCTGTAAGGTAACAGCGTGTATATGTGTTAGCTGGTTCTCAATGGGGCTTCTGTGTCCTATGGCGGGCGGCTCCCTTTAAATCCAGGTGTTTGGGCGTCTCTTTTACTGGGGTGTACGCTCTAGTTCAGGTGTATGTGTCTCGCAAAAATGGATAAGGGGAGGAAGGGTCTCGATAGTGTAGTACGTTTTTAAAAGGTTTTATTCAATACAAGTAAAATACAGTAAACTCACATTTATGTTGCTCAAAATTGCATGGATAAACGAGCATCGAGCTCGTACCTCGCTTCCGGTATCTAGTGTCCCTTTACGCGTATTCGTCACTGTCACATGACTTCTTCAGAGGTGGTTCATATAACTTTTGCGCAAACCAATCAATAATCGCTAATTGCGATTTTTATTTTTTTTTTTTTTTTTTTTTTTACCAAAAATATGTAGAAGAATACGTATCGGCCGAAACTGAGGGAAAAAAAATGTTTTTTTATATATATTTTTTGGGGATATTTATTATAGCATAAAGCAAAAAATATTGAATTTTTTTTCAAAATTGTCGCTCTATTTTTGTTTATAGCGCAAAAAATAAAAACCGCAGGGGCGATGAAATACCACCAAAAGAAAGCTCTATTTGTGGGAAAAAAAGGACGCCAATTTTGTTTTGGAGCCACGTCGCACGACCGCGCAATTGTCAGTTAAAGAAACGCAGTGCCGAATCGCAAAAAGGGGCCTGGTCCTTTGGCTGCCAATTGGTCCGGGCTGAAGTGGTTAAATGTTTTATGCAAAATTAAGTTATAAAAAAAAAAAAACCCCACCTTACACTATATCTTCTGGTGGTCTAGTGTAGAAGATGCCTTAGCGCTGTGCAGGAGGAGAGCGTTTCTCAAGTCAATTCGTTTTTTTTATTTTTTTTATGCATTTGCTGCATGAAGGTGAAAAACCTTCTGTGCTGCAGCTTCCTAGCCCCCCCCCCCCCCTTTTTCTTACCTGAGCCCGTCCCAATCCAGCGATTTGTACACAACAGCAGCGGTTCCTGACACTTTCTCACTCTATTGGGCCGCTTGATAGCAGTCAAGTGTCAATGGACGCAACTTTCCATGCCCCCATGGAAAGCTGCTTTCCTGCCATAGAGGAGGAGCCTGGCGCTCCGGTGGGACACCCCAGAAGAGGAGGATCAGGGCTGCTCTGTGCAAAACCATTACACAGAGCAAGTAAGTATAAGCATGTTTTGTAATTTTAATAATATATTTAATTTTTTTTTTTAAATGAAGGTTTACAACAACTTTAAGGTACAAAAAACAGCTTCGCTTTAGAAGCACTTTAAGGTATGTGGGACTTTAACTCCCACCTAAGCGAGGCATAGGTGGCTGCTTTCAAAATTGCAAAAAGAATGCCGGCAACTTGATTGCCTATTCTTCAATCTTTATTGAGCACAAACATCAGTGCGACCTCAAAACGCTAACATGTTACGGCAAAAGCCTTTATCATAGCATTAGGTGGCTGCTTTTGTACATTTTTTTTTTTTTTTTTTTTTTTGTGTTTTTTACTTGGCAGTTCTGAATCAGGGGTTGGGGGGTTGTCGGATAAATAACTTAGAGTTTCATGTCAGAATGACCTGCTGATTTTTCTTTTCTAGAGAGCAGTATTGCAGCAGCACATGAGAAAATAGCTGAATGCAAGAAGCAGATTTTACAGGCCAAGCGGATCAGAAAGAATCGCCAAGGTATGACATTTTGTTTTTACTGCATGCCGAACTTTATATCACAAGGTGTGACCGGGGGTATCACAAGTATGTGTGACCGGGGGTTGCGGAGAATAAGGTCAGAATATACGGTACGACTTTAAACTGCTAAACGATCGCGTTTTAATCTAAAGTTTCTACAAGATAATGGTGATGATCATGGGGGTGTAAATTTTTAGTCATGTATTTAAATACCATGTTTTGTATGAAAGAACTTTTGAGGGCATAGGACTAGAGAGATTTTAGCAAATCATGTGGTTCACTTGTATTTTTAAATAAAATTGATATACGTAGTTCCATAAATGACTAGGTTGGAAAAAAAATGAACCCCTCCATTGCTCACTGGATAGACCAAAGCGATGACCACGTCAGTGTGGCAATGCCACTTCATTGTCCAATCAGCTGGCTTGGGAATGCTTTGTGACCATGTTGAATTTAGCCAACTGGAGAAAAGTGAGGCCACTGACCTGGATACGCAGTGTGAGAATGATGTAGGAAGCACAAGTTTATAAAACTATATAAAACTATATAAATTCGAAGGCAGGTAGAGTAGTTACATATTTCAACTGTTTATTAGGTTGTTCGCTTGGAGTTCAGCTTTAGCAGTAAAAGAGTTTCAGTCTCTGCAAAGTTAAGATAGTGATATTAGATTATAGATGTTTAAAATTATATAATTTATTTTTCTTTTTTTCTTCCCAGAGTATGATGCATTAGCCAAAGTGATACAGAATCATCCAGATCGTCATGAGACATTAAAGTATGTATTTCCTAGCTTTCTTGCACTATTTTAGACGAACATTTTGTGAATGCATGCCCAGAGCTCATATAGTTGGGCATTTTGGTTTTGAGATGAGTTTTTTATATTGCTGGCAAGAGAAGTTAAATACAACCTATTGCGAAGTTTTGACTTTTTAAAGCTGATCATCAGCTTTTAGTAAACTATAGTTTGAACCAGCTGGGTCTAAACAAAACTAACTATTTACTTCACTAATCCATGCGCTGGGAGCAGTGTATACACTGTATGTAGCATACAGTATATAGCACTGTGTTTCAGTAGCGCCATGGGAACTGCCCATCCCACTCTTGTAACAAAATTGAGTCCTTCTGAGCCACTATCAGGGAGCTTTGTATTTTCTGAATGAATTGAAAGCCTTCTCTGATTGGCTGAGGCAAAGTGGAGAGCGGATGACATTACAATCTCTGCCTCAGCCAATCAGGAGAAGCTTTCTATTCATTCACAAAATACAAAAATCACTGTGGGTGGATGAGCAGCACTCGGACCAACTCAACTTTTGTTCTGGGAGTGGGACGGGAATTTCCCATCATGCTACCGAAACACAGCACTGTATACTGTTTGTAGCAGATGCTACATACAGAGGTGGATTTACTAAAGGCAAATAAATTGTGCAGTTGCACTTATTTTTTCCAGAGTTTAGTTGATGTGGTGAAGCTTCACTTTGTAAAGAATACCCAGTCAGGTGCAAGGAAATATTTTTTTTTCTTTTTGCTTGCACATGGTTGGATGATGTAAATCAGCAGAGCTTTACCAGATTCACTAAAGCTCTGAGGAAAATGAATGCAACTGTGCTTGCAAAGTGCAATTTCACTTGCAAAGTACACAGTCTATTTGCCAGTAAATCCACCCCATAGTGTATACACTGCTCCCAGCAGGCGCATGTATTTAGGGAAGTAAATCGTTCATTTGGACCAACTGCTGGAGATCACCTTTTAAACACGTGTTTTTAGTACTGCGGCAAAAGGCTTAACACGGGGTCTTCACGATCCCTTACAAAAGAAGTTTGCATTATAGGGTCACTTTGCCAAAAAAAAAAAAAAAAATCATAATTTCTGGTAACAGCGAATGGGGTTAAACCACCTTTTTTTTTTTTTTTTTGATTTTTTTTTTTTTTTTTTTTTACATTTGTTGAAGATTTCCGGTGATGCACTTCTGTACCACCTGCCACATCCATTATAAAACCCCTTTCACACTGCCGGTGCTATTTTAGCATCGTTTTAGTGGTGCTATTCGGGCTTTCACACTGGAGTGAATGGAGCAGCTGTTTTAGGGCGGTTTGCAGACGCTATTTTTAACGCTATAGCACCTGCAAAACGCCCCCAGTGTGAAAGGGGTCTAATGGGTCATACTCTCCAAGTTAGATTTTCCAAATTTATTTTAAGTGATGGAAAGTGACAAAACAGAAAGCTCATATTTCAGTATGAGAAGTGAGACTCTGGTTTGAAGTTATTGCATTGCACTAAGTACCTTAGTTTGTGATGGTGTAAAATAGGTTACATACTGCATTGGCAAAATCCTATGATTTAATATGTAGATTTTAGACAGGTTGTAAATGTGTCTGATTTGTGCTGTGTGTAATATTTCAGGCAACTGGAAGCATTGGACAAGGAGCTGAAGCAATTGTCTCACACCAAGGAGAATGTTGAAGACAAGGTGAGAATGATTTTCTAGCGAGTAGACTATGATATCCGGTCTTATTTCTGGGCTAGAAAATCTAAAATACCTGCCTAGAATATGTAAAGGCGCTAAGTACTTATATCTACAATTGTTTTTAATGTAAATTGATTAAAGAGGATCTTTAGCCTGTAAACAAGAATTTTTAAAGTCAGCAGCTACAAATACTGTCATTTGTAAACCTGTGTCCGTTTTTACCCCCACCTACCTTCAACCTGGCAAAAACAAACGGAAGGGGATCTGTTCCCCCCTCCGTCTGGCCGGATCAGATTGGAGGGCAGTCGGTTATAAATGGACACCTGATCGGTTTTCATATGACTGCCCAGAGAGTAAAGCGGGTTGTGTCCGTGTCCGATCAGCATAAGCAGAACAGACGCGGACCTGTTATCCGCCCACTCTGCTCAGCAGGGAATCAGCAGACAGAACCCCTGCTGAAAAATAGATCCGGCTTGTGTAAAAAGGGGCCTTAAATAGTTTTGTTTGGGCTAAGCTGGTCCAAACAAACTAACTGCTCTAACAGGTGTGCTTGCTCGGCACAGTGTATTTACTATGTATGTAGCTGCAGCTTCATACAATATGCATCTCTGTGTTCTGACAGGGACTTCCCTCTTACTCCCGAAACAAAATAGAGTCATGCTGAGTGCCGCTCAGCCATTCATGGGAAGCTTTGTATTTTATGAATGAATACAAAGCTTCTTCTAATTGGCTGAGGCAGGGATTGTGATGTCATCTACCCACCTTTCTGCCTAAAGCCAATCAGAAGAAGCTTTGTATTCCTTCATAAATACAGAGCTTTCTGTAAATGGCTAAGCGGCGCTCAGCCCAACTCTATTTTGTTCCAGGAGTGGTATGGGAAGTTCCTGTTTTATTGCCAGGACATAGAGCTGTATGCTGTATGTAGCCTCAGCTATATACATTTTAATACAGCAGACCCAGCAAGTTCACCTGTTAAGGCAGTAATGGGTTATTTGGTCCAGCTTAGCCCAAATTTAACTACCGTATATACTCGAGCATAAGCCGACCCAAATATAAGCCGAGGCACCTAATTTTACCACAAACAACTGGGAAAACGTATTGACTTGAGTATAAGTCTAGGGTGAGAAATGCGCAGCTACTGTAAGTGGAAAATAGGGTCAACAATGCCCATTTGCAGCCTCACTGTGCCCATTTTCAGCCATAGGTCCCCCACCTTGGTAGTTAAAGGTTCCTAGATGCCCCCTAGCTGCAGGCAAAATTTGGGGTCTCGACCTAAAGGGTCCCAAAATGACATTACTGCAGATGGACACAGTTGACCGACTTTGGGGCTCTGTATCTCAGGGTCACTTGGTGCTAGGAACCCCATCTTTGGATATGTTGTAGTGCTAGGTCCACTGGATTTGAATACCAAATTTCCTAGCATTTCCTAGGGTTCCTAGCACCAAGTGGCCCCCGAGATATGGGGCCCCAAAGTCTTTTTTGGCTGCAGAGTCGAGTATAAGCCGAGGGGGGCACTTTCAGCACCAAAAAATGTGCTGAAAAACTCGGCTTATACTCGAGTATATACAGTATTTAACGGGACATTTTAAATGTGGAGATCAGCTTTAATTGTCGCATGAATTTAATGTCATGTATCTGTGGGCAGCAGCTTGAAGTAGTGAAGTTTTGGGTCAGTAGACATACAACTTCTACCCAAATATATTGTCCAGCTGTATATACTGTAAAAATACATACAGCCTTCTGCAATAAGATGGCTAACGATCAGTAATTTCACTTCTCGCTCTTCTATTGCTTATCTTTAGCATATAGCCCTCTGTTATATAATAACCAGACATCACAAAACGCAGGCACATTTAGAATGAAATGATAATCATCTGTTTATATGTAGAATTCTATAATAATGTTTGGAAATTAATTAACCAATATTTGCCTTTTACCTTTAGCTGGAGTTAAGACGAAAACAGTTCCACGTCCTCCTCAGCACCATTCATGAGCTCCAGCAAACCCTAGAAAGTAAGTTCTATTGTCCAATATTCATCCTTTGAGTGTCAGGGATGGGAATAGATGAGCTTTGTTTGTAAGGTAAAGAGCAACCACAAAGTGTGTTGTTACCAACCAATCATCTGGTCAGTCTAGAGTAAAGTAAAGGTGGCGTTCTGTTGATATGTGCCCGCGCATGCGCAGAACGGAAGGGCACTCCAGCTGAGTTGCTGAAGTGACTTCACCATAGCACATGTGCACACTGTAGGAGCCTTTTTTAGACGGGAAATACGATTTCTCGGGCACAATTTAATGCTATGCAAACAGCGGAGGGACAACGTATTTGTCATATTGTGCCTCGCTGTTGCGCCGCGGGTTTACAATGAGGCACAATCTGACATCTGCGGTGTCCCTCCGCTCTTTGCATAGCGTTCAATTGTTCTCGTGAAATGGTATCGCCCGACTGAAAAACCCTCCTACGATGTGCGCATGCGCTATGGTGAAGCAACCAGCTGGAGTGCCCTTCCTTTCTGCGCATGCATGGGCACTTTTCAACAGAGGGCACAAATTGATAGAACAGTGGCCAAACGTATTAATAATGATCATCATTCATTGTGACAAAAATGGAATTCTAGCCAGCAAAAGATTAAGAGCAGGTTCTCAATTTTTTGCGCAAAATTAGTATGCTTGCTCGGAAGCATTGAACTTAATTTTCTCAGCTCCTCATAGTGTTGTACGTCACCGCGTTCTTGATGGTAGTAAGTTCAGCAAAATTTTGTGTGACCGTGTGTATGCAAGCCAAGTTTGAGCGGAATTCCGTGGGAAAAAACATCCAAGATTTTTCCAACGAAAAATCCGCTCGTGTGTACACGGCATAAAATCACTAGTGATTAGTTTCTAGGAGTAGAAGTTTGAGCACATGTCTCCTTTTTTTATAGAGTCAGCTACATTGTTGTACAATGCTCCAGTCATGTGTGATTGATCCCTTACAAGATGTTTCTGCAAACCACTTGTGTGTGAGAATACACGTTATACACGTTAAGAGCAAAGTGAGTGAGGAGGTCCCAGTAATTTGATACTCGGGTTTTTAGGTATAAGGCTGGGTTCACACTGGTGCGATGCCAGACATCCCATGTGATTCACACTGCATGCCTGTGCACTGCACATGTGATGTCTGTGTAGTGCGAATTCAGCCATACAGTTTGTATGACTGAAATCACATCTCATGTGGACCAAAATGTCGCAAGACCCTTTTTTTTATTTATTTATTTTTTTTTTGTCCGTACTGGAATCTGATTGCATGGGTGATCAGACCCATGTGATCCGATTCCATCCGCTTCCACAGTTCGCACTGCAAACCGATTTGGGGGTGTCATTGACTTTTATATTGACACCCGCAGCGGTTTGCAGGGAGCAGTATGACCTGTCTGCGAGTCAGATGCGATGCATGTGGCGGTTGCTGCATCGCACCAGTGTGAACCGAGCCTAAAGAAAGGAAGAACTCTGATCTCTGGAAGCCTTTTATTTACAAAAAAAAGTCTTCCTGCAAAGAAAATATTTACAGGACAACAATAGTGACATATTGGCCAGTGGAAGGAACCCAGGGTACTGTGAGGAATCTGGCATCTGACACTCGTGAAGATGTTTAAGCCAGTAAACCTCTTCAGAGGTGGAGATCAGAAGGACATGTTTTTTTTGTTTGCAACAAGTCGCTTTAATCACTTCCTTTTTAAATATTGGGGTTTCAGACCAGATGACAAAAAAGAGCAGATGAACATATGAGATACTTTTATATCTTTTTTTTTATATTTGTTTTCTAGATGATGAGAAACTGGCTGAACAATCTCAAGATGCGCAGATGGACACTGGAACTCAGTAGATGTACACCTTGTTGTGTGCCATGTTAGTTTTGCTCCATGTTTTCTGTATGTTTTCTGTATGTATTCTGGATTTCATGTTGTAGCTGTTTAAAGCTCAACTACAACCAAAACTTTTTTTTAAGTTTTGCACAGTGCAGGAATGGTTAGAGCCTTCATCGTGTTTTATGTGTAAGTGTACTAGTTTGATAAATGAGACCAACTTTCCTCTGACTACCTGCATTGAACACATCATAGAAGTAAAAGCTATGCGCTTGAAATGTTCTGTCTCTGGTATACATTTTTATGGGAAATATTTGTTTTTGCTTTTGAATTCTTCTTTTAAAAAAAAAAAAAAAAACATTTCAATAAAATGGAGTATGTAAGATTTCTATTTCATTGCTGTTATTTAACGTGTGTGTGTGTGTATATATATATATATATATATATATATATATATATATATATATATATATATATATATATATATATATATATATATATATATATATATCAATTATTTTAAGTGCAGCAATTCCTTAACTGGTGTATTTGAGATAATAAATATATATATATATATATATATATATATATATATATATATATATATATATATTTATTATCTCAAATACACCAGTTAAGGAATTGCTGCACTTAAAATAATTGATTCAAAAATAATTACAAGTGAATTGCATATCATACCAGTTCCAATTGTTCGATCCTGAAGAAGGGCGCAAGCTTTACAGCCTGAAACTGTTGAGAATTGGAACTGGTATGATATGCAATTCACTTAAAATCATTTATTAAAAAATAATTACAAGTCCAGCAATCCCTTGACTGGTTTCTATATATGGCCAAATGGGAAGTCCTGTTTGCCTTTCCTATTGGATTGCAGTGTGCTGTTCACCACCTTGAAGATCTCTCTCTATCTATCTATCCATCTATCTATCTATCTGGCTTATTCAGGAAGTCAAAAAGCAATCCATAGCAACCAATCAATCTACAGTTGAGCTCAAAAGGTTGCATACCCTGGCAGAAATTTTGGCATTGATATTGAAAATATGACTAATCCTGCCAAAAAAAAAATTATTTTATTTTAAAGGGTAACTCCACTTTCGCGAGGAGAAAAAAAATAACAAATAAAGAAAAAATAATATAGCATATACAATTGCAACACATGTCATAGTGTAACTGTTATTCAAAATGACCTATCCTTTTCAATCTGCAGCTCTGTCATTTTCTGTTAAATGCAATATAACTACCTGTAGGTGTTCTGTACACAGAATTTGTACAGAAAGCCCCCCAGAAACATGATTTCCTGCTTGTGTGATTGGCTCACTGATTTTCCCAGAAGTCTACACTAAGGCCCCTTTCACACTGAAGCATTTTTCAGGCGCTACAGCACTAAAAATAACGCCTGAAAAAAGCGGGGCCTTTCACTCCAGTGTGAAAGCCGGCGGGCTTTCACACTGGAGCGGTGCGCTAGCAGGACGGTAAAAAGTCCTGCTAGCAGCATCTTTGGAGCGTTGAAGGAGCCGTGTATTCACCGCTTCTAAACCGCTCCTACCCATTGAAATAAATGGGGCAGCGCGGCGCTGCTGCAGCGGTGCTTTGCAGGGGTTTTTAACCCTTTTTCGGCCGCTATCGAGGGTTAAAACCGCACCGCTAGTGGCTGAATACCGCTGCTAAAACAATGGTAAAGCAGTGCTAAATATAGCCCTGCTTTAATGCCGATGCCCGCACCACGCCAGTGTGAAATGGGCCCAAGATGCAAGTAAGATGTCAGGCATCCCCACAACAAAAATTTTTTGGTGAGCTACTCCCAATAGGAAATCGCATCTAAAGGGATGTCGGCCCAGCAGCTTTCCTCATTAGTGCCCTGCAGGTGCCACAGCTGATTGATAATTATGAAACCACTCCCATTAGATTAATTTTCCCACATGGGCACAGACAAACACACAGGGATTATTTCAGAATAACAAAAGGTAGGAATCTGCAACAAAGTTTGTTAAAAACCTTGTAATATACATAGATCACCCAGAGGGGAATGTTTTTACTCTTTAAGGATAGTGATCATATGAAGCCATTTATTATCACATAGTTTTTTTGGCTCTTTTTTTTTTAAATCATAATGATAATGGAAATTATGCAAATGGCCCTGATCAAAAGTTTACATACCCTGGAATGTTTGGCTTTGGTACAGACACACAAGGTGACACACAGGTTAGAATGGCAATTAAAGGTTAATTTCCCACATCTGTGGCTTTTTTTGACCAAGAAAGATTGCAGCAACTACCAGAAGAATTGTTTGGGATAGAAAGAAAAAACCCCAGGTAAACTCTGGAGAAATACAGGCTGCTCTGGAGTTAAATGGTGTGGTTTTTAAGGAGCGCAATACGACGATACTTGAACAAAAATTAGCTGCATGGCCAAGTTGCCAGAAAGATGCCTTTACTACGCCAATGTGTTAGGTTGGAGAGCGGGGACAGGGCCTGTAATTGTGTCATTTACTGGCTCCTTCCTTTTTCTGACTGAATACATTCAGTGAATGGTATTGATCACTGACTGTGTCAATTCATAACTGAAGCATAGTAAACTGTGTTTACTATGCTTTAGTTCGTGAAGAATAGGAAGCCACTCGGCACAGAGCACTCCCCATTCATTCACTGTCCAGTGCAGCTGAGGCTGCAGAGAAAGGGACTGGGGAATCTCTGTCCTCAGTCCCTTTCTCTGTCTCAAAAGTGAAACATCGGGGGTCTGTTTAGACCCCTGATATTTCACCAAAGCCCCACAACAGTGCTCCTAAAACAATTGTAAAAAAAATAAAATATGTATATATATAAATAAAAATATTGTAAAAAAGAATATTTTATATATTTTTCTAAGTTTTCCTTGCTATTTAGTAAGTTCTTGGTAGTAAAAAGAAAAAGGGTATCAAATCCTAATGACTTTTTTTGATTTCTTTCAGGTAGATCTCCACCTCTCAAAGGTTGCCTACCCCTGCCTTAGGCCCCTTTCACATTGGCGGTCTGTTCAGGTCCGCCTGTCAGTTTTTTTTTTAAGCGGACCTGAACGGACCCTCCATAGACCTCTATGTCCGGTGACATGTCCGCTGACATCCGACCCGCTCAGATCCGAAAAAGTGTGACGGAGGAAAACCCTATTTTTCCATCCGTCATCGGATCGGGTGACGATAAACTCTATGGTCCGTTGTCATCCGATCCCCCATAGGGGAGAGCGGCGCTCTGACATGTCCGTCCCTGTGCAGAGTCAGACCTGTCATCTTCCTGCACAGCGGGGGATCGAGGGAGCGATCCCCCGCTGTGCAGAGCGGGCTCCGTACACGGACACGTCCGCGTGAAAGAGCCCTTATGCAGTTAATGTTACTAATGTTTGTTTACTAAACATTTACTGGTGGTGAATCAATCACTGTCATTTAACAGGTATGCATGTTTGAGTGTCAAGTTCACTGCTTTATAAATTTGTTTGATTTGTTTTTTTTGTGTTGTTTGTGTCCTGCAGCTTTTTTATTTTTTTATCTTTGTTTGTTTTATTTAATTAAAGTAATGAGGCTGTGAAGGCTTTTTTGGGCAAAGAACAAATCTAGGATAGTTACAAGAGCGCATCTAACCCTTAAGAGCCATTAATAGTCCATTGTACCCTTTTTAAACCGTCAACATTTATCTTAAAGTGGTTTTAAAGCTTTTTTATTTTTTTTTTTCAAATAAAAATAATCAACATGTTATACCTAACCTGCTCTGTGCAAGGATTTTGCACAGAGCAGCTGCGATCCTCCTCTTGTGGGGTGCCCCGCTGGCGCTCCTGGCTCCTTCCCTCCATCTGGTGCCCCACTTTCCCTGGGGGCACTTGTGTGGGCTCGCCCCGAGTACCGCTGCTGCGTCCATTGACACAGACAGCTGGACTCGGCCCAGTGATACTGTATTTGATTGACCGTAGCGGGGGCCAATCAATCTGCCCAATGACAAAAGTGAACATCGCTGGATTGGATGGGCTCAGGTAAGAAAAAAAGGGGGGGGGGGGTGTCTGGGGGGCATCTGCAGCAAATACGTTTTTTTTTTTTTTTTTTTTTAACCTTAAAGCATTCTAACCTTGAGACTTTACAATTACTTTAATTTCACCTTCTCCATTGACATTAATACTGAACTCCAGGCAGAAACTTTTCTGTAAATAAAGTGACACTAAAGTTCCCTGCCACATGAGGTGCACTTTGTTTTGATCAGTAGGGAATCTGTTCGCTGGTTCCCCCTCCCCCCCCCCCCCCCCCTGCTGGTCAGAGCAGAGTGGGCAGAAGACAGGCCCGTGTCCACTCAGTTTTCTTTCAGAGCAGACATGAAAAGAGCCTCTGATCTGCCTAGACGGAGAAGGGCGGATACCCTTCCATTTTTTTTTTTTTAACTGAATCGGTAGGCAGGTGTAAACAGACTCAAGTTTGTTTATGCCCGCCGGTCCATAGGCCTGAATGGGCCATCCAATCAGGTCGGATGTGCGGTGCGGAAAACATGCAATTTTGCACATGTTGCGAACAAGCCCCTGGTGCAAACAAATCCCTTGGTGCATTCCATCCAAATGGCAGCTTCATTCATTTCTTACCATAGTTTAGGGGAATTGAGAACTCACTGTCACTCATTCTTAATGGCACTGTTTTCTCTTTACAATATAGCCAATCACCTTTTATTTTATTTTTTTTTGTCTTGTATCTACATTTGCTTATGTGCAAAAAGAGCAGAAAAACAGGTACGCTGTGTCATTATTTGCAAGCTTTGAAGAATAGTTCTATCACACACTGGGCTGATGTCATTCTAGTAACAGCAGCAAATACACGGAAAACAGACATTCTTAAACTTGTACTTTCTGGTGTTCTTTTTGGAGACTCTTTGGAATTGCTTTGAACATTGAAGGATTTCATCTCCCAGAGACTGACATTGACGTAACTCCTCATGTCTCTGCTCCAAGAGCTTGCTGGATTTCTCAGCTATTGTTTCAATAAGCTCATCCACCTGTAATGTAGAAGGAAATGTGTGATGTTACAAGTCCTCCAGCCAGAGCAGTATTGAGAGGGTTGGAGTGTCTTTTACTTTACATTGGAGCAGTCGTCACTGTGAGACCCATCCCTGCTCAAGGTTTCCTTTAAAAAAACATGCCCGCTGGGTCCTGATTTTAATATGCTTGTGCACCTTGGACCCATTCATTCCAATAAGAGAGCTAATCCGCCAGAGGCTGCCATGGTTACAGCTCTCCTATAGGAATGTATAGGGCTACAGTTTGCCTGGGCACTAAGAAAAGGACCCAGCAGTGAAGCTTTCAGAGGAAAGACTTGCAGGGCCTTGCACAGTTGCACAGTGAAAATCACTGGAATGGTGAGAAAGGCGAGTATGTAACCAGTTGGGCTTCACTCCTTTATTTAAAAATGATGTCCAGGTATGGCTATTTTTACATAGTTACAGTGGTCCATCTTGAAGCACTGTAACTATGCATATACCATACTTGGCCGATCCAACTAAAAGCTGGAAATCACTGAAGTAGGTACCCAAGTTTTAAGGAATGCAAAGCATTCTTTGATCGAGTTGGAGATTGTGTTCACCAGCCAGCTTCTCCACCTTGTCTAATCAGAGCATGCTTTGTATGCATTGAGAAAATGCAAAGCCTTTTCTAAAGGGCGTCAGTGCTGAGCGGGCAACCTCCTGTATCCAGTAAGCAGCAGTGTAGCCACTTAGCATGGGACCTGCAAGTTGGGGGAGATTACTGTATTAGCAGTGCCTACTATAGTGATTTCCAGCTTCCAGGATGGTTGGCCAGGTAAGGTAAATGCATCAATAAAGAAAGGGTAACCCCTAGAAGTCGCACATT
Organism: Lithobates sylvaticus; assembly: GCA_028564925.1. Taxonomy (NCBI): domain Eukaryota; kingdom Metazoa; phylum Chordata; class Amphibia; order Anura; family Ranidae; genus Lithobates; species Lithobates sylvaticus. The sequence continues at coordinate 41,412,036 of CM053032.1, read as the reverse complement.
TATGGTGACCTACTGAAATGAATGGAGTGGCAACCGCAGCTTGGACTCTGACCAGGCCACGCCCCCAACATGTTTCACTCCGCCCCCCAGAGCTTAGTCATGCATCCAATTTGCATGACAGGAGAGTATGCCCGGCTCTCAATGGAGCGGGTTCACACATCTCCGTGGTGGCCACAGAGCGCATTGCACAGAGGTCCTATGCATCTTTGGTTTCGTTTCAGGTCCGAATTCCAGCAAAAGTTCTGGCCTGATTCGTCGCTCAAACAGAACAGGGACACACCAGACCCATGCTGTGAGTCATGTCCGTACTAAGTGTGAACCCAGCCTGAATCCCTGATGAAGAGGTAATCTTATATCCCCCGAAAAGTGTTGGCTTTTTGATGGGCTTCTGTGACAAAATAATACTCTTGGATGCCTAAACCTTAGGTTTTGGTGCTCTTCATCTACCTACCCCCTCTAGGATGACAGGTCAAGATGACGCTATGTGTGCACCACCCTGAAGAAGTAATAAGCGCAAATTTTATATGTACTGTCCCTGGCAGTCCTGCCACCCAAGGCAACTGCATGTGTTTGCAGAAATGCATCCCTGATTTTATGCCTGTTATACAGTAGGCACAACAGAGAAGCAATTGTTCCTAAAGTATTTATCCATGAATGTTATTAAAAATTATTTTACAAGAATCAAACCTGTGTTGTGTGCTGCGGCCTTATCACTGATCTACACAGCATTCACCTCTTTTGTACGGAGAAGCTGTCTGATACAAGCATAATTCTCTGTTCAGCATGATGATTTACCTGCATCTGTAGGCCATGCACTGTATACTCAGACTGCTGTTTCACCTTCTCCACAGCCTTCTTCTTCCGTCTCATCAGCACAAAGTATCTCTTTTTAGAGGAATATGAGCCCTACACAGAGGAGAAAGAAGCTATACAATTCATTATAGCCAAACAACACATTCGAGCTGTAACTGTGTGCCAGCATAGCAACACTAAACTCTGGTTTGAAAAAAAAAAAAAAAATTCTGTTCAATATGTATCCTTAACCCGGAAAAAGGAGGGGGAGGGGGGATTATGGTGTGGGGTTGTTTTTTAGGGGTTGGGCTTGGAGATGGCCCCTTCCTGTTTCAACATGACTGTGCACTAGTACACAAAGCAAGGTCCATAAAGACATGGATGAACGAGTTTGGGTGGAGGAACTTGACTGGCCTGCACAGAGTCCTGACCTCAACCTGATAGAACACCTTTGGGATGAATTAGAGCGGAGACTGCGAGCCAGGCCTTCTTGTCCAACATCAGTGCCTAACCTCACAAATGTGCTTCTGGAAGAATGGTCAATCATTCACATAGACACCTTGTGGACAGCCTTCCCAAAAGTGTTGAAGCTGTCATAGATGCAAAGGGTGGGCCAACTCAATATTAAACAGTGGCGTCACTGGGGGGGGGGGGCTGAGGGGGCCATGACCCCCCAATATTATAGTGTGCACCCAAGTATAACTCCTTAAAACGGCTGGCGTCGCGGCTGTCCGACTGACTCGTCACTTGTCTGTCAGTCTTGGAGCCGCTGCCTCAAGGAAGTCGGGGCTAGGTGATGTCACATGGCAGCCGCCGCGTAGTCCACGGCGACAGCTGCTGAGCGCTGAAGCTCGCTCCCGGTGGGTGGAGTCTGGAAAGCAGCACAGGCAGTCTGATATAGCTACAACTCCCGGATCTGGGCACGCCGCTGGTGGCTGCAGTACACTGTGCACGCACCAGAAGTTGACCCCAGGAGACAGGAGCATCACCCACCCCCCCCCAGGACTGGAGGAGGCCGTGCAAGGAGGAGGACCTGTCCTGCTGCTCTGAGCCTGAGCTGGCAGCTGCCAATTTGGCCCATAGCTGAGTTAAGAGACCCTGACACCCCCAGCTGACCCCACATGATCATCCTATCTATCCCCCCCCCACCCCTATACACCTCATTTACCCTGCCCCAGTGCCCATGGACTGTGAAACCTGCTGGGAGCTGGCCACGGACCTGTGGGTCCTGCTGGCCAGTCATCTGTGGGTCCTGATTGCCGCTGGCCATGGCCTACAGGCCAGTGGCCAGCAGGACCCATAGGCTATTGTGCACTCCCAGCAGGACCCAGAGGTCCAGAGCCAGCTCCTAGCAGGACCTGTGGGTCCTGCTGGCTACTGGCCTAGGGTGACCAGAAGTCCCCAGTTTTCAGGGACAGTCCCCGGACTGAGAACATTATCCCCAGACCAAGTATGTCCCTGCAACCCTACCATGGTTCCCACTGGGACTGCCTTGGAGAGGAAGGGGGGGGGGGGGGGGGGGGCGAGAACCACCGGATTACACAGATCTCCTACTTACATGGCACGGACGCTGTGTGCAGTCTATCATAGGAACCCGTCCAGGAGGCGGAACTTCGAATGACAGCGGCCGCTGGGTAAGTGGGAAATCCCTGCTCTGTGTAATCCGGTAGCGCTCGCCCCACCCTTTCTCTCCCCTGTCTCTTATCACCATGCACTGGTGAGGCTGCATTGATGGGCGCTGATGGGCAATGGTGAGGCTGCATTGATGGGCGCTGATCAGCCTGCATTGAAGGGCACCGGTGAGGCTGCAAAGATGGGCACTGCCGAGGCTGCTTTGATGGGCACTGGTGAGGCTGCCTTGATGACCTCTGGAGTGCCTTCTATTCTTGGAATATATATATATATATCTAAATAAATAAATATAATTGCGTTTTATGGTTGCCCCCCCCCCCCTACTTTTGTCCCTGTCCCCCCATGTGCCCCCCCCTAAATATGAAAGCTGGAGACGCCACTGGTATTGAACCCTACAGATTAAGACAGGGATTCCATTAAAGTTCATGTGCGTGTAAAGGCAGGCGTCCAATACTCTTAACAATATAGTGTAGTATGACTGGAAAATAGATATCAGTATGGCATAAGAAATCCACTAATCCTGTCTTTGAGCATACAACTATATGTTCGATCATCCTTTAGCTGTATCAGGCCTTCAGGTTCAAATTTGATGATCCTGCAATAATAATCATGCGTGAATCTATGTAGTCAACTCTCCTCTTACAGGTTGCAGTGCAGAGCTTGTCAACCAAGGTGGCAAACCACCTACATGTAAGATGACTCATCTATCTAAAGTAGGTCGTGGAGACATCACCCCACTGTTTGACTGCTGTTATATTGTGTCCCAATACTTTTGGTAATATAGTGTATGTGCACACTGGGCATCATAAAGCTTTAGCCCTATATTTCTCTACCTGGGACAAAAAGACAAAAAACTATTTAACTTGCACCACTGGTTGTCATATTTTATAAGCTACTTATAGATAATGCTTGGTATTAAAAAAAAAAAAAAAAATACACATTTATAAAGCAGTACCTCTTGTAACCAAAAGATGGCAGTGCAATATCACTCATGTCACATTGATGCATCCACTAGATCTGAAGATGATCATTTTGTGTACTTGCAGATTGTGACAAAATTGGGTGTAAAAGAAACATTAGGTGAGCCGACCAGTCTGTGGACATCTTTAATATAACAGAGCCACACAATATAGAGAGGCATTGCATATAAAATAATGCCACTGAATGTAGAGACCGGTCCCATATTGCACTTAAGACATAGAAGCATATTAGTAGTTTTGGTGAGTACACAGGCAGTTCTTATTTTAGCATGAGACCCGTTTCTTACCATTAGTTGTATTATATTAATTATGGGCTTTTCCATTTAAAAAGATGTTTAACACACACACTGCAATAGTAGGTAATTGAAAGTGCTAAAAACAAAAAGGTGATTCTGATATGAGGTCGCTGCTGGGTCACATGACCATTGCCAAAGCATTAGTCATGTGATCTCTGCCAGAGGATCTTGCAGGACTGATGTTCATGCTGAGCCAGTCCCTTAGTGTTTCTGTTTAAATGGTGACCACATAATTACCACGTTGCCATCTGACTCTATAACCTCTATATACCACATTTTTCTTTGCTCAAATTATATATCTATATTTTTTAAACTTTTTATTGATGAATGTATATTACAATAACACATTCAACATACTGCTCAACATGAGCACCATCAGTGCCATCTTAAGAGCATTATAGGCCCCCCCGGGCAATAAAGTGCACTGGGGCCCTGTCCACACAATCACGCACAATTGCCCATCAAATGCAGCTTTACTGTGCCCGTGAATGCAGCCTCACTGTGCCCGTGAATGCAGCCTCACTGTGCCCGTAAATGCAGCCTCACTGTGCCCATCAAATGCAGCATCACTGTGCCCACCATTGCAGCCTCATTGTGCCCATGAATGCAGCCTCACTGTGCCCGCCATTGCAGCCTCACTGTGCCCACCATTGCAGCCTCATTGTGCCCATGAATGCAGCCTCACTGTGCCCACCATTGCAGCCTCACTGTGCCCATGAATGCAGCCTCACTGTGCCCACCATTACAGCCTCACTGTGCCCGCCATTGCAGCCTCACTGTGCCCATGAATGCAGCCTCACTGTGCCCACCATTGCAGCCTCACTGTGCCCACCATTGCAGCCTCACTGTGCCCACCATTGCAGCCTCACTGTGCGTGTGAATGCAGCCTCACTGTGCCCACCATTGGAGCTTCACTATGCCCACCATTGCACCCTCAGTGTGCCCACCATTGCAACCTCACTGTGCCCGTGAATGCAGTCTCACTGTGCCCACAATTGCACCCTCACTGTGCCCATGAATGCAGCATCACTGTGCCAATTAATACAGACTCACCATCGCCTGGTAAAACACACACACAGCGGGCATCTCCTCCTGTGTATCACAGAGCTGGCTGGGTCTGTGTTTGGCGGCCACGCTGTAACAAGGTCCCGCCCCCCTAGACCGGCTTGTGTGATAGGCAGAACACTGATTCAGTAAAGAGGGGAGAGGATGGAGCGCCAATGAGAGCTAATGGTGAACAAATATGGGGTGAAGGATGGAGTAAAGATAAAAATCGGTAAGAGGGGGAGTGGGGGCAGGGAAATAATCTCTTAAAATAGTAATAGACAGTGATGTCAGTCCAGACTTGTGTCAGTGAGTACTGGTGTGTATTGATAGGCGGCAGCCAGCTCCAGAGAGCAGAAGGGACTCTGTGGTATAGAAGAAAAAGAGAGAGAGCAGCGCCACTCTGAGAGTAGTGGGTCTGTGTAAAAGATATGGCTAAAATTATAGTTAAAAAGAGTTTAAACTCACATTTTGTATAGTAACAACAGGCACGTAGCGGTATCTTTATTTAAAGTTGTCCTCTGCTGTCATCCGGTTCCTTCTTCTCAAAGCACGCCGTCCCCCGCCCCCCTCTGACGTTGTGGGGAAAGCCATAGGGAAGTCCCTATGACGTCTCTGTGCGTCAGAAGGGGGCGGGTCACCAGGTGGCCCTGCCCTCCATTATAAAAGAGCTGTCAGACGCAGCGAAGCCTCACACAGCGGGAGCCTCCCATTGCGCGGAGCGGCCCAAGAAAAGACGCCGACGCCGTGGAAGAAGATGACGGACGAGAAGACCAGAGCAAGAAGAAGCGGATCGGAGGAAGAAGAAGATGGAAGAAGAAGATGGAAGAAGATGGTAGAAGATGGAAGAAGATGAAGAAACCGAAGGATGAAGAAAGGAAGAAGGAAGACCAGAAGAAAGAAGATTTTAATAAAGGAATTGTCAAAGACCGTCTCCTGTAATTTTTAAAATTTTTGTCACTTTTTTGGTGAAATGGTAGGGGTACTTTTGTACCCCCTTACCATTTCACACAGGGGGGGGCGGGATCTGGGGGTCCCCTTGTTAAAGGGGGCTTCCAGATTCCAATAAGCCCCCCGCCCGCAGACCCCCACAACCAATGGCCAGGGTTGTGGGGACGAGGCCCTTGTCCCCATCAACATGGGAACATGGTGCTTTGAGGGGTCACGGACCCCCAAAGCACCCTCCCAATGTTGAGGGCATGTGGCCTGGTACGGTTCAGGAGGGAGGGGGGGCGCTCTCGTCCCCCCCTATTTTCCTGCGGCCTGCCAGGTTGTGTGCTCGGATAAGGGTCTGGTATGGATTTTGAGGGGGACCCCACGCCATTTTTTTTTTGGCTGGGGTTCCCCTTAAAATCCATCCCAGACCTGAAGGGTCTGGTATGAATATTTAGGGGGACCCCTACGTCATTTTTTTTTTAAATTTGAACCGGGGTTCCCCTTAATATCCATAGCAGACCTGAAGGGCCTGGTAATTGAATTTGGGGGAAACCACACGCTTTTTATTATTATTTTTTTTTATCAATGACTTTCAATGAATGACTGTTCTCTGTGCTACGGGAGCCGGCAATTCATTAGCCGCGAGTGATTTTAAATAGCTTTTTTTCCTGCAAAAATGACACTTTGTGCAGGGACAGTTCTAAGCACGGGAAACATGCGCCCCTTCACAGGCATACTATAGACACCCCCCAGGTACGAAATTTAAAGGAATGTTACACTTTTATTGTTTCACTTTAAGCATTATTAAAATCACTGCTCCTGAAAAAACGGCAGTTTTTAAAAAAAACTTTTGCATTGATACATGTCCCCTGGGGCAGAACCCAGGTCCCCAAACACTTTTTATGACAATAACTTGCATATAGGCTTTTAAAATTAGCACGTAAGATTTCTCCCATAGACTTTTACAGGGTGCTCGCTGTTCGCTGAACAGGCAATGTTCGAGTTGAACATAAGTTCGACTCGAACTCGAAGCTCATCCCTATACCTTACCCCTGAGTCAGTGGACCAAGTAATGTATGCTTTCTTAATTACTGGAAATGGTAAGGGTAGATGAGCACCATATGTCCCAAATTCCATTATATTTCTCAGGGCAACCTCTATGTTCATATACAAGTTTTTTCATATGGCATTATTTAATTAACCATCTTTATCCACAAACCGATGGAGGGTTGGGATAAATCCACTTGAGTGCAATAGCCTTCCTAGCCATAAACAGGGTCTCTTTAGTAGAACTCTATGATACCTCTGCCACTGTTCCTCATCCAAAATGCCCAAAAGGCATATTCTAGGAGGGCATGGTACAGATAAAGATAATACTGAGGCTCAAGTTATATTTTTAACACTTTCAGTCATGGCTTGCTACAATGTTATATTTATAAAAAAATGCATATGTGAATATTAAATCTATATTATACACTATATCGGTGTCTCTCAAACTTTTTCCAGTCAAGGCACCCTTTAAAATTCTGCACATCTTGATACACCCCATTCTAAAATGAAAATAACTAAACTAATAGTTTTACATATAGCAGCAGCATTCACACACATAGGACACTAGAGGTGATTTATTTTTATGAAGCAAATACACTTTTGCACACTGATACTAGTATTCCAGCATTTCTTCTCTCTCATGCAGCTAACAGGACCCCTGCTGACAGAGAGGGGCAGGGGGTCAACAACCTCCTTATCGACCAAAGATGTCCGCTGTTGTTAGGTCTGCACGCAACAAAAAACCTGTGGCTTTGACCACTCGCTGGCTTGTATAAAATTCTTAAGCAGTTTGGGGCAATTTTACCAAGCCATCCTTGAAGAACCCAGAAGGCACCCCCTGGTTGAAAGAAACCAAAAGTGATGGACACCTGACCATCAAATTTATATGAGGTTACGTTTTTGAATGTCCAATCAGAAAACCATGGGCAATCATATGGAGTTGCCCGTCCACTCTTCTGGGAAAGATTTGGAGTCCATAAGATTTTGAAGTGTGAGCATTTGTAACCATCGAGCCAAAAGAACCTTTATGGGGTCATGTACTGATATTGGATGAGGAGACCTGGTCCGCAATATTCCTTCCAAAGGTGTTTAGTAGGGACTGAGGTCAGGGTTCCGTGCAGGACACTAAAGTTCCTCCACACTCATCAAACCATGTCTTTATGGAGCTGGCTTTGTGCACAGGGGCACAGTCTTGTTGTAAAAGAAAAGGGTCTTCTCCAAACCAATGCAAAATATTGGAATCATATAATTGCCTAAAATGTTTTGGTATGCTGTGTTATTAACAGTACCCTTCACTGGAAACTTAATAATTTGGTGGGGTGTCTACATATTTTTGGGTAATTGGTATACTTAATTTACATGCTGCATATAATAGTCTCTACAAATGTAACCTATCTCCACATAGACAGAAATGACTTTAAAAATTACTTTTAAATATGACTCTGGGAAACGTGACAATAATACCGTAGGTCTAGGGGACATAGAGAAGAATATCTACTTACCCAATCCTTGGCTCCTCCATGCTGCTAGATCAGTCCCTACAGCATTTTCTTCCCCTATGCTCATGGGCGTCCGCAGGTAGGGGCAAGGGGGGTCAAGTGCCCCCCCCCCTGGAATCAGGGATCAGATCTTAAATTTAGCACAGTTGCCTCACTATCAGGGTGCGGGCACGCCGGCACCCAGGTGCCACCCACCAGTGGTACCTGCTCGCCCTCCCTTTTTCCTGTCAGGGAGAAGAGATGGCAGCTCTCACCATGTTCCCCACCCAGCTTTCTGCCCACTTAGTTCCTTCCCTATTGGCCACAACTGAGGGCCAGTGAAATGAGACAAGGAGAGGAGAGCATCATGGGACATGTAGTCCCAAAGATTGGCGGCCCCATTTTTCCACAGGGAGGAGGCTACAGCTCGATCAAGAGAGAGATTGAGAGACTGCAGCCTGGAAAAAAGAGGGGAGAATGCTACAGGACAAAGAATGAGGAGTGTGCTGGGCAGAAGCCAGTGAGAGAGAGCTACACTGCCCCGTGCCACCAAAGAGAGAGCCACGCTGCCTAGTGCCACTAGAGAGAGCCACGCTGCTCAGCACCACCAGAGAGAGAAAGACTGAGCCACTACCAGGATACAGACATGCCACACTACTGACCAGTGTCCCCCCCCCCCCCCCGGAGAACCCAGAGTGAACGATCACTCAGCCAGAGGGATCACTGCTATAGTTTTGCTGGGTCTGGTAAGAGGGCCTGTTGGCCATTATCCATTACTTATCCTAGGGATTGTACTACTTCTGCAGTCTCTGACCATGATAATGTGATAATGACATTGTCGAAAAGGGGAGGTGCATGGGTGACCCTAAAATGATGCTCCCCCCTGAAAAAAGTTCTGCGGACGCCCATGCCTATGCTCTGACGATCTACGATTCTGATGTCTCCAAGGGACTGTCCACTGCCAGAGCACAGGTAATCCCTGTTTACTGGGGGAGCAGAGGATTGGGGAGGTAAAGGTGCTTTTTCTTTCCCCTAGATTAAACGAGCAGGAAAACCCTTGCAGTGTGGATGCAGCCCCAACACAAGGGACAATTTCCATGTTTCCCTGGAGTTGAACTTTAATAATTTGCTAACATAAGATCTTTCTTCTGGAAAGTGTAAGAGATTTTAACTATATCAATAAACCTGGATGTTTTATAGGGGATTTCCCTTGGAGTAATGATGTCTTTTCAGTCTAATTGGAGTTGCTCAATCACCTTTGGAGTTGTACTTTGGGTTTTGGACAAAGCCATTGAGAAGTGGATGAGCTGTCACTGTGTCATGATGCCTTTATAGAGAGCAATGGACCTTTACCTTCTGCAGGCCGGTGGGAAGTGCGGTGACAGACACACGCCTTGTCATCCTCTTGGAGCGCACGATGAGGTTGTCCGCCATGAGTTTCTTTGTCTCTGCCTCTACAACATTAACATCCAGTTGGAGAATTGCTTGCAAAGAAAAATACTCTTATAAGTTACACTAAACAGATAACAGTAGTTACATGGCAGAAGTAAACGATACTGGGCCTCAATGCAAGGTTTAGAGTGGGACTTTTTCATACAAATACCTTTGACAGTCCATGTAATCAGTGAGATGCAGTAATAATAAATATCATGTAAGAAGTTCTAAAATGCACAATGTGGGTCAGCCTAAAGTCAAACCATCTCTTTCCTATGAAAAAAAGTTGCTCAGAAAGTAGAAAATTTTCACAAGTATATTAAAAGTACAACTAAAGGCTTCTGTATGACAGTCTAAATGAGTCCCACATCCAGTTGTTACGTGATGAACAGGCCTCATAAAAAATGACCAAAATCTTCCTTTACCCTCCCTGATTGAACTAAATCCTTCATTTGTGTTTCACACACTCCCATCCCAGACACTGCAGCTCAAAGTGGGAGGTTTTCAGCAGCAGAGGCAGTGTTGTCAATCATGGAGGCAGTGGGCAAGACTAGGTGTCGCTAGGTGCGGTAATAACAAGCTACAGACTTGTGAATCAACAGTGACAATGCTAATAGCCACGTCCCTGAAAATTTTTGCTGTACTCCAAGCAAGCAGAGCCTACATGAGAGTGACAACTCTGCTCTGAATTTATGAGCAGTGCAGCATTGTTGGCACACCATCACAGGAAGCTGCGTGGACTTCACTGGTAGGCTCAACAAGTATTTGTGGCACTTTGCAGGAGGACTAAGAAAACTTTAAGTGCAGATGCACTTAAAAATAAGTGCTAAGGCACTTTTTTTTAATTTTTTATTTTTTTAAACGGGAGGCCATATTGATTGATAAAAAAAAGTTCAGACATTAAAATTGAAATTAAGTACAGCTTTGTCTAGCCTGGCCAACAGTCACCAATCAGAATTACATTTTTCGACTGTCATTTCCAATGCAAATGGGAACCTGTTTTACCTAAAAGGGAAGGTATAATTTGTTTTAGATAAACATGTAAAAGAGATCAGCTTCATGTTAAAACTATATTATTATTTGTTAAAGTTAAAAAAATAAAAATAAAATTGTTTCTATTTATAATTTGTACTAAAATATGTGTAATGGGGAAGCCATATTTGTTTGCTATATATGCAGGCTTCCTGCTTTGCAGTGCTGCCCAGTAGTTGTGCTTTAATGCCCCTTTATACAATGTAAGTCTATAAGTCAGCTGACTCACTGGAAAAAGACTCCCGTATGGCTGATTCCTTAACAGCGAGCAATCCCTGTAGATGCAGATATATAGAAACCTTTATCTGTAATTAAAATGTTAAGCCAGGCATAGACGGTGCGATTTTCTTTCCTGCAACCACGGGTTACTGGAAAGAAAATTGCTTGATTCCTCCTTCAACACAGTCAGTTTTAATGGGGGAATCTCTACCGCAGAGTTATTGTGTTCTCCAGGCTGGAGGGCAGAGAGCAGGGGCAGCCATCCCGGCTGGGAGAACACACATTGATTATTGCTAGTGGCTATAGCTGCTGGACCAATGCAAAATAACTCATGTGAAAAACGGGTGAACAAAATATCTGCGCTAATTCCAAAAGTGTAAAAGTGATAGCAACCAACACAGTTTGTTGATAAGCAAACTAAAAATATACAAAAACCAAAGTGTAGCGCTTAAATTAGGTGTGTTTGGAATTTATCCAAAAAATCTAAATCCATCTCAAAAGTGCAATCAATAAAGTCAACCAACGGCAAAATTGGTAATGTGAAGAAATTCCATCAAAGTTCAGTGCACAAAATGAACAACAAGAGGAGCAATCCAAAATCTCTTAATCTCGATCTGCTTACCAGAACCAAGTAGTAAAGAAGCGATGTTATCAAAGGTGCCGGAGGTGGGTGAGACTTGATCGAAAGAGACAAATGAAAACCGGATCCAGACTTCTCCAGTAAGTTGTAAAATAACAGGAATCACGGATCCAGGATAGATGGAATGAGGTTTAGGGCCCTATGCATTCCAGAATGAACATGGGTATCCTCAAAGGAGGATACCCGTGTTCATTCTGGAATGCATAGGGCCCTAAACCTCATTCCATCTATCCTGGATCCGTGATTCCTGTTATTTTACAACTTACTGGAGAAGTCTGGATCCGGTTTTCAAAATAACTCATACCTAAACTTCAGTGTACTCTGTCAAAAAATTAGGACTACTTGTGCAGTAAAAATGGAGTTCTTTCCCCACTTCTCTGCATCAGTGTAACCTTTGTCCCACCCTTCATCCCAACAGTCATGAACTGTTTATGTTTTCATGAAGGACACTTCTGTCCAGCACATCTCACCTACTATAAGAATCTCACATCTGTGTTGAGGTCATCAGTCTACACTTCACTTTAACACTTTACTTAGATGACACAAATGCCTACAGAGACCTTACAGATTACAATTCCAGTTTTTACAAACAACTGACCATCTTACCAGCTTGTGATATCCTCCTCCGTGACCCTTTCTCTGTCTGTCGTGTCAGTGGCAGATGCTGGATTATTTTAGGAAGGCGATACTGTTTAGGGGATGTCATGGGTGAACAATTCTGAGAAGATGAGGCATTGTTGAGTTTCATGGATTGGGGTTCCTTTACTTTAGATTGGATGATCTTGCCCAAGAGGAACTTCACTTTATGACCGAGACCTCTCTTCTTCTGTTCTGAGGCTGTGAAAGATCCAGAGTCACTGTCACTGCTTTGTTCCTCATTTGGGACCAGGACATTTTGGTTCACTAGATTCTCAGAAACAGTTCTGTGCCACCTAAATAAAAAGACAAAATGTGCCAGGGATATCATTATTATAAAATTGTTTCCCCCAGGCTCAGTCTGAGATTATAAAACTATATCAAGTTTAAATGCTGTCACTAAAGTTGGCCATACACCAGTAGAAGTTTGTTCTAAAATTTAAATTTTCTGAACATATGTTAAATTTTCTAATAGTTTGTGGAGTCAAAATTATGTTTGTTTGTGATGGTAGTAACAAGCAAAATTAAAAGTATTTTTATTTTTTTGAACAAACAAAATTCACACAGGGGCAACACGACTTCCAGCGTGACTTTGGGAGGCAACTTGGACACGACTTGAGTATGAATCACAACACGACTTGAGGCAACTTACAAGGCAACTTGAAGTTGCCTCCAGAACAGGGAACTTTGCCAGTGGCCAATCACATAATAATCAGCTCTGTGGGAGGGAGGGGTAAAAAAGTGAGACAAACATTAATCATTTCAGAACTTTTTCCACCTTTAACCGGTTCCCGACCGGCGCACGACGATGTACAACGGCAGAATGGCACGGACAGGCATAAGGGCGTACAGGTACATCCCTTTAACAATGTGCCGTGCCATCGCGCGAGCGCAACTTGGGGCCCCCGTGAGTCCGGTCGCGGGTCCCGCGGACTCGATCGCCGCGGGGATACCCGCGATTGTCTCACGGGAAGGCTGAACAGGGAGATGCGGAAGTAAACAGAATCTCCCCGTTCTGCCTAGCAACTAGTGACACTGATCTCTGCTCCCTGTGATTGTAGCAGAGATCAGTGTTCACTAAATCACAGCCACGCCCCCCCACAGTTAGTAACACGCCCCTAGGAACACTTAACCCCTACACTGCCACTCCCTGGTTAACCCCTTCACTGCCAGTGTCATTTACACAGGAATCAGTGCATTTTAAATAGCACTGATTGCTGTATAAATGACAATGGTACCAAAAATGTGTAAAAAATGTCCGATGTGTCCGCCATAATGTCGCAGTCACAATAAAAATCGCTGATCGCCGCCATTACTAGTAAAAAAAAAATTATTAATAAAAATGCTATAAAACTATCCCCTATTTTGTAAACGCTATAACTTTTGCGCAAACCAATCAATAATTGCTTATTGCATTTTTTTTTTTACCAAAAATATGTAGAAGAATACGTATCGGCCTAAACTGAGGAAATTTTTTTTTTTTATATAAAATGTATATGTGTAAATGTATAAAAAATGTATAAAATGTAAAAAAATAATGTGTTTTTTCAAAATTGTCGCTCTTTTTTTGTTTATAGCACAAAAAATAAAAACAGCAGGGGCGGTCAATTACCACCAAAAGAAAGCTGTATTTGTGGGGAAAAGAGGACGTTAATTTTGTTTGGGAGCCACGTCTCACGACCGCGCAATTGTCAGTTAAAGCGACACAGTGCCTAATCGCAAAAAGTGGTCTGGTCTTAAGCCAGCAAAATGGACCGGTCTGAAAGTGGTTAATGTGACCTATAAACTGTACAACTCGATTGAAAAACAAACTGAAATCTTTAAGGGGGGAAGTGAAAATAAAAAACTAAAATAATGTGGTTGTATAAGTGTGCACACCCTCTTATAAATGGGTATGTAAGGGCTCTCTCACACGGACGGTCCGTATGTCCATTTTGCATCCTTCCGTTTTCGGATGCAAAACGGACATACATGTATCCCTATGAACATCCGCTGACACCCGATCTCGTCCGTGCCTGCTATGGTCCGTTTCTACAGACGGAGGAAAACCCTATTTTTTCATCCGTCTGCAGAGCGGATCGGATGACGATGGACTCTACGGTCCGTCATCACCCGATCTACCATAGGGGAGAGCGGCACTGTGACAGGTCCGTCCCTGCACAGAGTGCAGAGACGGACCTGTCATCTTCCTGCTCAGCGGAGATCGCTCCGGCGATCCCCGCTGAGCAAGCGGCTATCCACGGGGCGGATCTGCACTGATCCGCCCCGTGTGAAAGAGCCCTAACTGTGTTCAGAATTAAGTAATCACATTCAAAGTCATGTTAATTAGAAGTCAGTACACACCTGCCATCATTTAAAGTGCCTCTAATTAACCCCAAATAAAGTTCAGGTGTTCTAATAGGTCTTTCCTGACATTTTCTTAGTCGCATCCTACAGCAAAAGCCATGGTCCGTAGAGAGCTTCCGAAGCATCAGAGGGATCTCATTGTTAAAATGGATCAGTCAGGAGAAGGGCATAAAAGAATTTACAAGGCGTTAGATATACCATGGAACACAGTGAAGACAGTCACCATCAAATGGAGAAAATACGGCACAACAGTGACATTACCAAGAACTGGACGTCCCGCCAAAACTGATAAAAGTACGAAAAGAAAACTGGTCATTGAGGCTGCCAAGAGGCCTACAGCAACATTAAAGGAGCTGCTGGAATATCTGGCAAGTACTGGCTGTGTGGTACATGTGACAACAATCTCCCATATTCTCCATATGTCTGAGCTATGGGGTAGAGTGACAAGACAGAAGCCTTTTCTTACAAAGAAAAACATCCAAGCCCGGATAAATTTTGCAAAAACATATCTGAAGTCTTCCAAAAGCATGTGGGAAAATATGTTCTGGTCTGATGAAACCAAGGTTGAACCTTTTTGGCCATATTTCCAAAATAAATGTTTGGTGCAAAAAACAACACTGCACATCACCAAAAGAACACCATACCCACAGTGAAGCATGGTGGTGGTAGCATCATGCTTTGGGACTGTTTTTCTTCAGCTGGAACAGCGGCCTTAGTCAAGGTAGAGGAAATTATGAACAGTTTCAAATACCAGTCAATATTGGCACAAAATCTCCAGGCTTCTTCTAGAAAGCTGAACATGAAGAGGAACTTTATCTTTCAGCATGACAATGACCCAAAGCATACATCCAAATCAACAAAGGAATGGCTTCACCAGAAGAAGATTAACGTTTTGGAATGGCGCAGCCAGAGCCCAGACCTGAATCAGATTGAAAATATGTAGGGTGATCTGAAGAAGGCTGTGCACAGGAGATGCCCGCACAATCTGACAGATTTGGAGTGTTTTTGCAAAGAAAACTGGGCAAATATTGCCAAGTCATGCTGATAGACTCATACCCAAAATGACTGCTGTAATAAAATCAAAAGGTGCTTCCACAAAGTATTAGTTTAAGGGTGTACACTTATGCAACCATATTATTTTATTTTTTTATTTTTACTTCCCTCCATTTTAAAAAATTTCATTTGGTTGTTCAACTGAGTTGTACAGTTTATAAATAATTATAAATAATGAATTAATTATACAGTAATATAGATTAAATATAATGCAAATACATTTTTTTATTTTATTTTTTTACTGCTCAGATGTTGTGGGGTAACAAGCCAATATATTTGCAGATTTAACCATTTTCATTCAGATTCCGTGGGGTCGGGAGCTCCGTGACCCCGGCCGCGGGACCAGCGGACCCGATCGCTGCTGGTGTCTCGCGATCGGGTCACAGAGCTGAAGAACGGGGAGAGGTCTGTGTAAACAAACCTCTCCCCGTGCTTCCTATACTGCCTGTCATTGATCGGCTGCTGTTCCCTGTCATCGGGAAAGCCGATCAATGACGTCAGACGTACAGCCACGCCCCCCTACTGTAAAAAAAAACACAACAAGTCACACTTAGCCCCTCCCCGCCCCCTAGTGGTTAACTCCTTCACTGCCAGTGTCATTTACATAGGAATCAGTGCATTTAAATAGCACTGATTTCTATATAAATGACAATGGTCCCAACAGTGTGTCAAAAATGTCCGATGTGTCCGCCATAATGTCGCAGTCACAATAAAAATCGCTGATCGCCGCTATTACTAGTAAAAAAAAAATATTACTAAAAATGCTATAAAACTATCCCCTATTTTGTAAACGCTATAACTTTTGCGCAAACAAATCAATAATCGCTAATTACAAAAATGTGTAGAAGAATACGTATCGGCCTAAACTGAGGAAAAAAAAACATTTTTATATATTTTTTGGGGATATTTATTATAGCAAAAAGTAAAAAAATATATTGAATTTTTTTAAAAATATTCGCTCTATTTTTGTTTATAGCGCAAAAAAAAAAAACCGCAGGGGTGATCAAATACCACCAAAAGAAAGCTCTATTTGTGTGAAAAAAAGGACGCCAATTTTTGTTTGGGAGCCATGTCGCACGACCGCGCAATTGTCAGTTAAAGCGACGCAGTGCCGAATCGCAAAAAGGGGCCTGGTCCTTTGGCTGCCAATTGGTCCGGGGCTGAAGTGGTTAAATAGGATTTTCTTGGATAATAAAAGCAATGGCTGGTATTTTGTGGTTCACTTTAAGAGACAAGCTGTGCTATCTTACAAAGGAAGAAGAGTGGTCACAGGATTTTTCAGACCACAAAGAGACGGGGTGAATCCTGTCTGGTCACAGAAAACCGAAAACAAACAAAATAGACTACCGTAGTCAAAATTGTAAATCTTTACAGGCAAAAACAAGCACTGAGTGATCTATCAGCGACAGAACAAAGGCGTTAAAAATGTGTAATTATATCAGTGAAATACCGCAAGATATTTATAGCAGCGCATGTAAAAGTCGACTCTAAATCCAGCTTTGACTGTTACAACTTGACTGCACTAATTTTAGGCCGAATGGTTAAAAAAATAAAAAAATTTAAATATAAGGAAAATGAATTTAAGGAAAAAATTACAAGGTGTGTGGCCATCTTTATGCAGTAGATGCTTATTATCTGCTTACATATATCTGATTCACTGAAATCTCAAACAGTGTTATCAGCCCTGCCCAGTTCAACTCTGCGGTCCCAGGTCAGAACACGCTTGATTGCAAATGGCTGTGTAACTCACAAGCATAGTGCCAAGCCACGGGCATTCCGGGACTTAAATTGGCACACTTTGTACACTCATGTTGAAAGAGGTGCCCATAAGATATGTATGGATGACACAATCTCAAAGAGACCAGCAGGCATCATGTCTTCCTGAAGTGGAGCTTTTCACTGACTTCTTGGATGAGGACTTCCTCTCTTTCCAATTATTCCTGGACTCCAAACTGGGCCTGCATGAGCAAACCTCTTCAGAGTTTATAAGGTACCAACCCCTGAACTGCATAGCTCCCAACTGTCCCTGATTTCGAGGGACTGTCCCTGATTTGGAGCAATGTCCCTCTGTCCCTCATTCCTCCTCATTTGTCCCTCATTTTGGTCTGATCTATATAGTTGTATATAAACTGCACTTTTTATCTTTCAAAAAGTGTTTCCCAGTGCTAAACCTTTCATCTGATTTCTAAATTTCTGCATTTGTAAATTCTAAAAGCCAATATAAAGGAATAGTAGTGGTAAAAAAAAAGTACTTGTGGGTTTAACCAATCTTGTTTTTTTGTACAATTCTCCTTTAAGGAGGCGTGGCAAGTGGGTGTGTCCTATGCCTGCATACTTTTGCTGATAGGTGTCCCTCATTCCCATCTCAAAAAGTTGGGAGGTATGGAACTTCAGTCTTCTTTCACTCAACAGACATTTACTCAAAGGTAGGAGGCCAGACTATCAATTATAGCTTGCCCTTGCAGAGGACAGTTTCAGCTCTTGCAATGCAAACAAGATCTCTCCTTTGTTGGAATTGTTCTTCAGGGTAGAACCAACCCTCTCCAGCCCAACTTCCATTGCATTTGAAGAGAGGCAAGGGTTAAGGCAGGTTCATAGGCTGCGACTGCAGACAGATATACCTTCGAAGGTCAAGATCAATGTAGTGATTGAGTATATCCTTATGGACACAGCATCTTCTAATAACTTTATGTGTCTGGCTAATCTCATGAAGGCTGCAGCGACCAAATGTTTTTTTTCTTATGCTAGACACCTTCTTTCTTAAAAGTGATTTCAATGGGCAGGGGCGCTTTAGGAGCGGTGTATATACCGCTCCTACAGTCCTGCAGAGAGGCTGCTTGCGGGACTTTTTTATACGTCCTGCCAGCGCAGCGCCCCAGTATGAAAGCACTCAGGCGTTCACACTGGGATTGCAGCTGAGGCTTTTTTTAGGTGCTTTACAGCACTATTTTTAGCGCTAAAGCGCCTGAAAAACGCCTCCAGTGTGGAAGGGGTCTAAGTGAGAAAACCCCCTAATGGGTTAACCACTGTTACAGGGATGGCAACATTCTAGGTTTCCAAAAAAAAGCACTGTGATTCCACCAGGTGGATAATAAACCAGACTCTGCCATACAGAAAGCAGGACAGGATGACAAAACAGCGATCTGTTCAGAATAGAAAGAAAAAAGGTAGGAAACTGCACCGAACTTTGATTAAATGCTGCAATACACATAGATCACCCAGAGAGGATAGTCCTCTCCACTTGTCTAAAAAAAAGAAAAAAGAAAAGTGGAGTTACTCTTTAGGACTAGGTTCACACCTAAGCAGGTTCGGTTAATGCGTTTCCTCAGTGCATCCTGCTGTGTTAAAAAAAAAGTCCCTGCACCTTTTCAAAAAACGCACAGGTGGAAACTGCATAGATGTGAATGTGAGCAATAGGAACTAATGCTAAAGGGACTGTAGTCTGTTTCTGCAAATTTGCAATGCACTGCAAAACGCATCAGTGTGAACCTAGCCTAATAGCCTATATGGAGTCTGGTCAAGTGCTTTGTGCTGACCTCTAGCCGTACATACTCACGCGTCCTAGACCTCTTCCACAGGGCACATGCTGGGCACACTCTGAACCACCTGGTTAGTTGGGCATTTGGTCAACCACAGCCCTGCCAATGGCTGGGCACACTTTCAGATATGCTCTCATTGAATGTGTCCCATCATTACTACCCCACTGTTTGCTGGGGAATCCAAACTCATCCTGGCACCATCCCATTGATAACTGGGAGTATGGCATCACTCGGTACCACCGATGACTGTGAATGCTGATCCTTATCTTCTGTGTGCCATGAAGCCACCCTGCTGATAGCTGGGAAATCCAGTATCATCCTGTAACTGTCCCACTGATAGCTGGGAACACTCATGACCCTGCTGGAGATCCAGGAGCTGACGTCCGTCAGTAAACCAACGAAGGTTAGAGAATGCCATCTTGATAGGTCCCATGAGGAGGACAAAAAAGGAACACAACCTTTGGATTAGGCTTGCCACCTGTCCAGGATTCACTCGGAAAGTCCAGGTTTTGAATCATGTGTCCAGTTTTAAGGTGGACTGAAACCCGGACACGTTATTCAGACAGGGCTGTGGCTCCCCAAGTAACCAAGGTAGTCACACACAAATCTGTTGCTGTCTGGGAGCTGCGAGCGGCTGTCTGGGGGCAGGTTCAACATCACTGGGAACAGGGTGATGTCAGCAATAGCCACACCCACTGTTTGCTGCAGCACACTATGTGCACCACATTACTACTCTCCTTGGAGCAACCAGAAGTATTCGGATTTGGCTTAAAGAAAAGGTGGCAACCCTATTCTGGATCAGCCTCAAAATGTATGGCAGTGGGGTCCGATGGGGTAGGAGCGAGGGCGGAGTCTACCTAAGCATATGCTGCAATGGAGTCTATCAGGAAAATACATTTAGGGCCGGTCCACACTGGGAATCGCACAGGAAAGCGATGGGCATTCTAGTGTGGTTCTTATGCAGTTCTGTGCGGTGCTATTTCAGCCCATTCAGTTTGCAACCTGCGTTTGGGGTATCATTAACTTAACATTATAGATTGCAATAGCAGTGCATTTTGAATGCGGTTAGGAAAACGTGCATGGAACATTTTGTCACTTTAAAGTGTATGCCAAATTTTGCAGTCAAATTCAAACCCCCCCCCCGCCACCCCACACCTCTGTGTTTGTTATGTGTTCCCATTCACACAATATACCTAAAAACTATATTTAAAAATTCTTACCTTTTTAGTTGTTTTTTTAATCAGGTTTATACATACAGTAGGACCCTATAGGCAGTTTCTTTTATTTCGCATAGCTTGATATTATGGGACGTAATGAGGGACAGTGTACTAGCATGCAATGTACCTCCTAAGCCTTAAAGCGGTAGTAAACCTGCTGACATGTTTTTTTTTTTTTTTTATACACCTGTAAGGGAAAAGGCATAATGAGCTAGTATGCACCGCATACTAGCTCATTATGAAATACTTACCTTAGAACGAGGCGTCGGTAACTCACCTGGTCCACGCCGAGGTCGCTGACATGTTGCCTCGGCGTGTCTTCCGGGTATCGCGACTCCAGCGCTGTGAGTGGCTGGAGCCGCGATGTCGTCACTCCCGCGCTTGCGCACGGGAGACTTCGTCCCGGCAGGGTTCGTATTCTGCCGGCCTTTCAGCCGAGAATCCCCCGTGCGCATGCGCCGCTGCAGTCAGCGGCGTATTGCACGGGGAATATCTCCTAAACCGTACAGGTTTAGGAGATATTTTTTTTACCTACAGGTAAGCCTCATTATAGGCTTACCTGTAGGTGAAAGTCCAAAATTTGACTTTACTTCCACTTAAATAGATTTAACCTTTTCTTAGGACAGTGTGGATCTAGTTTACAACGGATAATGAGATTTGCCAGCACAGTACAGACAGAGTTAATTATGACAAATGTATCTCCCCAGCCCAATCCTTAACATTACAAAGAAGGGGAAAAGTACGTAGGATTTTTAAGCATGTAGAAGCATGTTAAGCATGTTTTATGCTAAGTGAATGGGAACATGAAACAAATATAATAGGAAGCTGCAAAAGGGTGAAATACATTTTAAGGAGGGCGTAGGGTTTAGCGCTGGCAATACATACCTAGCCATGCCCTTTCTCTTTGCCTGTGGAGTATTACATTTATTCTGCTGTAACAATCTTGCTTTCTTGAGCAGGTTTAAAGATTCCGATGAGCCTGATTGACGTTCCATGATTTTGTAAATGGTTCATATCCTAAAAGGTGGCACGATATCCAAAAATTGTTCTCTTCAGTTCCCAGTCATTGATTCGGACTTGTCATAGTGAAATCACTTAGCTTAGTTAGTAGAGACAGTTCCTGCAGTTCTGGTCTGTAGAGCGGGGATATGTTAGTTGCTTTGACAGAGAGAAAGCTTTTCCCAAACTCTCCCCGGCTTCAGTAGTAAGTGAAAGATTCATCATTGACTTGTGACATTCCATTGACATCTCTGACCTGTTCTTGGGATGTTGACATGTCCTTGAAACAAATATGAATTGTAATGACAGTGAACACTGAGTTCTGTGTTTCCTAAATTGTAACCAGGATAACAGAGAAACACACAGAAGACCACTTTATAAGGCCCGGGTTTAACCTCCCTGGCGGTATGATTCTGGCTGGAATTTAGTGCTGAAAGCGGTACAATTATTTTGCATGGAAATTTGGCGTTTTTATATTGTAGGCATGCAATTCTTATGAATAACTCACTTAAATCTGTCCGAACCAGAGTCTAGTAGACATCCCGGGTATGATAAAGTTTGAAACACAAAATCATAAATTATAATATAATAAAAATATATATAAAAATGATTCAATAATGTAATCAAATCAAAAACACTGAAATTTGCTCAGTTGCAGAATAGTCGCTGTCATTAAATTTATTGTTTGATGACAAATTGTGATTCTAATTTTTTATCGCTGTTTTCTAGCTGGTCTAAAACCACTTTTGACCTAAAGGGACACTTTTTGGTTGCTATGGACAATCTCCAGTTTCCAGGCAGAAAAAAAATCTTTTTATTATATAAAATGACATGCAGGGCACTGGGCAGACCACTAGGGACAAAGGGGATGTGTATTTTTTGTATACAGTACTGTAATCTGTAAGATTACAGTACTGTATGTGTGTTGTGTTTTTAAACTTTTTTGAATTTGGCGCCGATCTCCGCTCCCGTGCGTCGTAACGTCGAAGGGAACGGAGATCGTCGGCACTCGGGCACTGTGTGAATCGAGCGAGCGGACGGCTCGCACACACAGCGGGGAGACATCGCAGGGTCCAGGGGAAAAGGTAAGTAACTTCCCCCCCTGTATCCTGCACGCAAGCCCGAGTCTGGCTCGGGGTTACCGCTCCCAGCAGAAAAAACTGAACCCGAGCCAGACTCGGGATTACCGCCTAGGAGGTTAATAGAGTGTAATGTAGTGTAGAGTAGTGTGGGGACTGGCCATAGAGGGATTACTTTGATGCAGTTTGTCAGCTTAACCATACCTCCCAACTTTTTGAGATGGGAATGAGGG
Source organism: Lithobates sylvaticus (assembly GCA_028564925.1). Taxonomy (NCBI): domain Eukaryota; kingdom Metazoa; phylum Chordata; class Amphibia; order Anura; family Ranidae; genus Lithobates; species Lithobates sylvaticus. The sequence goes on along the minus strand of CM053032.1, from coordinate 41,389,401 downwards.
ACACCTATCAGCAAAAGTATTCAGGCATAGGACACACCCCTTGTCATGCCCCCTTAAAGGAGAATTGTACAAAAAAAACAAGGTTGGTTAACCGCTTGCCGACTGCCTCCTGTATATATACGTTGGCAGAATGGCACGGCTGGGCAAAGTAACGTACCTGTACGTTACTTTGAATTTCCTGCCGTGCACGCGCCTGCCGCGAGCTCCGTGACCGTGCCCGCGGGACCCAAGGACTCAAAGTCTGCCGGGTGCCCGCGATCGTGTCACGGAGCTGAAGAACGAGGAGATGTCAGTGTAAGCACAACATCTCCCCGTTCTTCCTAGTGACATGTCACTGATCGTCTGCTCCCTCTTATCGGGAGCAGCGATCAGTGTTGTGTCACTGCTAGCCCATCCCCCAGACAGTTAGAATCACTCCCTAGGACACACTTAACCCCTCCCCCGCCCCCTAGTGGTTAACCCTTTCACTGCCAGTGACATTTTTACAGTAATCAATGCATTGATCGCTGTATTAATGCCAATGGTCCCAAAAATGTGTCAAATTTGTCCGACGAGTCCGCCATAATGTCGCAGTCACAATAAAAATCGCAGATCGCCGCCATTACTAGTAAAAAAAAAATATTAATAAAAATGCCATAAAACTATCCCCTATTTTGTAGACGCTATAACTTTTGCGCAAACCAATCAATAAATGCTTATTGCGATTTCTTTTTTATACCAAAAATATGTAGAAGAATACATATCGTCCTTAACTGAGGAAAAACGTTTTTTTTTTATATTTTTTGGGGGGATATTTATTATAGCAAAAAGTAAAAAATAATGTGTTTTTTTAAAAATTGTTGCTCTTTTTTTGTTTATAGCGCAAAAAATTTAAACCACAGAGGTGATCAAATGCCACCAAAAAAAAACTCTATTTGCAGGGAAAAAAGGACGTCAATTTTGTTTGCGCAGTCATGCGACGTTGCACCCAATTGTCAGTTAAAGCGATGCAGTGGCGAATCGCAAAAAGTGCTCCGGTCTTTGGCCAGCCAAATGGTCCAGGGCTTAAGTGGTTAAACTCACAAGTTATTTTTTTACTACTACTATTCCTTTATATTGGCTTTTGGAATTTACAAATGCAGAAATTTAGAAATCTGATGAAAGGTTTAGGGCTGGAAAACACTTTTTGATAGATAAAAAGATCATTTTATTATGAACTCTAAAGATCAGACCAAAATGAGGGACAAATGAGGAGGAATGAAGGACAGAGGGACATTGCTCCAAATCAGGGACAGTCCCTCGAAATCAGGGACAGTTGGGAGCTATGGCTTAACCACTTCAGCTCCAGAAGGTTTACCCCCCCCCCTTCATGACCAGGCCATTTTTTTTGCGATACTGCATTGCGTTACGTTAACTGACAATTGCGCGGTCAACGTTGACACTGTACCCAAATTAAATTGTTGTGCTTTTTTCCCCACAAATAGAGCTTTCTTTTGGTGGTATTTGATCACCTCTGCAGTTTTTACTTTTTGCGCTATAAACAAAAAAAGACCAACAATTTTGGAAAAACAAAACACAATTTTTTACTTTCTACTATAAAACGTATCCAATAAAAAAATATAAAAAATCTAATTTCTTCATCAATTTAGGCCAATATGTATTCTGCTACATGTTTTTGGTAAAAAAGCGTATATTGATTGGTTTGTGTAAAAGTAATAGCGACTATAAACTGGGATATATTTTTTGATTTTTTTTTTATAGTAATGGCGGCGATCAGTGACTTATAGCAGGACTGCGATATTGCGGTGGACAAATCAGGCACTTAACTGACACTTGTGACACTTTTTGAGGACCAGTGACACTAATACAGTGATCAGTGCTAAAAAAAAATGCACTGTCCCTGTAATAGGAAGGGGTCAACATCAGAGGCAATCAAAGGGTTAAAGGTGTTCCTAGGGAGTGCTTGCTAACTGTATGGTGGGTGTTTGTACTGTGGGAAGGCAGAAATCCATGTTCCTGCTTAGCAGGAACACAGGATTACAGCCTTCCCTTGTCACAAAACGGCGATCTGCCTAGTTTACATAGGCAGATCGCCATTCTGCCTGTGTCCTGAAGGATTGGCGGTTCCCGGCAGTGCAGTCAGTTACAGTTAATTTCCGGTGCAGAAAAAAAAGTAGAACATGCTGCATTTTTTCTGCACAGAAATGTACTGAAACACAGCAATATCTGTCCAAAATGCAGTGGAACTGGGTGCGGTGTGAACCGTGCATTTTTGTTGTGTGCCCTTAAAGCAGAATTAATCCAACCAATCCTTTACAGCCAAGGACGCTGCTTCTGTTTGATCGGCAACTGCCATGGTGCTGCGCATGTGATCAGTTATGACACCAGCCATTTGATGGTTTGACAGTTTGGTTGAGGACACAAGCAAATGTCACAGTTAGAAATCCCAGCATTCCAGGAATGTAACTGTTTTTTGAAACCGTTAAATCGATGGGTTTAGTTCTGCTTCATGATTTACTGCTGCTCAGGGGCTCTGGGCTTCAACAAAATGGCAGCCTCAGGCAAGAAGAAACAGGAGAAACACTGGGGGCAATTTACAACACACTAATATTGGTAGCATAACCATTCATGCAGAATGTATGTTCCTTGCTAAAGAACTTCCTGCCCAGTCTATTGTCAAATGACAGCTCTGAGGGACATTTGTCGTTCCGAGGGGACGTCTTATGATATCCTCCCCAAACGTGCCTTGCACATGCCCCATGGGCCAAGCTGCGGCACGATCTGTCACTGGCTGATGATTGATCAGTTTACTGGCCCACTGTTAGTACCATGTGATCCTTGTGACCAATCACAGCAGATTCACATGACAAATGTAAACAATGGATGGCTTCCTTTCATGCCATTCATTGCATATAATTGTGTTGCTAGCTGTGATTTGTCACAGGGATCACATGGTACAGAGAGGGCCAATTACATCTGTACCACACGATTAGCTATGGCCAATCACAGCTAACCACAACAATACACACTAAATTAATACAGTTTATTCAGTAAAAATGGTTGCATATATCAGTGACTGGCCAATCAGCCCGCGCCCCCTCTGTCTACAGGTACGTCGTTTTGCGCAATAGAGCTGACCTGCCGCATTATATGTCGGCAAGTGGTTAAAGAGGAGTTCCAGTTTCCTGTGAAGAAAATAAAAGTCAGCAGCTACAAAAGCACTTATCGTGGGTGCAATGTCAGGCTCCTGCAGACAAGCCCTACAGCTTTCAGCCCGTATCCCTGTATGGGTTGTCTGCTTGACAACCCACACAGATGTCTACCTGGGAGCAGCGGCCCATGCAGCTGCTGTGTCCCAATTGACATGAATGGGACTGGTTGCACGCAGATGCATGGAACACCTGTGCATCCTGTGCAGGCAACACATGGCCCTCACATGGGTGTACGCTTACGTACGCCCGCGTGAATGAGGCCTTAAAAGTAATTTACTTTACATTTTTTTCTTGACTGAATTTCATTATCTCTTAGGAGACTGAATTTATTCACACTTACCGTAATATTATCCTACATTGGCCTGGGATTGCATTATAAAAAAGAAACAGCAGGTGGCAGTAAAAGCCAAATTTCTAGACTGTCTAAAGTAGCAATTCTAAACCTTTTTAACACAGAGGAACCTTTGCTAATAATTACTATATCTACAGCTCACTGTACAATAGTGTGAACAATGCTTTGACATATAAGAAAAAATAAAAGAATAATGAATACGGCATACTCAACGTATTTGGCATGCAGGGATGCTATATATGACAAAATAGTTTTCAGTAATAATAATAATAAAAAATATTGTAATAGTATGACCAGAAAATGAATGCAAACAGTGAAAATTGCTGTGTTTCTGCACAATGATGGGTAAAGGGTTATTTCACCTTTAAAGAAAAAATGTAAAGGAACTAACACCGGACACCCTCCCCACCCTCTCTGTCCACGCTGTACTTACCCCCGGGGTTGCTGAGTTGCAGGGTTGCCAACCGCCAGTAAATTTACTGACAGTTTGTAAAAATCTGTGATTTTTTTTACAACTGTCAGTAAATATCAGGGGCTGATAGTTTCATGCTGTGTTGACTTTTTAAGTGTAAATCAAGCAAATTACTTTGTTATACGTATTGTCAGTGTTTCCATATCATGGTTATACTGTTCGAATATTCACTGTGTTAGTTTTCAATAGGAGTTCTGTAATTTTTCAGGTCGCCAGTAAAAAATGTGTTCCGCCAGTAAAATTTCCATTTTTTGTCAGTAAAAAATGCTGCGGGAGGTTGGCAACCCTGCTGAGTTGTCAGATCCCCCACCGCTGTTCCAACAGTCCAGGGATTTAAAACTCCCTCTCTTCTCCCTCTTTTTCGTCAGCACTTCCGGGATGGACCAGATCGGTTCTGATTGAGACTGTGATAAGGCTGACCAGTCAGAATCGGTCTGGTCCTTCCCGGAAGCGTCGACAGAGAAGAGAGGGCATTTCAAATCCCCAGAGCTCTGGAGTAGCTGCAGGGGTGCTGACAGCTCAGGAACCCAGGAGTTAAAGTAGTTCTAAAGGCATAATGTTGCACTCCTGTGACCCGTTTTCAGCAGGATGAAGCCCGCTGTCGGCTGATGTCCCAGAGCTGGTCCAGGCTCGGGCAAGGCTGCGCCAATAAAGTTGGATCGGCCCACATGCCCGGACCGCCACCCAGCTTAGCCTCACAGTGAGCCACTGAGAGCCTGAGCCTCCTGCTCCCGCCCCCTCCACAGCACAGCATTCCAATGAGCGTGTGGGGGGGGGGGGAGCAGAGCAGGGAGCGGTGACTGACAGTCACCAGCTCTCTGCTCAGGGAGCCCTGAGAAGCGAGCGATCGGTGGTGTTTGATCACTCAGTTCTCAGTGTTAGAACCGGCGGGGGACATATGCAGCATCCACCTAGGCAAGTATGATTCTACAAAAAAAAAAAAAACACACCCCCCCCCCCCCATACTTCTCTTTTAAATGTGAATCTTCTGTAAAAAAAAAAAAAAACAAGAATGACCAATTATTTGAGTAAAAGATAAGAGAAAATAAAAGAAGACACCCCAGAGTGCACATTTAAAACAACATAACAATGGCAGCCCCCATAGTTTTATGTTGATAGTTTCCCTTTAAGATATACAGTTTGAGTCACAGTTTGTAGATGTCAATGTTTGCTCAGTCACAGATCAGCAGCCATAGATCCAGTTATCAAGAAATAATAAAACATGTCCAGGTAAACATGTTTTGCAAGACTTTCCAAAGTTTTTTTTTTTTGTTTGTACCGTTTGACTTCATCCAAGGCAAAGCTCTTGCTATAAAGAGTTGAATTGACGGAGGTGTGCCCCACTTATATAACAGTCTATTAATTGCTGTGTGTTAATCAGATCACATGCATTGTGTGTACCGACTTCAAGCCTCTGCTGGACAACATTCTCGAGATGTCGCTGCTCCAGGTGACATTATTACTCAGCAGCATTCAAGGTGAGTGCAGGGAAGTTAGAAAAATCTCTACTTTTATAAACTCCTTTTTCATGTTGTTGTTGCAAGATGTTATCTATAGAAAAGTATATTTCGGAGGTGGCAACATTTTGATTTCCCCAATTATAAATGGTTCCAGTACACCAAATAAAAATCATTAAAGTGGAACTTCGGTGATTTTAACAAAGTTATGGACGGGGACATGGATAGGCTCAGATGTACCAGACCTCAATCTCACTCTCTGAAAGAATGGGCTGAAGCATATGATCTAACGGAAGTATGGAGGTGGAAATTTCCCGATAGAAAAGAGTTCTCTTGTATATCTGAATCCTACAAGTCCTTATCACGACTTGATATGTTTTTCACGTCCAGAGATGTGTTACAAAAGGTGGAGGAGGTGTCATATCTCTCCAGAGCACTTTCCGATCACTCTCCTCTGGAACTCACCATACGTGTGCAAGGACAGGATGCTGATCGCGTCTGGCGTATGAGTCCTTACTGGCTCACAGAGCCAATGGTACTAAGCTATTGCATGGAAGCCATTACCATGTTCTGGCAGGAGAATGCTCGGGAAGGGCCGGCCTTAATTAAATGGGACGCGTTCAAAGCGGTAATTAGGGGAGCATATATGAGAGGAATATCTATTCTGAAAAGAGCTACTGCGGAAAGGTTACTCACTCTGTCTAATGAAGTGCAGGAGGTAGAGGAGGCATATGTTAGGAACCCGTCCCCGGACGGATTCCAAGCAATACAGTCTGCGAAAAGGACATATGAATTAGCACTAACGGATAAAACCCAGAAGAAGCTGTTGTACCAGAGACAGAGGATTTTTGACACCGGAGACAAAAATGGCAAGATTTTGGCATTTTTGGCCAACCCAATACCTGACCCAGTTGCCATATCCAGAGTATATGACAGCTTGGCCAATGTCCAGGACTCCAAGGAAGGGATCATGACGGCCTTTATGCAATTTTATTCTGACCTTTATAGGTCACAGGCCCATTATACCCCCCCTGAGCTGTATGAATATGTAGACTCTATTAACTTTCCGATGTTATCGGAAGAGCAGCAGCAATTACTGGAGGAACCCATCTCCACGGACGAAATAGAACAAGCTATTAAGACCTTTGCTAAACATAAAACTCCAGGTCCTGACGGAATACCCATAGAATGGTATGTAACCCATATAGACGCCATGGTACCAAGGTTGCACCGTTTGTATGCCACCATCTTCTTAGAAAAAAGCCTGCCCCCGTCTATGAAAGAGGCCCTAATAGTACTGATCCCTAAGCCTAACAAGGATCTCTTATACTGTGAATCCTATAGGCCAATCTCTTTGATCAACACAGATCTTAAGATCTTAACAAAAATATTAGCTACCCGTATAAACCTAGTAGTCACGACCCTGATTAGCCCTGACCAAACGGGGTTCATACCAGGTAGGTCCACATATAGTAATGTACGGAGACTGTTCACTAATATCCAATTTCCCACCAGAGAAAGGAAGTCCAGAGCGATTGTATCCTTAGACGCCCACAAGGCATTCGACTCTATTGAATGGCCCTACCTATTTTACATACTCGAAAAATTTGGATTCAAGGGTAATTTCCTTCAATGGATCAGGCTAATGTATGAGAAACCTACTGCTCGCATCAGAATCAACGGGATAATCTCCAGACCTTTCAGTATTCGCAGGGGTACTCGTCAGGGGTGCCCTCTGTCGCCACTGCTGTTCGCGCTGGCGATAGAACCCCTGGCCAGATTATTAAGAACCTCCCAAAGGATCCGGGGTATGAAGATAGGCAACTTGGAGGAACGCATATCCCTATACGCAGATGATATGCTGATATACCTGACAGACCCACAAAACACAGTCCCAAGCATGCTTAACCTGATAGAAGAGTTTGGTAGATTTTCGGGCCTTAGGATAAATTGGACAAAATCCAACATTTTTAGAGTAGACCATGACCTTCCTTTCGACCTCCCACCAGACTGCCCACTCCAACTGACGGACAAATTTAAGTACTTAGGGATTACGATACAACTGCCAATTTCCTCATATATAGTTAATAACCTGGTGCCATGTATAGACTCCTTTAAACACAAACTGACCAGCTGGACAAACCTGCCATTAACGTTAATGGGTAGGGTCAATCTATTCAAAATGTTTTTTTTTGCCTAAATTCTTATATATCCTGGCAAATAGCCCAGTATATATTACTAAGAAGACGTTCCAAGAAATTGACTCTTTATTAATAACCTTTTTATGGTCTCCCAAGAACCCCAGAATAGCACTAAAAACACTGCAGTTACCCACAGCTCAGGGGGGTTTGGCACTTCCAAACCTCAGACAATATTATTTTGCTTCACAACTTGTGTTTGTGCACTGGTGGATGTTTCCACAAATCACCAACGCTGCAACAGCAGCGGAAATGGCGACACTTTCATCACAGGAAGCCCTGAGTAATCTAATATTTTGTAAAAGGGTCAGAGAGCGAAGGGGCACTAACATAATACAGGTATCCATTGATATTTATAAACGATGTCTCCTATTAATTCCAGAGGACACACCGTCTATATCTCCCAATCAACCGATATGGAACAACCCCACGTTTACTCACTTCCTAAGCCTACCGGGCCCCTCCGCCTGGGACGCTAGGGGCCTAAGATATATACATCAATTATATGATCAGGGATCTCTTAAGCCCTTCGACGCACTACAAGAGGAACTTGGGGTGCCAGGGACCTGGCACTTCAGATATCTTCAACTAAAACATGCAGCAACGGCCCAATTAGGTCTTAACAATGTTAGGTTTCATAACTCTACGTTAGAAGAGGCACTTCTGCAACCCGAACACTCGGGATTAATATCAGGATATTACAAGCTGTTATCTCAGGGGGGCGCAGACCGATTACAGAAAGTGAAAAGTTACTGGCTTATGGACGTACCGGATATATCAGAGGAAAACTGGGAAGAATTCATGGATACATACTTTACCACCACTATATCAGCCAGGGATAAAATGATACAGCTGCGCATTTTTCATAGAGTTTACTACACACCCCTACGCCTATTTCGCATGAAGAAAATAAATAGCTCTGTCTGTCATAAATGTAACAAACTTACAGGTGATCTGCTCCACATGCTCTGGAACTGTGAAAAGGTACGCCCATTTTGGTCACAAGTGACTAGCTTTATAGCAACTAATTTTGATTTACCGAATATTTGTAGTCCTAAGTGGTGCATACTGGCAATCTTTGAAGAGGTAGACATGAGCACATATCAAAAACAATTTTTACGCCTTTTATTATTTTATGCCAGGAAAACGGTGGTTTTGCAATGGATGTATTCCACACCGATTTCTCTGAACTTATGGAAGAATGTAATTAATCAGGTACTGCCTGTTTACAAACTGACGTATGAGGCAAGGGGGTGTGCGGCTAAATTCGAGAAGATATGGGGAAAGTGGACAGACCTTGTTGAGGCTTGCGAATACCCTGAGGTGGACTAAAACTCTAGTGTGGGAACGACATCTTATATTGTTTAGAATGAATACTAATAGGCCAATAGCTACCAGGGACAACTTGAGAATAGAAAGAGGTAAAGGTACGCAGAATTTGCTATATGAGGGCACTGATGATTTCATCAAAAGAGGCGATTAAGAATTCTGATGCTTATTGCTCAATATAAATGTGGCAACGATACCGTTATTATTGTTTGAGGATGTAGTGACGAGAATAAGTACAAGTTTATCTTCATTACAGGGTTAGTATCACAGAAATACCTATCTTGTCATCGATACCGAAATTGTCAAAAATACGTTATGTATGGATGTATTTGTTTAATAAGGAGAATGATCCTACGGACATATGTAAAATTGGTGATGTAATACGGATGTAAATGTATTATGTTTGTAATGAAGATTAATAAAAACAGTTTAAAAAAAAAGTGGAACTTCACTCTCTCTATCAACGTTGACTATTTAAAATTTTTATGCTCCTTGCCTTAGTAAATGGATGAGAAAGTATATCATATTTGCTTGTTTTAAACTCTTTTTTTTTAACATTTCTTCAGTTACTTTCTGGTTTCCATGCCTAGGCAAATGATGTCATACATCCCAGGAGTCTTCAGGAAGAGAGGTGGGGCTTTCTCAGCTAAGCACACCCTCTCCTGCTTGCATACCTGAGCTAAGGGCAGGTGGAATACAGGAAGTAAATGCTTCATGAATCATCTGCCCTTACTCAAGATGGCCATTGCCAGAAATGATAGGGGGAAGTTTTTCAAGATGATTTCTCAACAAAATAAAGTATGGAGACATAGATTGATGGGGGATTTTGCTTTGAATGATAAAAATTAATTACAGGGGGTCCCCGGGTTACAAACAAGATAGGGACTGTAGGTTTGTTCTTAAGTTGAATCTGTTTGTAAGTCAGAACAGGCACATTTATGTGTAGCTCCAGCCAAAAAAATATATTTTTAAGTTTTTTAGATGACATAGAGAAGGGTTATCCCCTGTAACATTTGTTATGCTGTCTGTGCCCCTGTTCTCTGTTCAGAAGATTTCACCTCACTTTCTGTGCCAATGACAATTGGATTTTGAAAATTTTGGGTTGATAGGGAAACAAGGACTGGTGATAAAGCATCAGTGGAGACACCTTTTACCCATATTAACTCTTACAGGAGTGAATTTCCCTTCCTAGGGGTGGATTTCCTCTCACTTCCTGTTGTCTCCCTCCGTTTGTAAGTGGGAGTCGTTTGTAAGTCGGATGTTTGTAAGTAGGGGGACCCCCTGTAAATAGAATTTTTGGGTTGTGGTGCATAGATGACGTGTATTTCCACTTTAACACTCAGTGGACATTTGTCTATATCTCAACTTATGTGACATACCTATGAAAACTGAAAAAACGTCCTTGAAAAAAACGTCCTCCCTTGCAGTTGGTTAACTGCTCATTTGTGCCCAGAGACCGGATACAGTAGCTTTACCTACTTGATCTGTTGCTCATTTATGCCCAGGGACCGGGTACAGTAGTTTTACTTACTTGATCTGTTGCTCATTTGTGCCCAGGGACCGGGTACAGTAGTTTTACCTACTTGATTTCTGCTCCCACAGGTGCCTCTGCTCTGTATGACTGGTCCTTGTAACCTCTTCTCCTCTACACTCCAGCGGTCTAAAGCTCTCTAACATCATCAAGACCATAGTCCTACATTGGGTCTGAGAATGCCACGTAAAAGTTTACTGCTGGAGCAGAGGGGAGCACTGAGCAGAAGATCAGGTAGATAAAAGTACATTTCATGCCCCCCCCCTAGACTAAACAAGCAGTTAAGCCTTGCAGTGTAGGGCAGCCCAACTGCAAGGGAAGACTTTTTCGTTTTCCAGATGTCCAATATAAAGCACCAGAATGTACTTGGTTTGTGCAAATTATGCAGCAGATGGTGGTTATATGTAACTAAATATGACCGAAGGTATCTAAAACTTCCTCACTGACTTGCACCTCTTTTAAAGATCATTCCCGACTCCCAACTCTAGTTTGGAGCTGACTTTGCTGTTCTTGGGCCAACTCTTGGACCATGGCTAATTTTCCATCCTACCAGTTCCTAAAATCCAACTGCCTTTGTTGTTCCCAGTTGCACAGGGGAACCGGAGGAGGCCTTGGGAGGACCCAAACTTGGTCTTTCCCCGACTCACTTAGACCTTTATCCTTCACCAAGAGAATAGCTACATTTTGCCCTTACTTTTTCCCTAGTTGCCCTAGGCTTCCCAGACCCTATCTTTTACTATCTATTCTGGAACTGCCCAGGTATACAGGCCTATTGACTCCAAAGAAAGCTGCACTAATCCCAAATAAACAAAACATGTGCATTAATATATCAAATGTGACATAATACACTCAGTGCATTAAAAAAATGTCCTTATATCATTCAAGTGATTAAAAAAAGGAAACAGTTCAAAAAAATAAATGTGTGCTGGAAATGAATCCACGTGATAAGTAGGAGGGAATCCAAAACAGAGCTGATTGGGTAGGGATTCCACCATCAAAAATCAGCGTTACGTGCTGACGCTATCGCGCCCAACGTGACCCCGGAAGTGCGGGTGAGTTATTCTGCGTTTGCCGACAAACGTTTTTTTATCCAGGCTTTATTGCTTTTAACCAAAGGTAAGTAGTCTTTTGGCTTTATTCAATAAAGCATATACAGGCGGTCCCCGGGTTACAAACAAGATCGGATCTGTAGGTTTGTTCTTAAGTTGAATATGTTTGTAAGTTGGAACAGGTACATTTTTTAAGTGTAGCTCCTGCCAAAAAAAATATTTTTAAGCTTTCTTGATAGCATAGGGAGGGGTTATCACCCCTGTAATATTTGTTATGCTGTCTGTGCCCCTGTTCAGAAGATTTAAACTCACTTTCTGTCCCAATGACAATTGGATTTTGAAAATTTTGGGTTATTGTGGAAACAAGCCTTGGTGATAAAGCATCAGTGGAGGTACCTTTTTCCCATAATAACCCTAATGCCTCGTACACACGATCGGAAATTCTGCCAGCAAAAGTTCAATGAGAGCTTTTGGTTGGAAAATGTGACCGTGTGTATGCTGGACTTTTGCTGGCGGAATTCCAGCCAGCAAAAGATTGAGAGCAGGTTCTCAACTTTTTGGTCAGAAAAAGTTTAGATCGGAAATTCTGATCATCTGTACCAATTCCAACACGCAAAAGTCCTACGCATGCTCGGAAACAATTTGACGCATGCTCGGAAGTATTGAACTTCATTTTCTCGGCTCGTCATAAGCCCCATACACACGCTCGGACAATCCGCGGACCAGGTCGGTCGGACTTTGTCCGACGTACTTTGTCCGATGTTGGCGTTGCGTACACACGGTCGGACTACGTTGTCGGAATATCCGGTCCGGAAGAACGTCGTGACGTAAGTCGTCGTCCACGAGATTACAAAAGGGAAGTTCAGCACCACGTCAGGCACCCGTTGGGCTCCTTCTGCTGATCCCGTGTTTATCGAGAGTTAGTGGAAGTTTGGTGACTTAAGATTCGCGCTTCTCAGTTTTCTGACTCAGATCGTTACTGCTCTTCAGTTTGTGCTTGTCGTGCGTATCTGTTTATTAGTGCGTGTAGTCAGTTCGCATTTGTTGGTCATTGCGGCCTATATCTTGATATAGGACGCTTTGATTTGCACTGCTTATTGTCTGCTCGTTGCTGGTATTCACTTCGTTCTTTCAGGCCTTGCTGTTTATCGGTGCTTTCTGTTTGTCCGTTCTGACGAGCCGACCTTTTGTGACCTTCTGAGCGATGTTTCCCGTGCGTACTCGTCGCCGAGTTCGTGCTGTACGCGGAATTGGTGTCGGGCTTTTAGCTTTGACCCAAGACCCGTCCATGAACAGAGTGACGAGGAGTATGTGGACCAAGAATTGGTTGCTTCAGCGTGACCAGTTCTCGCACATGCCTTTGCTTCGTGAGATCCGGGAGAATAATCCTGATGATTTCAGGAACTTTCTCAGGATGACGGACCCCGATTTTCACCGTCTTTTGGCTTTGCTGACCCCCTTTATCAGCCGGCAGGATACCTGCATGAGACAAGCCATTACTCCGGAGCAGAGGCTTGTTGCCACGTTGAGGTACTTGGCGACAGGGAGAAGTCTTCAGGATTTGAAGTTCTCTTCAGGTATCTCTCCCCAGGCCCTGGGAATCATTATTCCAGAGACCTGTTCTGCCATCATTCAGGTCCTGCAGGAGGACTATATTAAGGTAACATTTCAACTTTACTATTCCCTTCTATGTATGCTCTGTTTGCTAATGACTTGTATTTTTGACCTCCTTCCCTAATTACCATGATTGCAATATGTTCTAATATGCTGTGCCCCTTTTCTCCTTCATGCATTTTTCCCTTCACTTACCTCACCAGCATGCTCTTCTGCCCCAATAGACACCTATGGCCTAGTCACTTAAGCAATGTCTTTTGTCTGCTGCATAGTATTGTTTGCCCCCAAACACCCCCTAAAATATGCCCAAATGTTTGCTGTGTGGTTTACTTCATGTAGAGCCCCCTTTTTTTTTTTTTTTTTGTTTTGGTGGGGGGGGGGGGGGCAAACTCATTAGGAACCCCCTCCCCCAACTGCTCTGTCAGATGGTACCAATCCTTTATCTGCTGGCTTTCCCAAGGTCAATACACACTATATACCTACCTCTTTATAGTGCGCATCTTTAGGGATGAATTCAGCAAAGCATGTAGTGCAAGGGGCTGCCTCCATACATTCCATTTCCTAATTTTTTGTCTTCTTTCCCTCCTATTAGCTTGCTTGGTAATTTAATAATGTCACACTGTGCCTGCCTTTTTTGGGGGGGGGGGGGGAAATGTTATTTGATCTTTCCTGTGGCCTGCCAATAGTGTTAAGTACAGAGGGTCTGGCCAAACTAGGCCACATTATTGAGCCATTTGCCAATCAATGAAGTGCAGAGGGTTACCTGTCCACCACCCCCCCCCCCCCAAAACCATAGTTATTGCCAATGTCCCATCAGAAGTGGGGGGATTGATGGGGGGGGTGAGTAATCTGTGAAGGGGAGCCTCTACTTTTCTGTGTAAATACTTTCCAGCCTCCAATTTTATACAATGCTCTTGTTCCAAGATGTTGATTGTCTAATCTGCTTGCAATGTTTAGGTGCAAAGTGACTAATTTTTTTTTCTTGTTTCACTCCACAGTTCCCTTCCACGCCACAGGAATGGCAGACTGTGGCCTCCCACTTTGCCAGCCGTTGGGACTTTCCTAACTGCGGAGGGGCAATTGATGGGAAACACGTCCGCATCGTCCCACCGCCCAACTCGGGGTCCTACTATTATAATTATAAAGGGTTTAATAGTGTAGTGATGTTGGCGGTGGTGTCGGCAACATACGAGTTTATGTATGTGGACGTGGGGATGAACGGCCGGATATCGGATGGTGGGGCCATTACGCACACGGAGTTCTACTGGCGTCTCCAAAGTGGCAGTCTGTGCTTGCCACCTCCAGAGGAGAATGCCGAAGGACTCCCCTTCGTCTTTGTCGCAGATGAAGCGTTTGCGCTGACTCCCCATGTGATGAGGCCGTTCCCGATGAGGACCCTCACCCCGGACCAGAGGGTCTTCAACTACAGGCTGTCCAGAGCCAGAAGAGTGGTGGAGAACGCTTTTGGCATCCTGGCCAGCCGCTTCCGCCTGTTCCTGACGGCATTTAACTTGGCGGAATACAAACTGAACCACATAGTTCTTGCCTGTTGCATATTGCACAACTTCCTCAAAAGACATAACAGGAACTATGTGGTGCCCGTTGGCCCAGATGTGGAGGGCCCTCCAAATGCGGACCTCACAGCCCTTCGAGTGGCACGTCCAGGCTTGCCCCCTCTCAATGCCCGCGTGGTCCGGGACCAATATATGGAATACTTTGTGGGTAGGGGGGCCATTGCTCTGCCTGACGATGTGTGAGAGGCATTTTTTAATAAATCTGATATTTTAACCAACCTCTGATTTCTTGTCATTTCAGTCTTCTTTTTAGCTTATTTTACTTTGTCATTTTTTCCCTTTGCCTTCGACAGTGGTAATGCACTTTCTGGGCAAAAGGAGGTAACAGTCTCTTCTTCCCAAAAAGATTATTCTCATGTGTGTTTGCTACCTAATCTTTGGTCTAGAGAAGGTTTGTCCTGCATAACTGACACCCAAAATACTCCTTTTCAGCACCAGGTCTGACATGTGTGTATTCTCCAAAATGCTGTGCTCCGTGTTTTCGTACAAAGCACTGTGGGTGTCATTTACATAAGTCAAATCCGCTATGCTCTACAAGTGCATTGAAAAAGTTCCCTGGGAAAGGAAATTGCAGTGCAAAGTGGATTTGCCTTTAGTAAATAACACCCATTGCCCCCCATATCCTTTACATTTTACATACATAATGCATTGTTTTATTTAAATAAGGAAGTCACACATTTTGAAAAATAAAAAAGTTTACTTGGAAAACATTCACAAGTGCGTTTACAATCTTCACGCCAAAACTGACAACATCTTGGTTATTTACAACATTATTTACAAAGATTACGCAATTGGTAAAACCAGGCATGGAGCTAAGCAGAACCTATGAAGTAGGAAAGTTCAACTTTGTAAAGTGAAGACAAGATCAGACATGACTATATGTTCAAAGTGTGTTTGATCTTGCCTTCATCACATGGGGGGGTCACCCCCGAAAAGTGGAAATTTGGAACATGCACACAATTTGGTTCTGAAAATGGTCATTAGATGGTAAAACACATGCCTAGAAGCTTCAAAAGTGCCATTTTCCATCATGGGGATGAATGGACGTTTTTTGGGGTGCAACCCCTTCACCACAACCACTTTCGTAGTTCGTAAAGTGTTTGCACCCCCAAAAAAACGTTGCCATTCATCCACCATGATGGGAGCTAGCACATGTGGACACAATGTGTGCATGTTCCAAATTTCACACAGTTTTTAAGTTGCAAATGTGTTCAGAAGCTGGCACAAATGTGTGTAAATTACTTGGTGCTTTTTCATATTTTTCCTAAAACATCAATGATGTTCTTCAATTTTTGTTGAACATCATTGATGTTTTGCTTTATGTAATCTAGATCTCGATTGCAGACCATTATCTCTCCGATGAGTACGTGGGCACTCTCTGTGGTAAAGTGCGATTTTTCTTCCACAACATCCACGTCACCTAAAAACCACAAACCAAAAAAATGGGGTGTTGGAAATGAGGCAGCCATACATGGATTAGCTTACCAGTAGCTGTGTTCTCCCACACTCACCTGTTGTGGTGACAATTTCTCCAAGTTCGATGATCTCTCCTTCCTCCTCCTCCTCTGCTTCTGCTCTTTCCCCTTTTTTGGTAGGTGTTGGTTTGGGGGTTTCCTCAGACGGCCCAAGTTTTCGCTCCCCTATGAGAATGTCCAAAAGGAAGATTTAGCAACACAAGCTATTGAGGGCAGAAATAGGAAATGACAAACATTGCTTGAAAGTGACGGACACTATTTTAGTTTGGCCAGTTACAAATGTCAACTACATGAATGAAGTCACTTTGTAAAGGTGCTAAACTGATTAGCTTTTTGGTAGAAGTTTGTGTGATGGAGACCCCCCTCTAGTATCCACTGGAGCACATGTGTGGAAAAGCATAATAAAAAGGGGGTTTGGGTGTCCCAGCACTAGTGCTCTAGAGTCCAGATGGGTAAACAGCTACTGAGTGACCTCTCCTTTACATTGAATAAATTGGCTTTACATTCTTGATGACATTTCTAGTGAGAACAAACTTCCTTTCCCCAAAAAAACACCAAACATCGTATTATAAGTGGCCGAACGATCGAGGTTGCGTACGATCGAATGCACACACGACCATGACAGTGGCAGAAAGATCGAGGCTGAGTACGATCGAATGCACAGACGAACCTGAAAGTGGCCATTTTGGAATGTACAACTTGGTAAAAATCAAAACACAATGGAGCAGTATGCAAGCAAGAAATCAAACACAAAACACAACTACTTACTTTTTTGAAGAATTCTCTTGATCTTTCTGTACTGATCGGCCTCCCTCAGTTTCAGGTCTGACCAGCGTTTCCTGAGTTGCTCCTTGGATCGTTGTACCCCAAAATTATTGTACAGCCTTCTCACAACTTTAGACATGATCTTGGCCTTGCGGACATTGGGGTTGAGGTAAGGCCCATACTTCCCATCATAGTCGCTCCTCTTTAATATGTCCACCATCTCCAACATTTCTCCAAATGACATATTGGAGGCCTTGAATTTCAGGTTCCGGGATCGGGACGTTTCTGCCTCCGGACTTTCCTCGTCCTCCTCCTCGTTGGTGGGATATTTGTGGCGCACCTGCTGTGTCCCCGCCATGTGCTCTCCCCACTACGCCGTAAAGAGAAGGGGTGGGGAATAGACGAGAAAGATCGTCAGGGGCGGGCGGAGTTTGAAGCATGCGCAGTGTATATAAAAACGTCACACGCCTGTGTCGTAGCCACGATCTGGGAGACGAGGGAGAGAAAACTCACACGAGACGATCGCTACAAACGAAGGTACAATTTAACGTTGGTACATAACTAGCCTAGACTGATTTGAACTTGAGGCTTCTTTATGGAGAAGATTAGGAGAGTTTAGCCTGACATAATTTTGAGGGTTTTGTGTGTTGTTGTGTCTTGCAGAGATTGATATGAAGGGATTCAACGACATGAGTTTTCTCCCCCTCTTCATTGCCAAATACAGGGATTTTCCCATATTGTGGCAGGGTATACACCCACATTACACCAACAAACCAAAGAGGCACGCAGCCCTGGAGGAACTTGTGGAATTTGTCAAGCCAAGGTTCCCCACGGCAACTGTTGATGATATTAGAAAGAAAATTGGCAGCCTGAGGAGTGCGTATATCAGGGAGAGGAAGAAGGTCGTGAAGTCTGAGGAAACTGCAACTTCAGCAGATGAGGTCTATGTCCCCAAGCTCTGGTACTATCAGAGTCTCCATTTTCTGAAGGACCAGGCTGATGTCACGGAGCCAACCTCAACTCCTCCTTCCACGCTTCCTTGCGCACAGCCCACCCCTGATGAGGCTTCCGAGGAGCAACCTGGGCCTTCCAGTCTGGAAGAGGTGGAGGAGCCCAGCTTGTTCCAGGTATAGTAGTTTTGCTACCATTTAGGGGAATAATGAATGATGTTCACTTAATTCAGGATCGCCAATTGCTTAGTTCCTAACGTGTTTGACATATCAACAGACAGTGGTGTGGGAGACATTTGGGGCCAGAATCTAAACTGCTGGGCTGAGAATTGTATGGTTTTCTATTTGTAAACATTTTGCACCAGTCACTAGATGAGAATTGTGTGTGTTTGATGAACAAATAACTGAAACTATGTCCCTTTTTCCTACACAGGAAGACCTCAGCCAGGAGGTGGCTGTGGAAGGTGGCAGTCAGGAGGTGGCTGTGGAAGGTGGCAGTCAGGAGGAGGCAGGGGTTAGTGGCAGCCACCAGCTGGGTAGTGGCAGCCAAGAGGGGGCTAGGCCTCGGAGCCTGACTGACACCCAAACCCCTCCCCTCCGCCCTCCGTACAAAAGGGCGAGAAGGGGGGGTTATGCGGCACAGTCAGCGCTCCGGATGATAAGAGAGGCTTCAGACTCCCTACATGCCACACCCGCCGACGAGGAGACCTTTGGCTCGGTGGTTGTCACAAAAATGATGGGTATGGAGGTGAGGCAACGCAACATGTGTGAGGGGCTCATCCTCCATGTCCTAAATAAGGGTAGGGCTGGGGAGATGACCCCAGTCACACATGTTTGCCATAGCTACCATGCTCCACCTCCTCCTCCTCCTCCTCCTCCTTCTGCCACCCCACCAGCACGACAGCCACAGCGTGGAAGGAAGCGTGGAAGGAAGACCTGAGAGTGACGACCTGGAATCAGTCTGGTCTGAGAGAAGATGGAGCCTCTCGTAGTACCAGAGCCTGGGGACCTAGATGGCATCTGCTGCAGTTCCGGATACTTTGGACTTCACGACCAGATTGCACTCCCCTTAATATACGTACTCCTCAGGCCCCCAATTTTCTACGCTTGAACAATGATGGTTGCCGTGGGGGGCCAAGGCTTTGCAAATTCCCCAAGTTTCACCATGGCTGCGTTCCTCTTTGGTTTGTTGGTGTGACCTAAATAAAGGTTTTTTTGATTTGAAATAATCATTGACTATTGTGTTTTACTTTGCTACAATGACAGTTTTTCTTTGAGTAAGCAGGTACATTTCACTAATCCTAAAGTAGAATTAACAAGGGGCACCAACAACAAACAAACTCCTAGTAAATGTAAGCAAGAAATACAAATGTAAATAATGTGTTTTTGGTAATTTGAGACACACAACCCCCCTCCAAAAAAAAAAAAAAAAAACATTCAAATATGTATTCCCCCAAAAAAAAAAAAAAGACAAATCATGGTAAAAAAATAACAAAGATTCTTTTCCGTTCAGAGTAAAAAAAAACATGTAGTGTATAAATGGTGCAAAGTAATAAAGAAGTAAGTTTGTGAGAAGTGCGGGTGAATAGGAGCAGCTAAAAGATGTCATTCTTGTTGCATTGTAAAGAAAAAGAGAATGCGCTGCATTAAAGACATTTTAACATTGCAGCGTGACGAATGTGCTGTGTCGATTAGGAAAGGTAGTTTTACCTGACCGAGCGCTTCCGTCACAGAATTTCTTCTGAGCATGCGTAGCACTTTGTCCGTCGGACAAGCGTACACACGCTCGGATTTGGTGTGATCGGACCGGGTTGACGGGAAATCTTTCCAGCAGGAGATAAGACTTTGTCCGACGGACAAACCGACGAACACTGTCCGATGGTGCATACACACGGTCTGATTTTTCAACAACCTTGTCCGATCGGACCAAATTGATGAAAAAGTCCGACCGTGTGTATGGGGCTATAGTGTTGTACGTCACCACGTTCTTGACGGTCGTAAGTTCAAAGAACTTTTGTGTGACCATGTGTATGCAAGCCAAGCTTGAGTGGAAATCCGTCGGAAAAACCATCCAAGATTTTTACGATGGAAAATCCGCTGGTGTGTACGCAGCATTAGAGTATACATTTGGTATATAAAATATATGCAACCATTCTAATACTCACACGATTATCCACAGTACAATAAATGGAAAAGGTGGGCAATTAATAATTCAAAAACCACATAAAAAAACATAAAAGAACAAAAAACTGTGATCGATTAAACAAAAATGATATACATAGGAAAAAGCAAACAGGGAAAGGAAGAAAAATTTTAAAATATAATGGGAAAGAAAATAGCCAAGGATAAAGAATACCAGGGACGACCAGATCTAAAATGAAAGATTAAAGAATTCTGTATATGGTTTTATATTTGACATGGGGGCCCCGGGATGTCATGACACACAGCAATGTTGCAAAGCATTAATTTCTCTTGAGTTCAAGACTCTCAATACCGGAAATTACCTCTCTTTGATATTAAAGAGAAAAGAAGGTGGGAGGGGGGGATGAGGATGGTCGAAGGTGTTTTTATTCCTATTTCTGTTGATGGGACATGAGGGGAAATCTTGACAATGAGGACACAACAGTTAAAAGCTGGAACCGTTTCTTACCCATCTCTCTAATCTATTAAAAAATACCTAAAGATTGAGGATTGTCCCAAAGGGAATTAGGAGGTGGAAGGGGGGCCATGGAAGGACAAACTTTAAAAACAGAAAAACAAAAAACAAAAAAAAGTCTTGGCTGAAGCTGAGTTGTAAAAGACATTTTATGATCCACAATTCCCAGAAAAAATAATTATTACTGTTTTGTCTTTTTTTTTAGTGCTTTCAGCTGCACCAACCTTGTTTCTGCCCAGCAATGTGACCCTGTCTGAAGACGCCCCTCAGAGCACATTGGTTGCCAAGATGAATGCCACAGCCGCTCAATATGACAGAATAGTCGGTGCACCATTTATAGTAAATTCAAATCCAGTGGTTCACCCGTTCATCATTATCCCTAAGGCAAATAACTGGGAGGTACTATACTGTATAAATATATTGTAATTACTCTTTTGGTGTAGATTTTGATAACACATAGGTATGTTATATGGTTAACAAGTGCCTCGGGGGGGGGGGGGGTTTCTTGAAAGGCGACGTTTTGAAAGGTGGCACTTTTTGTGAATACTGACCACATAATACAACCTCAGTGTTCTTATAGAGTTTCTAAGGTGATAAAACTTGCGTGTAAAGGTAAAAAATTAGGAGCCATTATTCCTCATAAGCCAATCTTAGCTCTCAGTGCTGGTGTGGTCACAGACACCGTATATTTCTTCCATAGATTTCCAATCCAATTCAGTTAGGGTTTTCTGGTTTAGCAGGTCAGCTAATTTAATATTAACAGCTCTTCCGGGTTCAAAACAGGGACAGTAACCCTTTGTGATCAGAGGTCATTGATGGTGTCACGTACCTGATAGGAAACTGAGATGACAAGGGCACCCTCTCTTGTATCTTCTGTCCAAGCACCCCTGAAGGTGAAACAGAGGGTGCAAGGGGACAGGAGGAACATGAGTGCTGGAAGATGTTGTTTGTAGAACCCTGAATTGAAGATGCCAACCAGAAATATCCAGTGGAATATGCAAGTAGAAGTGTCAGTCGAGGAGTCAGCTGGAGAATCAGCATAAGTTAAAGGGGAACTCTGGAGTTCAGGATGGCAGAGCTTACAAATGATGTTAGCAGACATGTAGCAGGACTATGCATAGAAGCGGGCAGCTGCATCAGCATGTAAGGCAAGTAGGCACTCAATAATGACATGGAGCAAAATCAGAGGCAAAAGGAAAGTCACAGATCAAGCCGAGGTAATGAAGTACCAAATTGGGAGCTGTATCAAGGTCAGGGATGAAACGAAGGCCAAGAATGGATAGAACAGAAGTAGAGAGCAGGATCCAAATCAGTGTCAAGTCAGGGAACAAGGGACATGCTGCTGAAGACTAGTCAGCACTGGCACTAGTTAGAGCATCCCATAAATAGGCCATTTGGCACCAATGCTGACTCTGTGCACTGGCTAATAGGAATTCCCTCATAGATGGGTAGATGCCCAGGTCACATTCAGCACTATTAAATAGAGACCATTGCAGCCTGAAGTTGGCATTGTATATCTACAGGCTGAATTCTTTGTTTTTTGTCAATGGAACCTTCAGCCTGCATGTGATCATTATGTCTGATCTGGCACATGAATCAAGAACCACTAAATGGTTTCTAACCAATCATTGGTTTGGTGAACACCCTGGTTGTTATTGAGCTGGGACTGAGAGACAGCAGCCACACAATGGGGTTGATTTATTATAATTGGAGTGTGCAAAATCTGGTGCAGCTCTGCATAGAACCCATCAGCTTCAAGTTTTTTTTGTCAAAGCTTATTGGCTACCATGCAAAGCTGCACCAGATTTTGCACTCTCCAGTTTTAGTAAATCAACCCCAGTATGCCAACTACTGGCTCTGTAAATGGGCAATGTTTAAAAATATGTAGCACCTCAGTAGGCTACTAGTGTTAAGTAAATTTAGTTTTTGGCCTTCCTGTAGCCAGGGAGAGCAACAATTTTTTAGTAGTGTCTTTTCTGGGTTTTGTTGGTGCAGGCTCAGTTATTTTCCCCTGAATCCCACTGGGATATAGTGGGCAGAGTTTAGACCCTGACCTGCATAGTAATGCCTCTTGAACCAATCCCTGGCCATGGGAGCGAGTGACCAGCAGGGGGTTGAGATGGGTATAAATAGGCTGGGATCTAGAATAGCTTCCTCTTGTTTCTTGGGGAGTAAGACCCAGTCTGAGGGCATTCCTGTGAGATCAGCTGCAGCATGCAAGCATCCTTTTTGGGATCACAGCTCCTGCTTGGGCTCAGGGACCTCTGGCCTAGCCTCCTGAACACTTTCAGAAATTTCCAGGACATGGGTAATTAAGTATAGGATCTGTCTTATATTGCAGGAGGAAATACAGTAGTCAGGGCACAGTGAGTACCAGCCTTTTTGGACTTTTCTTTGCTTCATTTGGAGGACCTTTTCACAGTACATCCAGGACTATAATGTTGAGGAATCCCTGTTTGAAACCAGTTTATCCTTCATTTTAAAGAGGGTGCTTTCACCCTGAAGGAGCAGATCAGATTAGATGAGAGTCCTCATCTACCCTTTGCTAGAAGTTCTTCTTGGAGTATACCAAGGCTCACCCTGACCCCATCCCAGTTTTCTCAGCAAAATAAACTGCCTGTTTTCTGACTCGAGTGATTGTGAACTACCGTGTGCCTGACTGCTATCATGGAATTGATCCTGAGACCAAATAGCCAGACCAGTCCAGGGTCTGCACTACAAATATATCTATGGCGAGGAGCACGGTGATGGGGAATAATCTATAGATTGTGTATGGAAAGAGGTTAATAGATTATATGAAGCTATAAAAAAAGAAACGGACAGACTTCTCTCCAAAACTACAAAACAAAGTCTTGCCTTGAGTTCTACTTTAATCCATTGGAAGTGATTAAAGAAGTAATCTTTATTTTAATGATTTGGAAGATTTAGAATTGCTACTAAGTGTCAGTGACTAATGTGATTAAAAAAATCAATACATCTCTTCAGTGCTTTCTCAGGTTACACATAAAACAAGATCATTGATCTTTTAATAAGTTAATTACTGTAAAAGACTCTCTACGCTTTCATTTTATGCTCCTACCCTGCAGCTTGTATTCTGCAGATAATCAAAGTAAACTTTACTTTTTTTGTTAATGCAGATTTTAGGAATGTATGCCCTTTGAATGAAAAAGAAGATGTCTGTGCTGTCCAAAGTAACCAATCATCTGCCCCTTTTATTTCATATCACCCACTGATAAAGGGAAAATTGTTAGGACCTGATGGGTAATGCAGACAATGCTTAATTCAAACAATTTTAAATATGAGATCTGTTACCGAGGAAGATTTTGAGCAATTTCCATTGTAGGAATAAACTGACCACAAGCGTAACCAAAGTACCTGGTAGTGTAAATATATTTAGGTAAACTAAAAAACTTGGAAACAAATGATAAATGCAATGCATAGCTAGGAGAAGGTTCACACGTACATTACATCACTTCCAATTCTACGCTGTAACGTAGCTATGTACGCAAAAATTTGTATTCTGTTGTACGAAAATGTTCCCATCTTTAGTAAGCCCCTCGTCTTTGATATGAGACTAGCATTGCACAAAAAATGGATGATCGTTCGTCCGATGTTCTCATTGTGTGTACTTAGCTTTAATAAGAAGAGAGAAGAAAAGTGTAAACTGGTAAGTTGTGCAGGAAACAGAAGGGTTGCAGCACTACAGACAATGGACAGATGTCTCTCCACCATTCTTTCTTGGGGGTGATTTTTACCTCTCTCGCTAGTCTTTGAGATTATTTGTGGAAGGCTGTTGTGGGTCAATGCACTTTGCACATTATAGTTTCTCTTTGCACTGTCATATTGAATAAACCTGATAGAGCAATAACTATAGTTTACCTTTAGGTCCCATTTCCAAACATTATAGTATAACCTGATTTAAAGGAATTAAATTCAAGCTGAATGGCCATCCAAGGGAGATCTAGTTATGCAGAGTCTACAGGATGAAATTATATATGAAGGGACATGCATTATATTAATTATAATAATCTACATAATTTGGCTTTGACTGATCTTTCGCCTAATCCTTCTATCCAGCTGATAACAACAAATGAACCCAAGCTGAACTTTGAAGCTGTGCCACTGTATACTCTGCAAATCCTGGTGGAGGACAGCAAAAAAACAACGGCCACACAGTCCATTGTTATCGAAATTACCCATGTTAACAAGGCTCCAGTCTTTACCGGAACACTGGCCAGACAAGGTAATACATGGATGGATTTTTTCAGCTGTTTGCAGGAGCACAGTTGTATGCTTTGGACATACAGGAGGTCCCGAGTTACGAACCTCCGACTTGCGAACAACTCCTACTTCCGAATGGCAGACGGCACCGGTGGCACATCGGAAAATATCGGAAAAAAGCGGGTAACATTTGGAAAACTACGTGGGAAAACAACGGAAACATCGGAAAATGACGTCTGAAAACATCGGAAAACAGCGTTCTGCGCATGCGTGTCCGAATTATGAACAAATCCGACTTAAGAACAAACAGGCAGTCCCTAACCTGTTCGTAACTCGGGGACTGCCTGTACACTATATTGTCAAAAGTATTGGTATGCCTGCCTTTACACGCACATGAACTTTAATCCTAGTCTTAGTCCGTAGGGTTCAATGTTGAGTTGGCCCACCCTTTGCAGCTATAATAGCTTCAACTCTTCTGGGAAGGCTGTCCACAAGGTTTAGGAGCGTGTCTATGGGAATGTTTGACCATTTTTCCAGAAGTGCATTTGTGAGGTCAGTCAATAATGTTGGACGAGAAGGCCTGGCTCAATTCAATATTGCACCCTAAGGACTAAGACTAGGATGCCATTAAAGGTCATGTGCGTATAGCGTAATTGTGTGTTATTTAAGAATCCAGTTGTCATTCCAAAAGTTTACCCATTGGCCAATAGGCAAATTAACAGGTTCACTTTATAAAATGAAGAAATAGCATCCTTACAGTCCCTATGGTCATCTGCTCAGCCATGTACAGTGGTGTGAAAAAGTGTTTGCCCCCTTCCTCATTTCCTGTTCCTTTGCATGTTTGTCACACTTAAGTGTTTCGGAACATCAAACCAATTTAAACAATAGTCAAGGACAACACAAGTAAACACAAAATGCAATTTGTAAATGAAGGTGTTTATTATTAAAGGTGAAAAAAAATCCAAACCATCATGGCCCTGTGTGAAAAAGTGATTGCCCCCCTTGTGAAAACATACTATAACTGTGGTTGTCCACACCTGAGTTCAATTTCTCTAGCCACACCCAGGCCTGATTATTGCCACACCTGTTCACAATCAAGGCATCACTTAAATAGGAGCTGCTTGACACAGTAAGGTCCACCAGAAGATCCTTAAAAGCTACACATCATGCCGAGACCCAAAGAAATTCAGGAACAATTGAGAAAGAAAGTAATTGAGATCTATCAGTCTGGAAAGGGTTATAAAGCCATTTCCAAAGCTTTGGGAATCCAGCGAACCACAGTGAGAGCCATTATCCACAAATGGCGAAGACATGGAACAGTGGTGAACCTTCCCAGGAGTGGCCGGCCGCCCAAAATTACCCCAAGAGCGCAGCGACGACTCATCCAAGAGGTCACAAAAGACCCCACAACAACGTCCAAGGAACTGCAGGCCTCACTTGCCTCAGTTAAGGTCAGCGTTCATGCCTCCACCATCAGGAAAAGACTGGGCAAAAATGGCCTGCATGGCAGAGTTCCAAGGAGAAAACCACTGCTGAGCAAAAAGAACATCAAAGCTCGTCTCAATTTCTCCACAACACATCTTGATGATCCCCAAGACTTTTGGGACAACATTCTGTGGACCGATGAGACAAAAGTGGAACTCTTTGGAAGGTGTGTGTCCAAGTATATCTGGCGTAGAAGGAACACTGCATTTCAGAAAAAGAACATTATACCAACAGTAAAATATGGTGGTGGTAGTGTGATGGTCTGGGGCTGTTTTTGCTGCTTCAGGACCTGGAAGACTTGCCGTGATAAAAGGAACTATGAATTCTGCTGTCTACCAAGAGATCCTGAAGGAGAATGTCCGACCATCTGTTCGTGTACTCAAGCTGAAACGAACTTGGGTTCTGCAGCAGGACAATGATCCTAAACACACCAGCAAGTCCACCACCGAATGGCTGAAGAAAAACAAAATGAAGACTTTGGAGTGGCCAAAGTCCTGACCTGAATCCTATTGAGATGTTGTGGTATGACCTTAAAAAGGCCGTTCATGCTCGAAAACCCTCTAATGTAACTGAATTAGGACAATTCTGCAAAGATGAATGGGCCAAAATTCCTCCAGGACGCTGTAAAAGCCTCATTGCACGTTATCGCAAACGCTTGGTTGCAGTTGTTGCTGCTAAGGGTGGCCCAACCAGTTATTAGGTTTAGGGGGCAATCACTTTTTCACACAGGGCCATGATGGTTTGGATTTTTTTTCACCTTTAATAATAAACACCTTCATTTACAAATTGCATTTTGTGTTTACTTGTGTTGTCCTTGACTATTGTTTAAATTGGTTTGATGTTCCGAAACACTTAAGTGTGACAAACATGCAAAGGAACAGGAAATGAGGAAGGGGGCAAACACTTTTTCACACCACTGTAAGTCAAAACTTTTAATGGGCTGTGGATGTTCCCCTTTACCTTTACCCTGATGTGACAAGACTTGGACCTGGTGTTTCAGAACAACATGCTCAAATAGGTGCTGGGAACTCTAATGCCCCGTACACACGATCGGATTTTCCGACAACAAATGTTGGATGTGAGCTTGTTGGCTGAAAGTCTGACCGTGTGTATGCTCCATCGAACGTTTGTTGTCGGACTTTCCGCCAACAAATATTGGCTAGCAGGTTCTCAAATTTTCCGCCAACAAAACTTTGTTGTCAGAATTTCTGTTCGTGTGTATACAAGGCCGACGCACAAAAGTTCACGCATGCTCGGAATGAAGCAGAAGGAGCCGCACTGGCTATTGAACTTCCTTTTTCTCCGCTCGTCGTACGTCTTGTACGTCACCGCGTTCCCACGTTCGTAAGTGTTGGCCAACATTTGTGTGACCGTGTGTATGCAAGACAAGTTGGAGCCAACATCCTTCTAACAAAATTCCACGGTTTTGTTGTCGGAAAGTCCAATCATGTGTACGCGGCATTAGACTTGTGCGTGTAGTCAGATGAAGGAAAGCTTCAAACATCTCAATAGCTCTGGCGAGGGGGTTCCCACACAGCAAGGCTTCCCTCTATAGACACTAAGCAGTAGCTCAAACCAGTGTTTCTCAAACTTTTTACAGTCAAAGCACCCTTTAAAATTCTGCAAAATCTCGAAGCACCCCTTTCTCTAATGTAAAAAACTAAACTAATAGTTTTACATAACGCAGTAACATCCACACATGTGGGGCACCCAACATTAGAGGTGATTAATTCTTACCAAGCAAACACACTTTTGCACACTGGCACTGACTAGTATTCCAGTGTTTTCCTTCTCCCTCAGTTACTCTCCCTCATTCAGCTAATGTGATCCCAGTGCTGACAGAGAGGGGTGAGGAGGGGCAAACAAGAATGCTGTGCAGGCACATGTCCTCCTTATCAACCAATGACATCATTGTTTTTTAAGATGCCGGTGGCTAGAAGGTTGTAAAGGTGCACAATGAAAAACTGCAGCTTTATGTAACTAAAATGCAGACTTGATCCACCTGCTGTCTTGTATACAAATTTGGGGAATTTTTTAGGCATTTTGCCAAGGCAAGCCCGAAGAAACTCGAAGGCACCCTGGTTGAAAAAGGCTGTCTTAAACCATAAAAATATAGAAAGGGGTGCCAGTCCAAAAGCAGATAAATGATCCCAGATAATTTTAAATGTTGATAAAAAAAAGTAATTAAAAATGCGGAACTTTTTTTTTTTTTTTTTTTATTTTTTTTTTAGAGTATGGGGGGGTATGAGAGGTATGAATGGTGATGAATGTAGGGATAAATGAGGGGTAGAACTGGAACAAACAGAGTAGAAATTATATGGATTAAATTAGAAAATAAACATAGAAACAGATCAATAGAAGTTAAGAAGACCTAAGAATTGAATAATGATGGGTATAAGATAGAAGAAAATAATCCATATAGATAAATATATGATATGAGAGTATGTAAATGTTGCATAAAAATTTGTAAAAAATGTTTTGTAAATAAAGATTATCAAAAAAAAAAAAAAAATGCATATAAAAACAGCCAACGTGTTTTTGGGCAACACCGATCCGCCTTCATTCTTGTAGCCCTGACAAAGATGTTGCCCCCTAAACAAGTTGGATGTTCGTATATGAAATTTTTATCTACAGTTAAAATTATCTTGGACTCTTTTATCTGATTTTGGTCAGGCATCCCTTTCTATACTTTTCTAGTTTGGGCCTGGTGTTTTGTCACTCTAGTGCTGATTTGGACCTTACACAGACCTCCCTCCATTCACAAGGGAGCAGCAGGAGTGCAAGGGCAGTAGAGTGAACCTAACATTGAGGATTTGCAGGTTATGCATTGAAGGTTTGTAGGTTACTCTATCACTATGTTGCTCTATATTGGTTTGTTGTCATAATGGCAGCATTAGCAATGTCATAGCTCCCAACTGTCCCTGATTTTGAGGGACTGTCCCTGATTTGGAGCAATGTCCCTCTATCCCTCTGTCCCTCTTTCCTCCTCATTTGTCCCTCATTGTCCCTCATCCCTCAGACCTCATGGTCTGATCTTTATAGTTGTATATAAAATTCACTTTTTATCTTTCAAAAAGTGTTTCCCAGTGTGCTAAACCTTTCATCCAATTTCTAAATTTCTGCATTTGTCAATTTTAAAAGCCAATATAAAAAATAGTAGTGGTAAAAAAAAGTCCTTGTGGATTTAAATAACCTTTTTTTTTTGGTTAATTCTCCAGTAAGGGGGTTTGGCTACATACGTTTGCTAGTAGGTGTCCCTCATTCCCGTCTCAAAATGTTGGGAGGTATGGCTGAAGTTCCCTGCCAAGCTCAGTTTATCAAGTAAAATTCAATCTGGGCTCTACGCTCCCGTACACACCGTCGGAAATTCCGACCACAAAATCTGTCCGTTTTTTTCCGACGGATTTTGTCCAAAACTGGTGTTGCATACACAAGGTCGGACAAAGTTGTCGGAAAATCTGATCGTTCCGAACGTGGTGACGTTCGTTGCGTACTACGGAACTACGTAGAAGCTAGTAGCCAATAGCTTTGGTCTCGTAATTTGATCTGAGCATGCGTGGCACTTTGTCCGTCGGAATTCCCTACACACGATCGGAAAAAGTCAGATTGGATTTTGTTGTTGGAAAATTTGAGATCCTGCGGAAAAAGCCCGCTAGAGCCCACACACGATCGGATTTTCCGACAACATAATCCGATCTGACTATTTCTATCGGAATATCCGACCATGTGTACGGGACATACCACTTTCCACTTCCTAAACCTCCCCATTGTTCTTTTTTTAATGTGATAAGTGGTCTATTGACCAACAAGGAGGTTTAGGATGCAGGAGAGGGCAAGGCCCTGGTTGCCATATACTCTAGATATAGATTATCATATAACTTCGGCCGCTTCTACCTCCAGATCCACTGATCATTCTAATGCCCCATACACACGGTCGGATTTTCCGACAGAAAATGTCCTATCGGACAATGTTGTCGGAAATTCCGACCGTGTGTAGGCTCCATCGGACTTTTTCCGTCGGATTTTCCGACGGACAAAGTTTTATCTCCTGCTCTCAAATTTTCCGACAACAAAGTCCTATCAGACTTTTTCCGATCGTGTGTAGCGAATTCCGACGGACAAAGTGCCACGCATGCTCAGATCACATGACAAGACCAAAGCTATTGGCTACTAGCCTCTACGTAGTCCCGTCATACGCAATGAACATCACCACGTTCAGGATGATCGGATTTTCCGACAACTTTGTCCGACCGTGTGTATGCAACACCAGTGTTGGACAAAATCCGTCGGAAAAAATCAGACGGATTTTGTGGTCGGAATCTCCGACCGTGTGTATGGGGCATACCATGTAGTTTCCATTGAAAGTAACCTCCGCTAGTGCATTTTGTTTGTCATATGTTCAGTTTAACATTAGAAAATCTTCAGCAGTAGAGTAAATAATCGCTGTGAACTTTTTTCCCATTAGACGCTGAGCTGTATATAGCTGAGAACACTGCTGTCGCCACAGTCATTTACAAAGTGGCAGCCAAGGACCCAGATAATGATGTTCTGCAGGTAATAATCGCGGTAGTTGTAAAGCATTTTGCCATGGCGGTACTTGACACAATTCCGATGAGTTTTCCTTGGAATCGCTTACTGGCAAAACCTTGACACTGGAGTCATTTGTAACAGTAATAAGATAGAATTTCTTTGACTTGTCTGTATGTAATGACCTTTAGTGGAGATTATATTTTTTCCTTCATGTAAAACAAATGCACATTGTGAGCTCCATGCTGCTGTATTATTTTATTTTTTAATTGTGTCAGCAAAGTCCAGAGAGGTGCTGAGATAAATCCCCGCTTGTGACACCCCGGACCTGGCTCAACAATACTTTCTCTTATATCATTTTAAACAGACGCTATTTTTTCTGTTTTTGGTTTTAAGTTTTGAAATTTTTACTTGTTTTGCTGTATTGTATTTTCCTAATCACAATCACAAGGTGTGTCAGTTCTCTCCATAGCAAATAATGTATTTATTATCCATGTAATTTATTACTGCGAAAAACAAATTAGTTACAGGGTAAGCCTATAAAAAATGACAGGGGAGCAAGCTATGTCATATTCTATTCAAAGCTGTAATACTGGCAAAATAGTTCCAAAAGTTGGCATCACTTCTGGTAGCCCAGGAAGATATTGTTTAATGGAAACCCTGTGGCACGGCATCTGTAGGTAAGTAAACACAGAGTTACTTTCCCTGGCCAATCGTTACACCTATAAACCTCATTTACTGCTACTGCACACTTCTCCACCTACCACCACTACACAGGCACATTCCTCAACCAACTGCCACTGACTGAACTCGTGCACTTCTCCACTAATCACCACTACGTCCACTTACCTCCAGTGGCAGCCATTGCACCTGCGCACATCTTCTCACTGCCACTGCACCCACACACCTGTACTGACTGCCACTGCACCCACACACCTCTACTGACAGCCACTGCATCCACAATCCTGCACTGATAGCCACTGCATCCACACACCTGTATTGACAACCACTGTATCCACACACCTGTATTGACAACCACTGCATCCACACACCTGTACTGACAGCCACTGCATCCACACACCTGTACTGACAGCCACTGCACCCACACACCTGTACTGACAGCCACTGCACCCACACACCTGTACTGACAGCCACTGCACCCACACACCTGTACTGACAGCCACTGCACCCACACACCTGTACTGACAACCACTGCACCCACACACCTGTACTGACAACCAATGCACCCACACACCTGTACTGACAACCAATGCACCCACACACCTGCACTGACAGTCACTGCACCCTACACATGTACTGACAGTCACTGCACCCACACACCTGTACTGACAGCCACTGCATCCACACACCTGTACTGACAGCCACTGTATCCACACACCTGCACTGACAGTCACTGCATCCACACACCTGTACTGACAATCACTGCCCCCACACACCTGTACTTACAGCCACTGCATCCACACACATCTACTGACAGCCACTGCACCCACACAACTCTACTGACAGCCACTGTACCAACACACCTGCACTGACAGCTATTGCACCCACACACCTGCACTGATAGCCACTGTGTTTGCATACCTTTACTGAAAGCCACTGCATCTGCACACCCGTAGTGACAGCCACTGCATCCCTACACCTCTATTGACAACCACTGCATCTGCACACTTCTACTGACAGCCACTGCCCCCGCATATCTCTACTGACAGCCACTGCCCCCGCATATCTCTACTGACAGCCACTGCACCCACACGATTCTCCACTGACAGCCACTGCCCCCACATCTTTCCTTCACTCTTCCACTGCTCTGTTCAGTAGCTCTATATCTTCCTCTATCATCAAGCAGCACATTTGATGGAGAAGGATAAAGGGGGATCTTAGATGGAAGAGTACAATGCACCAAACAAGAGAGAGGAGAGCATGTATATACGTATCATGGGTTTGCTTTGAATTCTGCTAAATACCAAAGAAACTGATATAGAAATGATCTTCTATACAAGAGATGCTTCTTTGGAGGCTGGTTGCTCATGCGATGCCTGTTTCCCTCTACTGCAATTTTTACTCTACTACAATTTTTATTGACGTACCCTTTTTATTTTTCATTTTCATAAAAACAGGAATTAAAACAGGAAAATATAATATATAGTAAGCCTTTATGAGACACAGCCCACTAGAACTCCACATGTGTCATGAATAAGACTTTTAAGTGGATTGTGCCTTTAATTAATGGAATGAAAGGTTCACCTTTGTTTGAGGATCTTAGTAAAGAAAAGATTTTTAAGTTCTATGATGACGCACATCATCCTCAGTACAAACGCTGCCAGCTAAACGACCGTATGTTCCGACTTACTTTCCCGTTGGTGGAACCTTTGTCTTTATTATGGTCATCATCACACATAATACTTATAGCAAATAACAACATGTTACTAATAAACACTCTATTCACAATGTCAACTGCGAGGCAGCCGATGGTGTCAGTTATCCATAGAGATTATTATTCTTTTATGTCCTTAAAGTGCTTTTTAGTGTACAAATCACATAATGTTTGTATAAATACAATTTTAAAAATGATACTGAACTACAGGAAATTAGAAAATAATATTCCAGCCTAACACAATGTATACGGTATTTCGCGCTAGAGATGCAATATTTATTGTTCTCAATCTTTTAAAATCTCTCCAACTCCATCCCACAGTGTTAAAGGTTATTTAAAGTGTATGCAACCCCTAACAATAAATGTATTTTATTTGCTTCCTTTTCATCTGCTCAGTATATCATGAAACTTTTTTGTGCTATATCTATTTGATAAGTGCAAAAAGATACCTGCTGGCCATGCAAGAAAATAAAGAGGAACTTCTGTCCCCCTTTGTTTGGCTCTGCCCCCCCCTCCAGAGCTGTTATCATCATTATTATAGCGTGTGTGTAGATGTGCCTAAAGTATCTGCCTGACCTTTTGGTCATTGCAGAGCTCTTCAGCAGATATGCGCACATGCAGGAGATTTCCAGTACAGACATGGCAAAGTTTTGGAATTTTGCACATGCACCTATAAAGCCACCTATAAGCAGGTGTGCCAGAGGACTTTGTTGGGACCCACTAGGGTGACCAGACGTCCCCGGTTTCCTGGGACAGTCCCCGGACTGAGGACATTGTCCCCGGACCAAGTCTGTCCCTGGTTTTGCCCCCCCTCGGTTTTGTCCCCAGCAGGGGCACTGCCAGGTGGGTGCTTGGGTGTGCTTAAGCACCCCCAAAAATTCATTAAGCACCCTCATAGCAACCCAAAGATTCAGATGCCACTACTTGCATATGGCACAAATGTTTTTGCACCTGCACATCCGCTATTGATGCCAGAAGCCGCTAATCTTTAGTTAGACCCGGTGTTCTGTCACAAAATGTCGGTCTATCGAATAGTGTCCGCCCCGTACTGCGCAGGCGCAACGCTTGCGCAGTACGGAGGACAAGGAGATTCGGAAAATCTCCAAAGATGAACGGCGCCTGTGCCGTGAGTCCAGGTGCAAGCCCCACCATCCAAGTGGACATAGGGTTGGACATAGTTAGAGGGCCCCCTCGCGGGCTCGCTTCACTCGCCACGCTTCGCTCGGCTCTTTTTTATTCTAACTCTATGTCCACTTGGATGGTGGGGCTTGAACCTGGACTCACAGCGCAGGCGCCGTTCATCTTCGGATATTTTCGGAATCTGGTTGTCATCCGTACTGCGCATGCGCAGTAGACGGCGGACACTATCCGACGGGGGACAGTATTTGACAGGACACCGGCAGCCTGATTTCAGAGGCGGATTGATATACAGCCTCTCTGCTGCTTCCTCAGCCAATGAGAAAGCATTGTACCCGCCCCCTTTCTCAGCCTGCCTGATTTAACTTCTGTGCTAAACCCTATGGCACATCTGCTCATGTGCAGAATCCGGGAGGTGGGAGGCAGAGGAACGCAAACATGACTCCAAATGTGAAAGAGGGAGGGGGAAGGAGACAGGGCAAAATGAACCCCTTTCTGCCACCCTAGCATCTCTTTAAAAAGTTTTAAACATGGGGGGGGGGGAGATTAGCTGATCACATGACGGCTGTGATTGGCTGTCACAATGGTCACACGATTGGAAACCAGTCCCGCAGCCTTCCGATCATTAGCGGGGACCAAGAGCTGTCTTTCATAGCTTGATTTCTGTCCTGGGAGCATGCAAGGAGCATGCTCTCAGCACAGAAATATTGGCCCCCCATGGACACATATGTGCGGCATGTAGATGTTAAAGCCCACCCTTATGCCGCCACACATGTGTTAGGCAGTCATAAAGGGGTTAAACCTAATTTAGGGTAAAGGTCTTCTTTAAGAGCTGTATTGTGCACACATCCTGTGTTATCTACTTAACCCCCAAGTTCTTCTCTTGGATTACCTATGTTGTAGAGATGAGGAGAGTGGGAGAGTTTGAGCAGTTTAACAAAAACTAAAGCACAGGGCTACCACTAAATCCACAAATGCAGTATTTAGGAGCTGAGTACATTTCTGGCAGATCAAGAGACATTTTTCTGCATTTGCAGGATGTTTAAAGAGATAAAACATGGACAAATGCACATATTGCAGAGATGTACTGCATAATTCTTTTTTTCGCCCAAACATATACTTGTGAAACAGTTTTGTAGTTCAGGAACTCCACTGAGTGCCAAGCAGCTCTACACTAGGGATGGTATACTTGCCCTTGCCACACTTCAGAAGAATTCTGTGCCAATATCCTTTGATGCCAAAGCAGATAAATGTAAAACCTGCTTTAGCTTCTCCTTTTCATAGAGTACAGTTACGATGATGTAATTCATTTAGCACATTTCCTCCAATTGCTTCATATTATTATTATTGGTGCTTAATCTGTTCACAGTATTCTATCAGGATTACTCCGGGCAACTCTGGGTTTCAGATTGACAACACAGGAACAATTTCAACCACGCAAATGTTTGATTATGAAAGTAACACAAAGAGGTAACCAATGTCTTTTTGTTTGACATAGGAATAAGTAGCCAGTTGCAAACACTTTATTAATGTATGTATGCAGGTGGAAGAAATATGGAAGCTGCCATTGCTTGCTAATTGTACATTTGTTGAAAATGGACTTTATAGGCATACCCATACACATTATATTTCTTAAAATATAGTTTATTTAATTATCATTAAAAACAACGTGTGTATACTTTTAAATAATTGGAAAATCACATTATGACAAATTGCCTACATAGCACTCACGCCACCAATTAAATCAATAGTACCATGTACAGGAATAAAGAATGTCCTGGAGTGGACAAATGGTGTTCCAAGTATGTTGATGCGATTATGGTTGAGGCATATTGTAGGTTTGCTCTACAAGTTGCACACGTCATCGCTTCTTCAGGAGCTTGAGAATCTATCATGTATAAAAACAGGTAATGAGTTCAGCATCTATTAAAGCAGGTAAAATAAATACAATAAATAAAGGTAGTAAATTGTATGATGATTGTCCATAACCCAATGTGTAAATAGTCCATAAACAACATAGCCTGGTTACAGAGAGAAGCACAACCTAGTTATGGGAGCGTTTGTAACATTATACTCCTAATTTAAACTCATGAGTAGTATAGGTAGTATAGAATACATAAAAAATGACACTTACAATACAATCAATGCGATAATATCAGCGGTAAAGGATAAAAACAAATAGCACAAAACCACAATCTCACAGTTGTCAAAATATCTTAAAGCGGAGTTCCACCCATTTAAAAGTCAGCAGCTACAAAAAGTGTAGCTGCTGACTTTTAATAATCAGACACTCACCTGTCCCACAGTCCACGGATGCGGGCGTACGAAGCCCCGCTCCTCTCCCCCTCCTCTCCGCGGCGCTGCCATTCTAACTGTGGGTGCACTATGCATGCGCGAGCCGCGCTGCACTCTGTGAATGACCGGGCAATCTTCTGGGACCTGTGATGTGCCCCAGAAATTTGCAGGGACGGAGGCGGGAGAGGTGAACTTCCTTCCAGCACCGCGGCGCCAGGGGAGGAAGTGGGAGCTGGGGGTGCCTGTAAAAACAGGGTACCTGCTCCCCCCCCCCCCCCAAAAAAATGACATGTCATATGTGGCATATCAGAGGGTCTCCAGCACTTAAAGTGGAAGTTCCTTTTTTGGGTGGAACTCCGCTTTAAGAGATAATTATAGAGTATAGCTAAACGAGATCAATAATGTGTCTCGGTGTATGTTATATATATATATATATATATATATATATATATATATATATATACACATATACAGCGCAGCTAGTATCTTCTCTATAGACAGTAGCCTATGCCACCGAACATATCATAAGATGTAATAATGATGTATACACTTACCAAGATATTGCACACTAGTGTCAAATGTATACAGCCAGTATATTAAGTCTTTTAGGACGGCGATGGAGACATAACCACCCAAACGAACCAATTCACAGAGGATATAGGTTTAAAGGTAGATATTCCGTAAAGTGTTATTATAGTTATCAGGTAACCAATATAGCGGCAACAAAGTCTAAAAGGGCTCAGTTGCTTTCAAGCTATTAAAAGCAAAAAGAGAAAATGAGATTGATAACAATATTCCAACCAGGGGGGAAAAGCCCAGCCAGGAATAGAATATCCAAAGCCTACCTAGTGTAAGAAACATTCGGCCATAGCCTTACCGCCTGTGGAGCCTCCACGTGGTATTGGTGAATGTATAAGATGCCAGAAGCGTCTATTTGTACACACATCTCGACTGGACATGTGTTATGCTGGCGCGCTGGAAATGATGCCATCAAGACGTTGTTTTTAGCGATAATTAAATAAACTATATTTTAAGAAATATGATGTGTATGGGTGTGCCTATAAAGTCCATTTTCAACAAATGTCCAAATATTTCCCAATAGTTAGCACATTGGCACACGTGTATCCACAGTACCACCCTGTGGTGATACAATTTATCCGACTTTAATTTATTGCTTTCTAATTGCCTGGTTGTCTCTTGCTTCAAAACATTTTAATTCACTGAAAAAGGGCACCAGGAAAGTCAGACTGAGATCAGAACTCCTGATCTACACATTTGTTTTCTGTTAGTGACTGAAAAAAAAAAATCTAGTCTAAAGCTGGCCATAGAAAAATTTCAATTTGGTAGGTTCAGCGACCAGTCAAATTTCTATCAGTGTATGGCTGTCCCTGTTCATCAGGAGATGATTGTTAGAGAAGAGAAGCTCCTATACTTACTATATTCTTGGCTCCTCCACCAGATGGCGCTCTCCCACCCTCCAGCGGTGGACTATCTCTCAGCATTACGTATTATTATTATTATTATTATACAGGATTTATGTAGCGCCAACAGTTTGCTCAGCGCTTTACAAAATGAGAGCAGACAGTACAGTTACAATACAATTCAATACAGGAGGTGGAATCAGAGGGCCCTGCTCGTTAGAGCTTACAATCTAGGCGCATCCTCACATATCCAACTAAAGTTGCTGTAAAGCTTAGTTTTTTACCTTAATGCATTCAACACATTAAGGTAAAAAAAAAACTTCTGTGTTGTATGTGTCCAGCCAGCTCCCCCTTATACTTAACTGAGCCTGAGCCCAATCCAGTGATGTGCACACAAGCCTCGACTCTCCCGGCTCTGTCCCTCCTCACTGCACAGATTAATAGCAGCGGCCACCATTGGCACCCATTGCTGTCAATTAAATTCTGTGATGAGCGAGCCCAGCCTAGGGCAGAGCCTCCTTGTCTGTGTCAATGGACGCAGACAAAGTGGCTCGGGAGTGAGCCCACACGAGTTCCCCCATGGAAAGCAGCTTCCTATGGAGGCACTCTCCAAAGAGGAGGCGCCAGAAGCGTTGGCGGGGGACCCCAGAAGAGGATGATCAGGGCTGCTCTGTGCGATACCATTGTACAAAGCAGGTAAGTGTGACATGTTTGTTATTTTAAAGGAAAAAAAAACAACGATTTAATGTTTCTTAGGACTAAAACAGCTCCCACCCCTCCTAACTCCTATTCTAACTACCCTGCAGAAGAAGGATTCTTATTCTTTTCTATTCTCAGGAAGCTCCGATCTGGTCACATGATTGGCTCCCACCGGCTGGCTGCAGGGGAGGGGAGGGACAGCCTACAAAAGATGCCCCATAGTAAGCCTATAGTGACATCACTGCCCAGGCATTCCATTCATTGTCAGTGATCTCGCCTCTCCCCTGAAGCTGGCCACTGGGGAGATCATGTGATCAGACAGAGAATAAGTAAGGCTGGCCATACATTATACAATTTTCTTGTACAATTTTCCTTTACATTTACCAATACCATATAATATGAGGTCAAACCTACAGTAAACACTTTCAATTTGTATGCAATCAGGCAGGCCCTTGCACTACATAGTTAAATTTAAATCTAAATTGAATAAGAAAATTGTAAAATGTATGGCCAGCTTAAGGAGAAGCATCTTCCTTCTACTGGGTAATTATAATGGGAAATTAAAATCAAAAATGTGTAGTGCTGTCAAACTATGCCCTTAATAATTAAAGTGGAAAAAAAAAAAATCTAATATAATGCAATAAAGATGAAAAACGTGAAAAAAATTAAAAAAGGAAAAAAGAAAAATTGTTAATAGTCTAAGTGTCCCAATTCCAAATCCATAAAGTGAACTCAAAACGTAGGGTAAGTATATCTAAAAATATGGGAAAAGTCCCCCAGGGTGTTTTTTAAAGTGGTGTTTCCACCAAAAAAAAAACTAGCTTAAAATTCATAAAAAAATTAAAATAATTGGAAATTTTTTTTTTTTTTTTT
This sequence comes from Lithobates sylvaticus, assembly GCA_028564925.1. NCBI lineage: Eukaryota > Metazoa > Chordata > Amphibia > Anura > Ranidae > Lithobates > Lithobates sylvaticus. The sequence goes on along the minus strand of CM053032.1, from coordinate 41,349,735 downwards.
ACTCACCTCTAAATGCCTGTTGCTAGGGGGTCCCTCGTAGTCTGCCTCCTTCAGTGCCCGGGCACTGACAGCACTTCCCCTCGGTGCAGTCAGTCATCTGGGACACGTGACAGGTCCCAGACGACTGCGCAGCATATCACGGCGTGCGGCGCCGCTCGGGCATGCGCAGTGGGTGCCCAACTGTGAAGCCACAGCCGGGTGCCCACAGTAAGAATGCCGGCGCCGCCGAGCGGAGCGGGTTAAGGGGGGCTTCCATCCCCCACATTGCTAGACCCTGGGACAGGTAAGTGTCTGATTAAAAGTCAGCAACTGCAGTATTTGTAGCTGCTGACTTTTACATTTTTTTTTTTTAGGGGGCACCCCACTTTAACCACTTAAGGACCGCCTCGCGCCGATATATGTCAGCAGAATGGCATGGCTGGGCACAATCATGTACCTGTACGTATCTCTTTAAGATCCCAGCCGTGGGCAGTGCGTGCTCCGCCGGCGGCACGCTCGCGACCCGCTCCTGAGCTCCATGACCGTGGCCGCGGGACCAGGGGATCCGATCGCTGCTGGTGTCCCGTGATCGGGTCACAGAGCTGAAGAACAGGGAGAGGTATGTGTAAACAAACCTCTCCCCGTGCTTCCTAGTGACGCTGTCACTGATCGGCTGTTCCCTGTCATCGGGAAAGCCACGCCCCCCTACAGTAAAAAAACACACACACGTCACACTTAACCCCTCCCCGCCCCCTAGTGGTTAACTCCTTCACTGCCAGTGTCATTTACACAGGAATCAGTGCATTTAAATAGCACTGATTTCTGTATAAATGACAATGGTCCCAAAAATGTGTCAAAAATGTCCGATGTGTCCGCCATAATGTCGCAGTCACAATAAAAATCGCTGATCACCACCATTACTAGTAAAAAAACTAAATACTAATAAAAATGCTATAAAACTATCCCCAATTTTGTAAACGATATAACTTTTGTGCAAACCAATCAATAATCGCTAATTGCGATTTTTTTTACCAAAAATATGTAGAAGAATACGTATCGGCCTAAACTGAGGAAAAAAAAAATTTTATATATTTTTTGGGGATATTTATTATAGCAAAAAAGTAAAAAATATTGCATTTTTTTCAAAATTGTCGCTCTATTTTTGTTTATAGCGCAAAAAATTAAAACCACAGAGGTGATCAAATACCACCAAAAGAAAGCTCTATTTGTGGGAAAAAAAGGACGCCAATTTTGTTTGGGAGCCACGTCGCACGGCCGCGCAATTGTCAGTTAAAGCGACGCAGTGCCGAATCGCAAAAAGGGGCCTGGTCCTTTTGCTGCAAATTGGTCCGGGACTGAAGTGGTTAAGCACCAGAGTAAATTGGTTAATGAGGAGTACATGGGATTTCGAAAAATAAATTCTTTATTGGAAAATTAAGGTATAATAGTATATGATAATTAAAATATGAGCTATTTTGGGGACATGCCCATACCAAAATAGAAAAAGTTGCAAACACGAAAATTATACATAACATCACATAAAGGGTAAGTATATCTGCTTACCAGATTTTAAGACCCTCCAAGGTCTATCTGTGCATTAGTGAGCTTTCACCCCTCACTATGGGCTCAACCGCATCCACTTCCCAGCCTGCTTAATTGGATTGCACAGGTGTATACCCCACAGTTATCATCAGTCAAGGAAACCTCAGAGTCCGGTCACACATTCATCATATGAAAGAGGAAGATAAACTCATTGAGCAACATTCTTTTAAAAGCACACAGGAGTTTATTAAAAGTTGTACTTACAACAAAAACAATAAAATTATACTCAAAATGGAAACATTCGTTTGTCCAGCACCCTCCACGGGTGTTCGGACGTCATCACTGCTCCGTGCCTAGCCTGACGTACGCTTCGTCCAATGGGACTTCTTCTGTGAGGCAGTAAGGGTCAGCGGTGCTCACATCACTTCCTTATATTCAGAGAAAGTTTGTGTTGCCGAAACACTAGAGAGCAGTGCTGCTAGTATTCAAAACCAGCATGAACCGCAACGCCATAATTCCGTAGTCCAAGACTACTAACTTGGCGGCCATGTTCCAAGGGATCCACCGCGCTCCAATTCAGCATCAAAGTCACGGATCCTCTGTGTCGTTTACATAATTTTATTTACTTTATATGCACTTAGCGCAATATCGCTTGTTTACTAGTTATAATAGGAGCAAGGCGGAAGGTGGGAGACGATTTAGGCTTAGTTAGTTAAACTGTAGGCTGGAATTCTACTATAATATTTCTTTCCATTGAGTATCACCGAGTTGTTGTTTATTATTGATATTATTATCTTTCAGCTATACTCTAACTGTAACCATAAGTGATGGGACTCTTGAGAAATCAGGAAACATAAAGGTCCATATAACCAATATAAATGACAACGAGCCAACTCTGACTTGTGTGTAAGTAAATAGTGGGGTGACAGATATTGTAATGTAAATAATTTCACATAATTTTGTGGGGTGGTATCAAGCAAAGGGGAACTCATATGGTGCCTAATCTTTGTATAATCTCAGGACAGCTCTACAAATGTAACTATTTGCAAGCAATGTGACTGGCCTTTCCAGCAACGCAGGGATTTTCTAATGAACAGAAAAATGTATGCTCTTAACAATACTCCTAATTTACCTGAGGAGAAGGACCGGACACTTTACACCATGTGCATGGTGCATTTGTACAGTGCCTTGAAAAAGTATTCATACCCCTTGAAATTGTCCACATTTTGTCATCTTACAACCAAAAACGTAAATGTATTTTATTGGGATTTGATGTGATAGATCAACACAAAGTAGCACATAATTGTGAAGTATGTGTCAGTTCTGTCAGTACTGCATAGAAGAAGGACGTGCGTCTGGCGCTCCGGCCGTCAGGAGCCCCTCAGCCCTTCGGGCCCCCAGTTAGCCAGCTAGCCAGGTCTCTTCCAGCTCGGATCCCGGACCCCCTAGCAGCGGTAACGGAGATCAGGTGGGGTACAAGACCCTCCGGACCTCACAGAAGATTTGCAGTACAGGGACCTCGGAAGAAAACCTTGGAAGAAAACCATCAGGCATTCAGGAAAAAACTCAAGACCTACCTCTTCTAATACAGCAGGACAACAGGGGCAGACAAGCGCCTTGAGGCGATTCAGTTCGCATTTGCAGCGCTATACAAATCATTCATTCATTCAGAAGGAAAATGATAAATAGTTTTCAAATTTTTTTACAAATAAATATCTGAAAACTGTGGCGTGCATTTGTATTTAGCCCCCTTTACTCGGATACCCCTAACTAAAATCTAGTGGAACCAACTGCCTTCAGAAGTCACCTAATTAGTAAATAGAGTCCACCTGTGTGTAATTTAATCTCAGTATTAATACAGCTGTTCTGTGAAGCCCTCAGAGATTTGTTACAGAACCTTAGTGAACAAACAGCATCATGAAGGCCAAGAAACACACCAGACAGGTCAGGGATAAAGCTGTGGAGAAGTTTAAATCAGGGTTATGTTTTAAAAAAATGTCCCAAGCTTTGAACATCTTACGGAGCACTGTTCAAAATGGAAAGAGAATTGCATAACTGCAAACCCACCAAGACACCTAAACTGACAGGCTGGGCAAGGAGATCATTAATCAGGTATACAATGAATATAATGCAAAGGTATATATTTACAATTCGCATATATAAGCTTGAAACAAAAAAGGGGACCCCTCTCCCTTCTATGGGGATAGCCCTCCTTTTTATGTTTCAAGCTTTTATATGCGAATTGTAAATGTATACCTTTACATTATTTTCATTGTATACTTTTTTTAATTTTAGATTTAAGATGTTTCATGTTGGATATCTGTCATGTATAAATATAATGTCTTGACGATGTGGCAGTGAACTGCGAAACTTGACGATTTGATGTCTATAAGGCCCCTTTCACACGGACGCAGTCAGTTTAGGCACGTCAAAAACGTATCAGTTCTTATCCGTTGTCTCATCCGTTTTCATCCGTCATCCGTTCCGTTAATGTCCGTTTTCATCCGTTTTTTGTCCGCTTACATCCGTAAATGCACACGTTTACGTCCGTTTTTCATCCGTTTTTTTCATCCGTTTTGTTCCGTTTATATGTGTGCCTGTGCCTTTAAGAGGTTGAGTTCACAGATAAACACAAAACGGATGTTAACGGATCTTAACGGATCGGACGTTGACGGACGATGTCCGTCAACATCAGTTAATATCCGTTTTGACGGATCTGAACGTAGCCTTGTACGTTTAAAAAAACGGATAAAAACGGAAGCGGAGGTTAACTGATGGTGACGGATGTTCATCCGTCTGCCCATAGGAATGCATTGTCGTCCGTCGACGGATGGAAGAAAAACGGATAGACGGTCCGTCCGTGTGAAAGGGGCCTTAGGCCCCTTTCACACATGCGGACCGTTCGTCCGTTTTTTCATACGTCCGTTTACGGATGAAAACGGACATTAATGCTTGTCTATGGGATATCGGACGTTAGCGGATGATCATCCGCTAACGTCCGTTAACATCCGTCTCCGTTAAGGTCCGTTTTTCTGAACGGAAGAAGACCCTATTTTGTCTTCCGTAAAAAAAAACGGAACGGACGAAAAGCGGACGTTAGCGGACGATCCGTTCACATCCGATCCGCTGACATCCGTTCTTCATCAAAAAAATTCCCATAATTCATGAAAAACTGTTTAAAAAAAAAAACGGACATAAACGGATAAAAAAACGGACATAAACGGATAAAAAAAAAACTGATGAAAAACGGACGTAATCGGATGAAAAACGGACGTAAACGGACGAAAAACGGAAATGAAAATGGATGAAAACTGATGTTTACTGACTACAACTGATGATAAAAAAACGTGACTGAACTGATCTAATGTACGGTCCGCATGTGTGAAAGGGGCCTTAGAGTAACCCTCTTTTGTATTTATTAACTGATTCTATGTACCTTTGTTTTTAAACCTTGTAATAAAATTCTATATGTAAACCTTTTTGTATATAATCTGTGTAATTTAAATACCAGCAGTCTACCCTGGAACACCCTAAGGCCCCTTTCACACGGACGCAGTCAGTTTAGGCACGTCAAAAACGTATCAGTTCTTATCCGTTGTCTCATCCGTTTTCATCCGTCATCCGTTCCGTTAATGTCCGTTTTCATCCGTTTTTTTGTCCGTTAACATCCGCTTACATCCGTAAGTATACACGTTTACGTCCGTTTTTTAATCCGTTTTTTCATCCGTTTTGGTCCGTTTACAGTAGTTATATGTGTGCCTGTGCCTTTAAGAAAATTACCCAGAAGGCATTGCTCCTCCCATGCTGCATTGCAGTTACAGTGACTGAGTTCCCCTTGCTGTGTGCTTCCTTTGTCCTTGTGCCTGTGTGTTCTAGCAGCATCGAGCAATGGATTGCAGTAATTTTTGGGACAGCGTGACAGTATTTGTCCTATTTGCGTACATGAGGAGCATGGAGAGGAAGAAAAAGACGATTATGCCTAGGACACGTCGATTTTGGACCCACCCCATGCTATTGAAGCGGCCTTCGGAAGGATTTGTGGCTTTGCACTATGCACATCTACGCCAGTATCCAACAAAGTTCTTTAACTTTACCAGGATGACCGTACCCACATTTGACTTCTTACTGGCCCAGCTGCACCCACGACTGGAGCGCCGACATACCAATATGAGAAGATGTGTGCCTGCAGATGAACGTCTCCTAGTGACCTTGAGGTAAGAAGTCATTCAATAATAACTGTTTTATTGCCTACCCCTGGTCTACTGTGTGTATAGATAATAAATATCTTCTACTTCTTCTTCTCAATTTATGTGGCAATATAAATCTTTTTTACTGATCTTTATTTATTTTTTTTTCTAGGTTTCTTGCAACTGGCCAGTCCTACACATCTCTCAATCATTACTTTCTACTGGGCATTTCAACTATTTCAGAGATAGTTCATGAAACATGCCTAGCCATATGGGAAGAGCTGTGTCCATCAGTGATGCCGTCACCAGAGGTAAACATGTGGCAAAGAATCGCAGAAGGGTTTTGGAATCGAGCCAACTTTCCCAATTGTATCGGGGCACTAGACGGAAAACATATCCGTATCCAAAAACCTCCAGGTTCTGGGTCTCGATTCCATAATTATAAAAAATATTTTTCTTTGGTCCTCATGGCTATATGCGATAGCGATTATAAGTTTATTGCTGTGGACATTGGGGCATATGGCAGCAGCTCTGATTCAAGAGTTTTTCGTGAGTCATTAATGGGTCGAAGACTGCGACAAGGGCGATTCAACATACCATTTGATCGGCCTCTGCCTGGAACTGAAGGACCAGACCTACCTTTCGTCCTTGTCGCAGATGAGGCGTTTGCCCTATCTCAACATCTTCTTAGGCCGTATGCCAGAAATAATCTTGACGACAAGAAGAGGATATTTAATTATCGGCTGAGCCGGGCAAGACAACTCATAGAATGTACATTTGGTATACTGTCTAGTAAATGGCGTGTTTTTCAAACACCTTTGCAGCTCAGTCTTGAGAATGCTGAGTTGGTAATTAAGGCCTGCTGCATTCTACACAATATTATCCGTGAAAAGGAGGGCATCCACATTGAGGAAGAAGAAGAGTTCCACCTGCCCTCCGTACAATACAACACAGTACGTGCAGCGAGAACAAACATTGCCATGCGAGAAAAATTTGCTGACTATTTTCTATCTCCATCAGGAGAAGTTCCATGGCAGTATCAATATATGTAACTAAATTTAGTAGTTACTCAACTTTTTTTTTGTTTTTAATGTTTTTATTATTCTGAATCTGTTTATACAAAAAAATTTTTTGGTTATAGTTACTAAATGTTTTTTATCGAGCATACCAAAAAGACAAAAGCACATTATGTTCAAAATGTTTTTATTAATCTTCATCCGTTTATAATAAAACTTTTTTTTTTGATTAATAACTGCTTATAGTCTTTATCAAAGTAAGAACAAAGCATAACATACATAACATAGCATAAAATATGCCAACCATTGCAAACAATTGTAGTTTAACATAAAAACCATAAAAAGCAGCACTGCAAAATGGAACGTGGCGCTATGTTTTGTTAGAAAAAAACATAGTTTTCACTACATGGAAATAGAATATATATTGCTTCAATACTAAAAATAAATAAATAATTGTAATAATAATAGTAAAAAAATAAAATAAAAGAGAGATTTTTACACAATATAGATAAATATCTATCTATCTATCTCTCTATCGCTCAATACTGCTTCAGCAGGTCAAGAAAAATGTGGGTACAGATATATATGTACCCACATTTTTATTGACATGCTGAAGTAGGAGAGAGAGAGAGAGAGAGAGAGAGAGAGAGAGAGAGAGATCATTACTTTCTACTGGGCATTTCAACTATTTCAGAGATAGTTCATGAAACATGCCTAGCCATATGGGAAGAGCTGTGTCCATCAGTGATACCGTCACCAGAGGTAAACAACGTGTGGCAAAGAATCGCAGAAGGGTTTTGGAATCAAGCCAACTTTCCCAATTGTATCGGGCACTAGACGGAAAACATATCCGTATGCAAAAACCTCCAGGTTCTGGGTCTCGATTCCATAATTATAAAAAATATTTTTCTTTGGTCCTCATGGCTATCTGCGATAGCGATTATAAGTTTATTGCTGTGGACATTGGGGCATATGGCAGCAGCTCTGATTCAAGAGTTTTTCGTGAGTCATTAATGGGTCGAAGACTGCGATAAGGGCGATTCAACATACCATTTGATTGGCCTCTGCCTGGAACTGAAGGACCAGACCTACCTTTCGTCCTTGTCGCAGATGAGGCGTTTGCCCTATCTCAACATCTTCTTAGGCCGTATGCCAGAAATATTCTTGACGACAAGAAGAGGATATTTAATTATCGGCTGAGCCGGGCAAGACGACTCATAGAATGTACATTTGGTATACTGTCTAGTAAATGGCGTGTTTTTCAAACACCTTTGCAGCTCAGTCTTGAGAATGCTGAGTTGGTAATTAAGGCCTGCTGCATTCTACACAATATTATCCATGAAAAGGAGGGCATCCACATTGAGGAAGAAGAAGAGTTCCACCTGCCCTCCGTACAATACAACACAGTACGTGCAGCGAGAACAGACCGTAGACCGTAGAGAGAGAGAGAGAGAGAGAGATATCTATCTATCTCTCCATCGCTCCATACTGCTTCAGCAGGTCAAGAAAAATATGAAAACCAATCTACTTCGAAATGTTGCCCTGAAAGTCATGGATGTTAGACCGTAGAGAGAGAGAGAGAGAGAGAGAGAGAGAGAGATATCTATCTATCTCTCCATCGCTCCATACTGCTTCAGCAGGTCAAGAAAAATGTGGGTACAGATATATCTGTACCCACATTTTTCTTGACCGGAGAGAGAGAGAGAGAGAGAGATATCTATCTATCTCTCCATCGCTCCATACTGCTTCAGCAGGTCAAGAAAAATATGAAAACCAATCTACTTCGAAATGTTGCCCTGAAAGTCATGGATGTTAGACCGTAGAGAGAGAGAGAGAGAGATATCTATCTATCTCTCCATCGCTCCATACTGCTTCAGCAGGTCAAGAAAAATGTGGGTACAGATATATCTGTACCCACATTTTTCTTGACCGGAGAGAGAGAGAGAGAGAGAGAGATCTATCTATCTCTCCATCGCTCCATACTGCTTCAGCAGGTCAAGAAAAATGTGGGGTACAGATATATCTGTACCCACATTTTTCTTGACCGGAGAGAGAGAGAGAGATATCTATCTATCTCTCCATCGCTCCATACTGCTTCAGCAGGTCAAGAAAAATGTGGGTACAGATATATCTGGGGTTGTAACATCAAAACCTTGTTACAAATCCTGATAAAAAGAGGTGTGGGGTGGGGAATAGGAAGTGGAAATTTGGGAAGAAGAACCAGAGCTGGTTTGGCTATTACCTTGAGAACCTTCAGCCGAATTTACGCTCGTATTTACACTCTGAGGGTATGTTCCCTGTGAGGAAGGAGCAGGAGACGAAGCATAAGGCCTCTGGGTATTGGGCATTGAACTGTATGCACGCACAGGGGTCTGTGGATATGGCGGTAGATATGGCTGGGCAGGAAGACATGGTGACTCATAGGGATATTGATGGTATGACCTCGGAGGGGTTTCATACTGGCTAATAGTGGGCATTGGCATTCCTAACTCTGCAGCTCTAATGCCGCGTACACACGAAGGGACTATCCCGCGGGATTATCCGCTGGACCGAAGTCGAGCAGATAATCCCCTCGTGTGTGGGCGCCGGCGGACTTTTTTTGGCCAAAGTACGGCGGACTAAAGTTTTAAGTTTTGTTTTAAAATTATCCGCTGAACTTGGCAGTCCAGCGGACAATCCGGCCGTGTGTAGTATGGTCCGGCGGACCAAAAAGGACGCATGCTCAGTAGCAAGTATTTTTCTAGTATTTTTCGTTTTCTAGTCCCGTCGTACGTGCTGTACGTCATTGCGTGAACCGTCGGACTTTTTGCGTGATCGTGTGTGGTCAAGTCCGTTCGCTTTTTAGTCCAGCGGACCCAGCTGGAAAGTCCAGCGAATTGTCCGCTGGACTTAGGTCCGCCGGGAAAAGTCCCTTCGTGTGTACGCGGCATAACACATGCTCCTACATGATTATATATGGCCATATGGATGTCCATCTGCCTATCTGCTGGTGCTTTTACAATTGCATGATATATTGTACGCAGGAAGGATGCATTAGAGTTGGTTGGATCACAGAATGGATCTTTACTCTGTATAGACTCCTGTCTTTTAAATGAAGTCATCTCGTCCATAAAGGACTTCATGGCTTTATCCATGTCTTGACATTCTGCCCTTTTGTTACGTCGCGAGGACTGTGATGTTGTCGGCCTGTCATTACTAACCTGTAGAGAATAATAATATGCCGATTTAGAAATGAAATGTTACCTTGGGGTACAACAGATACAGTATAGTAATCAATAGTATCCTTACATTTACGGATCTTTGGGAAGAACATGGACCTGCAATTGGACGTGCTGTCTCATCCACAGACTGGGACTGCTGGGACTGCCCTTCTCCCTCTTGTGTGTCTTGCGTGGCTCGCTCATCTTCCTGCACTGCTTCGGTATGATTGTCAGTGTTCTCCTCACAGTCTGTCAGGTTTGATGATGTACTACAATAAAAAGGATGAACATTTGCTCACAAAACCTTACTATATACTATATGGAGACCTACTTTTTAGATGTAACATCCAAACGAGACTTACAGTCTAACATCCATGACTTTCCTTAGGAAGGACAACATTTCGAAGTAGATTGATTTTTTCTTTGTGGTAGCTCCGGAACCACTTGCAACCTGTGCCTCATCATGCAAATCTCTCCGGAAACGGTCTCTCAGAGAACGCCACCTTTTGTTAATGTCAGTTCCTGTAAACACATGTAGCAAAGAAAATTTCAGTATTTTTACATTACAAAGATTATGGAAACATGTGAGTACTGATTAGTCTCTCACTGCAGCAGAGCCAAAACATGTGTCACTATGCTTTGTATGTAATGCATGCAAATAACCATGCCCTCTCTGCTGAACATTGTCTTAAAAAAAATGTCAGTGTTTGCAACATTTTTTTAATACAGGCATACTATAGTGAAATAATGACATTTTTTATTATAAACAATAGAAACACACTGTCAAGAGAGCAAGCTGCAGTTGGGCATCACTTACCACGTTGATCACGCTGTTTGGGAGTCATGGAGGACCAATTTGGTGTCACCAGCTTTGTAATTTCTTCCCATAGCTGTTGTATTTTAACTCTGTCGCTGTGGTCCCGACAGCTTGAGTCCCATAAGCCAGGCCTTTCGTGCACCAGGTTGATCAATTCCTCGTGGGAAACATCTCTTGCCATGCTTGTTTGTGCTTCCTCCTAAATAAAGTTACAGGGGATGTACTTCCTGTTGTCCAACTACTGCCGGGTCATAGGTTGAGTTCACAGATGAACTCAATATTTTTTTTTTTCTTGCAAACGGATCTTAACGGATCGGACGTAAACGGACGATGTCCGTCAACGTCAGTTAATATCCGTTTTGACGGATCTGAACGTATCCTTGTACGTTTAAAAAAACGGATAAAAACGGAAGCGGATGTTAACTGATGGTGACGGATGTTCATCCGTCTGCCCATAGGAATGCATTGTCGTCCGTCGACGGATGGAAGAAAAACGGATAGACGGTCCGTCCGTGTGAAAGGGGCCTTATTTCATTTTTTCTTACTGTATTATATCACATATAATCCACAGAAATTCGTTTTTCATTTTACTTGTTTGCCACATTGTTTATACTAATGACTTAGTAAAGCTACACTGTTCTTTCAAGGTCTCTGATGCCAAAGACAAAGAAAAGGAGTTCCCCTGAATGGACTATTTAGGCAACTAAAGATGTTTATAAGAGTATACAAAAGTAATATAATACCAATACATTTTATTAATAATTAGACATGATTACAATTTTAATGAAATATTGTTTTGTTTGAACAAACAGTTAATGTCACCATACAACAAAACAACAAGATTGTATGAGGAGACCTCCTTACACCTAACGAGTTTTCGGGATACAGTTTAGTCCTTCTTCAGGGGTGCAAAGAAAGGAGGAGTTCATCTAAAATATAATTACAATGTGTATGTGTAATGTGTATCTTTAAGTGAAACATTCACCCTCATAAGATACATAATACATATTTTAACTGTTACAATATTGTACTTGCATAGTATTGAATGGCGAAAATACTTTTCAATGTTTCGTTAAGTAGCATTAAAAGATATAGACAAACATATATCTTTTAATGCTATGTAACAAAACATTGAAAAGTATTTTCGCCATTCAATACTATGTAAGTAGAATATTGTAACAGTTTAAATATGTATTATGTATCTTATGAGGGTGAATGTTTCACATAACATCTTACATAAAATCTTGTTGTATGGTGACATTAACTGTTTGTTCAAACAAATCAATGTTTAATTTTAATTTTAATCATGTCTTTATATTACTTTTGTATACTCTTATAAACATCTTTAGTTGCCTAAAAAGTCCATTCAGGGGAACTCCTTTTCTTTGTCTTGAATACTGGATGTGGCACTATATGCACTGACTTGCCATTCGCTCTCTTTCTCTCTGATGCCAAAGAGTGCATCTCCGCAAGGGTCATGGGCGTCCGCAGGTAGGGGCAAGGGGGGTCAAGTGCCCCCCCCTGGAATCAGGGATCGGATCTTAAATTCAGCACAGTTGTGTCTCTGTTGAGGTGCCACACCCGGGTGCCACCCACCAGTAGGGTGACCCCATTAAGGTGCTGTCAAGTGTAGTGTGACTTTGGGCTCTTTTCCCTGCTCAGTCCAGCAGAGAACTTGGCGGTGCTGTGATGGAAGAATGGCGAGCTGCGGGCTATCAGAGGTTTCCCCCGCTCGCCCCACCCATTCTTCTGTCAGGGAGAAGAGACGGCGGCTCTCACCAGGTTCCCCACCCAGCTTCCTGCCCTGCTCCGTTCCTTCCCTATTGTCCATAACTGAGGGCCAATCAAAGACGACTAGGAGAGGCAAGCTTCATGGGACAGGTAGTCCCAAAAGATTGGCGGCTCCATTTTCCACAGGGAGGAGATATGCTGCAGCTAAAGGACGATGGAATCCAGAAGCCTGAGGGAGAGGGTGAAGAGAGCCCCACTGGCCACACCACCAGAGAGAGAAAACTGAGCCACTACCATGGAACCGACAATGCTATACTACAGACCATGTCCCGCCCCGGGAACCCAGAGTGAGCGATCATCCAGCCGAGTGATCACTGCTGTAGTTTTGCTGTCTGTAAGAGATCCGTTGGCCATTACCCATTACTTATCCTAGACTGTTAATACGTCTGCAACTCTGACCATAATAATGAGATAATGCCATTGTCGAAAAGGGCGGTGCATGGGTGACCCTAAAATTATGGGCTTAGATGGATGGGATTGTATGTTATGGGGATTGGGGATGATGGGGTATGTATGGATGTAATGAGATAGTATGATTGTATTGGTAATGGGTGGGGGATGATGGATGGGGGATTATAGGAATGGATGTGAATGGGTGATGATGAAAATATTTATGGATAGTTAGGGAGGAGGTTACAGCTCGATCAAGAGAGAGATTGAGATACTGCAGCCTGGAAAGAAGCTGAGGGAGAGGGTGCTACAGGACGATGAGTGTGCTGGGCTGAAGCCAGAGAGAGAGCCTGCCAGGGCCACAAAAGAGAGTCATGTTGTCCAGCACCACCAGAGAGAGAGCCACACTGGCCAGCACCACCAGAGAGAGAAAGACTGAGCCACTACCAGGGTACAGACATGCTACACTACTGACCAGTGTCGCCCCCGGGGAACCCAGAGTGAGCGATCATCCAGCCGGAGTGATCACTGCTGTAGTTTTGCTGGGTCTGGTAAGAGAGCCTGTTGGCCATTACCCATTACTTATCCTAGGGACTGTAATACGTCTGCAGACTCTGACCATAATAATGTGATAATGACATTGTCGAAAAGGGGCGGTGCATGGGTGACCCTAAAATTATGCCCCCCCCCTGAAAAAAGTTCTGCGGACGCCCATGGCAAGGGTTATCAGTTCACAGAACAGAATGGGGTTTTTGTTGACAAAACAAGTCACACTCTAGTCATTACCCCCAATGTAGCAGCCAAGGGATGGTGTATTTGAGCAACACTAGGCAACTGATGTATGTTAAGTACAGACTACAGCAGGGCACTCATGAAAGTCTGTATATTGTAGCTGTAATGAATGCCAAAGATTAAGACCCACTACTTCCACACATCTTTTTGAAGTAATTCTACCTCCATAAAAGACTTTGCTTGGTCTTGTGTTAAGGAGTGTCTTCTGGTCAGTCTTGGATTCTTTAGATGTCCCTATCCAACCTCTCAGGTGTTCAAAGGTTGAAATATTAACACTGGGCAGAATTAATCTTAAACAACCCATAGAGGGAGAGTGTAAGCTATTTATTGCAGAGAAATTAGTATTTTCTGAGACATGGAAGATACCATTTAACTACCACACGATTGCCCATGAGGTGGTAGGTTTTTCTTCCAGGTGTATCAGAAGTAGAATTGCTGGATTTACCACTTTGATATACAGTATAAATATATTGTCTTCATTACACAGCTTTTCCAGTATCACTGAAAATAGTAACAGCACAAAGACAGAGCGATCTGGAAACAGAGCTAATATTCAGCTGATTGAGGAACTTCCTATCGGAACAACAGTTAACACTTGCAATGGCTTTGACGCTGATTTAATGAATGATCTCACATTTTATTTGGACCCTGGAAATCCATATTTCACCATTCACAAAGGTACAGGCATACACATTTCTGTTTGTTTTCTGATCCTATGATTATGATTACAACCAGTTTGAGATGGGCAAAAAAATCCTGGACGTCCTTTTTCCAAAGTCTCTGAAATTCTTTGGAATTATACAATAGCAAATCAGTGAGTTTATTGGCTTCATTCACTGGCTGTTGGATTTGGTTGAAATTAGCTTAAATTTTTCCCATGAATTGTTTTGCCAAAATTTTCTTTAACTAAAATCTAACGCTAATCTAAAAATTGGATTCTAACTAAATATCTTATATCATGTTCCCAGTTAAAAGGGGCCTTTTTGGCAAAAGAACAGGTCTCAGATCATTTTTAACCGCTCTTAGCAACCATTTAAAGCCCATCCTACTCTTATCAAGGCCGGGTTTACATATGTGTGGCCACGGTTCCCAGCATGGGGTCTGGTGCATTCCGGTTTACTGGCTCAGGTGCGAATCGGGTCTGAATTTTTACCTGAATTCGCACCTGAACCGGACCCAAACACGCACAGGACCCTTTTGGAACGTGCACCGTGGTCATCCCGGACCTGTGTGAACCGGCTCCATTGAGAGCCAGTCACACTCGCATTTTATGCGAATTGGATGCAGGAAAATCCACATCCAATTCGCACATATGTGAACCTAGCCTTAGCACCATAAAGTGTTTTTCTATAGAGTAGGTAATGGTTAAACCCCTGCCAGGTGTTTTACCATTTATGTCCTATAGGGTAAATTTTACTTTATTTCCCATCCTGCTGATACAGAAGTCAGGCAATAAGGGACAACCTCTCTAAAATGGGGCAAATCCCTTTTAGGCAGCTGTCACCAGAAGAAGCATCCCTGTTGCATATTTTCCCTGTTTCAGCCTGTTTTCCTGTAAAAAAAAAACAAAAAACTGTAAAACTGGTCAGGTGTTATAACCTATCAATATCCTATCCAAACTTGAAAACATGTGGCTATAGATACACTATTTCACCTTCCCCATTGGCTCCAATGCATTTTGCTGATTTACCCAAATTTTCCCTAAAATGTTGGCTAAGTGAAAACTCCCAATTTATCTCTTTCCTAGCTGTAGAGGTACTATTTTTTATTTATTTATTTATTACAGGATTTATATAGCGCCAACAGTTTACGCAGCGCTTTACAATATAAAAGGGAGACAATACCGTTAAAATACAATAAAATACAAGAGGATTAAGGCCCCTTTCACACGGTCGGACCGTTCAGATCCGCCTGTCAGTTTTGACGGCGGATCTGAACGGGCGCTCCATGTTAGTCTATGGAGCGTCGGATGTCAGCGGAGACCAATGTCCTTGCTAAAAAAAAGTATTTTTTAATTATAGAGCTCAGTAGCTAAAGCTGCGAGCTAAAATGCCAACTACAAACACACAGCACACTCTTTGTGCTTTTTGGGACTATTGCTTGGCAATGAGGGAATTCCCCACTATGCACTACAAACTGCTGACCTGCTGTAAGGAGTCATGTGCTGTATAGCGTTGGCTGTAGTTGTGGGATGACAACAGACAACAAATTTAAACAGCATTGCTTATGCTTCCTGCTGATTGGAGTGCTCTAGCTTTGACTCAGCAGGGGTGTGCCAGACCTCTGCAGAGGGACAGCTGCTTCCCAACAAGGAGCAAGGATCAGTATACTGGCAAGGTACAGACTTTTCTACATAGGGTGGTGATGCTTTTATGAAAATTAACTGTAATGCCTCGTACACACGATCGGAAATTCGGCCAGCAAAAGACCGATGAGAACTTTTGGTCGGAAATTCCGACCGTGTGTATGCTTCATCAGACTTTTGCTGGCCAAATTCCAGCCAGCAAAAGATTGAGAGCATGTTCTCAATTTTTTGGTTGGAAAAAGTTCCGACGCGCAAAATTCCTACGCATGCTCGGAAACAATTCGACGCATGCTCGGAAGCATTGAACTTAATTTTCTCGGCTCGTTATAGTGTTGTAGGTCACTGCGTTCTTGACGGTCGAAAGTTCAACGAACTTTTGTTTGACCGTGTGTATGCAAGCCAAGCTTGAGCGGAATTCCGTCGGAAAAACCATCCAAGATTTTTCTGATGGAAAACACTTTTTGTTTTGATGCACCTGGAATGTATTTGGCTGATTTAAACTAAACGTTTATTGGGCTTTAATAGATAGATAGATCACAATTATGTTGAAATAAAGAAACAAGTAATTTCTTTTCAACAGAGACAGGAACTGTGATCATAATATTCATCATGGACAGTGAGGCTTTTGGGTTTGTCAAAATTCAGTCCTACACTGTGAAAGTTTGCGACCGGGACAATAAATGTGCATCAATATTAGTCACAGCAACTATCCTCCCGATTAATGACAACCCTCCATTCTGTGATCCGTACTTGTACAGGTGAGAACTCTTCTCATGTATGATATATGCAGTCATATTAATGCAAATATCGCTCATAATAGTAGAAATATCTAGTATGTATTATTGAATTTTCCAGACCCATTGTTTGAGAAGTGCGCCGTCATTAGACATGTGCACAACAAAAAAATTTGTTTATTTTCGTTTTGTTTTTTTCGTTTCCGAAAAAATTTGTTTATTTTCGTTTCGTTTTTTTTCGTTTCCGTTGATTCGTAACGATTCGTAAATTCGTAAGTCGTCAGTGTTCGTATTCGTAACGATTCGTACATTCGTAAGTCGTCGGTGTTCGTATTCGTAACGATTCGTAAAAGTTATTTTTTTGTTGATTCGTTTTTCGTTTGTTCAATTTTCGTTTATACGAAATTCGGACGCATTCGTATTTATTCATACATTCGTAGATTCGTAATCGGAGCATAATTCATAATTTTATGTAATGTGTATGCTATTATTACATTTTAAGAGACACGGAAAATTACGAATCGAAAAAAAAAGTTACGAATGTACAAATTTTTTCGTTCAATCCATTCGAAGCACGTTTAGCAACGCCATTGTAAGAGAAACGGAAAATGACAAATCGAAAAAAAAAAAAAAAGTTACGAATGTACGAATTTTTTCGTTCAATCCATTCAAAGCACGTTAAGCAACGCCATTGTAAGAGAAACGGAAAATTACGAATCGAAAAAAAAAAGTTACGAATGTACGAATTTTTTCGTTCAATCTATTCGAAGCACGTTAGGCAGCACCATTGTAAAAATTACCAATTCAACAAAAAAAGAAAGTTACGAATGTACGAATTTTTTTGTTCGTTTTCGTTTTTCGGATTTTCTAATTTGGGTTTTTCGGATTTTCGTTGTTTTTCGGATTCGTTCGATTCGAACGATTTGTTAATCGGATTCGTTTGATTCGAATGATTCGTTAATCGGATTCGTTCGATTCGAATGATTCGTTCATTCGTACGAAAACGAACGAACGAAAAAAACGAAAAACGAAAAAAAACTAAACGAATTGCACATGTCTAGCCGTCATCCTGGCACTGTATTTCCTTTCTATAGATTAGAGAAAGGGTATACCCTCTGTCAGATGTCAGTTGCTGTTTTTGTCCTCATTGAGATTTCCCCCTCACTTTGGGGCTGATTTACTAAAGGCAAATAGACTGTGCACTTTGCAAAGTGCAGTTGCTCAGGAGCTTAGTAAATGAGGAGAAGCTCTGCTGACTTCCATCATCCAATCATGTGCAAGCACAAATGCTGTTTTTAAAATTTTCCTTGCACGTGATATTTGTCTTTAGTAAACCAACCCCTATCTGTCTAATGCCCCGTACACACGGTCGGATTTTCCGACGGAAAATGTCCTATCGGACAAAGTTGTTGGAAATTCCGACCATGTGTAGGCTCCATCGGACTTTTTCCGTCGGATTTTCCGACGGACAAAGTTTTATCTCCTGCCCTCAAATTTTCCGACAACAAAGTCCTATCGACTTTTTCCGATCGTGTGTAGCGAATTCCGACCGACAAAGTCCCACGCATGCTCAGATCACATTACAAGACCAAAGCTATTGGCTACTAGCCTCTACGTAGTTCCGTCGTACGCAACGAACGTCACCACGTTCAGGATGATCGGATTTTCCGACAACTTTGTCCGACCATGTGTATGCAACACCAGTGTCGGACAAAATCCGTCGGAAAAAATCTGGCGGATTTTGTGGTCGGAATTTCCGACCATGTGTACGGGGCATTAGAAGAGAGAAAAACCAGGGTGACCAAAAAAAAGGTCTAGCCCTTATCTACTCTTTTAAAAGCCAAAGAATTTATATTTTGGCCCGAGTTTCTGTTTAAATCTCACACCTTCCTGTATTATCACTAAAATCACCAAAGAATGCTTTGGGGTTGATTTACTAACGGCAAATAGACTGTGCACTTCACCGCCATTACTAGTAAAAAAAATAATAACAATAAAAATGCTATTATTTTGTGGACGCTATAACTTTTGCGCAAACCAATGAATATACACTTATTGCGATTATTTTACCAAAAATATGTAGAAGAATACATATCGGCCTAAACTGAAAAAAAAATGATTTAAAAATAAAAATATGGGGGTATTTATAATAGCAAAAAGTACAAACTATTGTGTTTTTTTCAAAATTGTCGCTATTTTTTTGTTTATAGCGCAAAAAAGAAACATTGCAGAGGCGATCGAATGCCACCAAAAGAAACCTCTATTTGTGGGGAAAAAAGGACGTTTGGGTACAGCATCGCATGACTGCTCAATTGTCAGTTAAAACGACGCAGTGCTGAATCACAAAAAGTGCTCTGGTCAGGAAGGGGGTAAATTCTTCTGGGGCTGAAGTGGTTAATAAAAAATATCAGTTGGCACCTGTTAAAATGGTACATAGAAAATAACTGACGTCCCATTACGTAGGAGACATAGGGGGTTAATTACAAAAGGCAAATCCACTTTACACTTGGAAGTGCAGTCGCTCTAATTCTAAAGGGTAGATCTGAAATGAGAGGAAGCTCTGCTGATTTTATCATCCAAGCAGGTGCAAGCTAAAATGCTGTTTTTTATTTTCCTTGCATGTCCCCCTCGGATCTACAGCGACTTTACTAAAGGAAAATTCACTTTGCGCTGAAAGTGCACTTGGAAGTAAATAACCCCTATAAACCGATAAACATAATAAAGTATGTACACAACTAATCAATGGGACATCAATTATTTTGCATGTACCATTTAGACAGATGCAAACTGACTTATAAAAAAGAACATTTTCTGGGTTTTCTACAATAATTCCTGACATTTTTAGCCTTTTTCGCCAAGTTTTTATTGATTTCTCTGTCCCTACTGGGGAAATTCATTTTCTCTATTTGTTTCTGGGGACGATTGTTACTGTAATAGAATTTAAGAGGCAATGCAAAATATTATGGCTGTCCCTAGTACAGGAGGTGAGGGGAAATATTTCAGTGGGGACATCTAATAACAAATGTCAAAGGAAGCCCTGGTGTTCACAGTATTTCGTGATATGATTGTTCAGTGTCTTATTATATCTGTTTTTATAGTTTTACGAATGCAGAACCTATTAGAAAAGACACAGTTGTTGCGACATTGAATTGCCATGACCCGGATGTACCTCCAAATCCCTTGAAATACCTTCCCAGCAAAGGCCCAATTGGACCAGACAAATTATTTGAACAAACAGGCAACCCAAATGTTATAAAGGTGAGGCTGCGCTTCCTTCAACCAGATATGTCACAAATATTTTACAGATCAATGTTATGAATAGTATGATTTTTGTTAATTCCCATTTCTTCTAAATAAAGTGGTTGTAATGTCCCCTATTCCCAAAAAAAGATGAACCTACCAATTTTTATTATTTATATATAACCTTTTTTTTTTAAATATAACTTTGCTTTTAAGCAAATTGCCTGTTGATCCTGACACTCGCTCTGACTTCCTTCTTCTCATCCATCAAATAGAAAGGGAGGTGATGGAATATCTCCCAAAAAGGGACACAGCAATAAAAGCCTGACAATAAAGCAAAAAAAAAAAGTGGCTGACGTTGGATTATAAAACAGTATGATGAGCAATGGCCATGATTAAAGTTGTGTTTTTCCCTAAAAAAAAAAAAAAAGGCTTAAAATTCCTAAAAAAAATAAAAATAAAAATAATTGGAAATTTTATTTTTTTTACATACCTCTAAATGCCTGTTGCTAGGGGGTCCCTCATAGTCTGCCTCCTGCGTAGCCTCATCTGGTGACATCACTTCCCCTCGTCGCAGGAAGGGCTCCCCAGTCATCTGGGACCTGTCACGTGTCCCAGATGACTGTGCGGTCAATCACGGCGCGCGGTGGATCGAGGGGCTAGCGGAGCTTCGACCCCCCGCATCGCTGGACCCTGAACCCTTTTTAAGGGATACACCTCTTTAAAGTGCAGTTACCCATAATAGCCAATCAAATTTCCCTTAAGCTTTCCTTTTAGTCAGATAACTTAAAGCGTAGGTCCACCCTAAAACATTTTTTTATATTAACAGTCTATTTAACCTCCCTGGCGGTATGATTCTGTCCGGAATTTAGTGCTGAAAGCGGTACAATTATTTTGCATGGAAATTTGCCGTTTTTATATTGTAGGCATGCAATTCTTATGAATAACTCACTTAAATCTGTCCGAACCAGAGTCTAGTAGACATCCCGGGTATGATAAAGTTTGAAACACAAAATCATAAATTATAATATAATAAAAATATATATATAAAAATGATTCAATAATGTAATCAAATCAAAAACACAAAAATTTGCTCAGTTGCAGAATAGTCGCTGTCATTAAATTTAGTGTTTAATGATAAATTGTGATTCTAATTTTTTATCGGGGTTTTCTAGCTGGTCTAAAACCACTTTTGAGATAAAGGGACACTTTTTGGTTGCTATGGACAATCTCCAGTTTCCAGGCAGAAAAAAATCTTTTTATTATATAAAATGACATGCAGGGCACTGGGCAGACCACTAGGCACAAAGGGGATGTGTATTTTTTGTATGCAGTACTGTAATCTGTAAGATTACAGTACTGTATGTGTGTTTTTAAACTTTTTTGAATTTGGCGCCGATCTCCGCTCCCGTGCGTCGTAACGTCGCAGGGAACGGAGATCAGCGGCACTCGGGCACTGTGTGAATCGAGCGAGCGGACGGCTCGCTCACACAGCGGGGAGACATCGCAGGATCCAGGGGATAAGGTAAGTAACTTCCCCCCTGTATCCTGCAACGCAGCCCGAGTCTGGCTCGGGGTTACCGCTCCTGGTACAAAAAACTCAACCCGAGCCAGACTCTGGAACACCGCCAGGGAGGTTAAAATATATTAAAAAACATTTAAAAAAAAGATATATATTTTTACTTACCATAAATGGTTGTTGCTAGGCAGTCATCCTAATCTGCCACTTCCTTCTCTGTAGAGCTGTTCCTTCTCTTCATCCCTCGCATTGCCTCCTGGGAAATGGGGCACGCTGTCTTCTAAGAACTGTGTTTGACAGCCGTCCATTCACAAAGCGACTCGCACATGCGCAGTAGGAAACGGGCAGTGAAGCCGCAAGGCTCCGCTGCCTGTTTCCCTTCGTTAGAATGGCGGCGCCGGCAGCCGATCCGATGGACGGATCTGCCTCGGGGGGCCGACATCTCAGGCTCCCTGGACAGGTAAGTGTCCTTATTAAAAATCAGCAGCCACAGTGTTTGTAGCTGCTGACTTAAAAAAAAAAAAGAATTGCGACTGGAACTCCGCTTTAAAGATGAATTCTGTTGGCTGTTGTGGGTGACTTATTGAATACAATACATTTCCTTTATAATGTTTCAGGTAAATGAAAATTTGGTGTATGATACTAATCCAGTGACAACATATGAGATGATGGTATCAGTTTCAGACTCATCTGATACAACCCATACAGGTTAGTTTGTCCTTTTTAATTTTTACTATACTATTTATACACTATATTACCAAAAGTATTGGGACACCTACCTTTACACGCACATGAAATTTAATGGCATCCCAGTCTTAGTCCGTAGGATTCAATATTGAATTGACCCACCGTTTGCGGCAATAACAGCTTCAACTCTTCTGAGAAGGCTGTCCACAAGGTTTAGGAGTGTGTCTGGGAATGTTTGACCATTCTTCCAGAAGGGCATTTGTGAAGTCAGTCACTGATGTTGGACTTGAAGGCCTGGCTTGCAGTCTCCACTCTAATTCCTCCCAAAGGTGTTCTGTTGGGTTGAGGTCAGGACAGTCAAGTTTCTCCACCCCAAACCCGCTCATCCATGTCTTTATGGACCTTGCTTTGTGCAGTGGTGTGCAGTAATGTTGGCACAGGAAGGGGGCCATTCCCACAAAGTTGGGAGCATGAAATTGTCCAATATGTCCTGGTATGCTGACGGCTTAAGAGTCCCCTTCACTGGGACTAAGGGGCCAAGCCCAACCCCTGAAAAACAACCCCACACCATAATCCCTCCTCCACCAAATGATTTGGACCAGTGCACAAAGCAAGGTCCATAAAGACATGGATGAGCGAGTTTGGGGTAGAGGAAATTCACTGGCCAGCACAGAGTCCCAACCTCAACCCAATAGAACACCTTTGGGATGAATTAGAGCGGAGACTGCGAGCTGGGTCTTCTCATCCACATCAGTTCCTGACCTCACAAATGTGCTTCTGGAAGATTGGTCAAAGGCAGGCATCCCAATACTTTTGGTAATATAGTGTATCTTGGCAGAATTATAAAAAATTGCTCTTCTATTTTATCTATAGATGCACCCCCTTGGCATTTCCTCCCTTTATAGAGCTAACGCTAAACTTCAGGAATTCAGACACATTGTAAAATGTGCAGGCACACTATAAGTTAAGTTCAATGAAGTGCATGTCACCTCCTGGACTTGTCTTCTTTTATTACATCTGACAATTTTTTTGAGCTCTGGGAAGATAGCTATTGCTAAACTCTGGGGCTCCGAGAGGAGAGACACTGTCTTCTCACACACAGCAGCTCTGTCCACCCCTCCTTTCTGATGCCCATTTACAGAAGCATTTGTATTTTGTGAATGAGTTCACATAATATAACGCTCTCTGTGATTGGGCAGGAAGAGGGGAGGGGTGGGAAAAAAAGCTACATGTGACTCTACAACCGAAGGAGCTAAAACCGGAGGGTCTAGCATTGGAGCACTGGAAATATAGCGACAGCTGTCCTCTTGGAGCTCCAAAAAAAACAGTCAAATGTAAACTAAAGAGATAAGTCCACAAGATGACATGCACCACGCTGGACTTATTTGACAAGTAAAAAGGCGCAATGCTCAGATACCTCAAAATGACAATATGTAGTCCATAATAGTCCGATGGCGAATATGGGGAAGAAAAAGAGGTGAGTCTGTCAGGGCTGCTACCACGAGGACCAGAAGTGAGTAAAACCGGTAAAGCTAGGAAAAAGACAAGGAGTGGGGCTCTGAATATATATCAAATAACAATTTATTTATAAAAACAATATCCACTCACATGGAAGAACATAAAGTTGAATTGAGGCACATCTCTGGGCTGAGGAGGTGGGACTACAAGTTGCAGTCAGTCTTCTTCAGGCTTGGAGGATGCAGCACATCAGACATCAGTTCGGATGATTTGGAACTGCAGGCCGCAGCAAGTCCTTTAGGTGCTGACTAGGTAGAGCATTAGAAAGTTCCAAAGAGATTGTGCACTAGTGGCTTAAATTTAAAAGTCCACTTGATGAGGGCAAAATCTAGGGGGAAAAAGGTGAGAATGGTACGGCGCCAAGGCCGGTATCAAACCGCGCTGCAGCCTCGCTATCCTCGTCCGGCTTCCATGATGATGGAGAATGCCCATGAGGGAAGAGACCAGAATGAGGCTTGGAAAACAAAACAGTTTGGCGCCGGGCCGTGGCATCACTGACATGCGACGCGTTTCAGTGCCGGCGTGCTATCGATGTTGGAATAGCCGCGCTCCTTTTTCAAGCATCATCAGCCCAGAGATGTGCCTGAATTCAACTTTATGTTCTTCCATGTGAGTGGATATTGTTTTTATAAATAAATTGTTATTTGATATATATTCAGAGGCGCCCCTCTCCTTGTCTTTTACCACGTTGGACTTAACTCACAGTATGCTTTCACATTTTACAAAGTGCCTAAATTCCTGAAGTTTAACCACCTAAGCCCCGGACCATTTTGCTGGCCAAAGACCAGAGCACTTTTTGCGATTCTGCAGTGTGTCGCTTTAACTGACAATTGCGCGGTTGTGCGACATGGCTCCCAAACAAAATTGGCGTCCTTTTTTTCCCCACAAATAGAGATTTCTTTTGGTGGTATTTGATCAACTCTGCGGTTTTTATTTTTTGCGCTATAAACAAAAATAGAGCAACAATTTTGAAAAAAACGCATTCTTTTTTACTTTTTGCTATAATAAATATCCCCCAAAAATATATATAAAAAAAAATGTTTTCCTCAGTTTCAGGCCGATACGTATTCTTCTACATGGTTTTGGTAAAAAAATTGCAATAAGCGTTTATTGATTGGTTTGCGCAAAAGTTATAGCGTCTACAATATAGGGGATAGCGGCGATCTGCGATTTTTATTGGGACTGCAACATTATGGCGGACACATCGTACAATTTTGACACATTTTTTGGACCATTGTCATTTTTACAGCGGTCATTGCTATAAAATTGCACTGTAAAAATTACACTGGCAGTGAAGGGGCTAACCGCTAGGGGGCTAGGAAGGGGTTAAGTGTGTCCTGTGGAGTGATTCTAACTGTTAGGGGGCGTGGCTACGAATGATACTTCACTGATCACCGATCACAGGGAGCTATGATCAGGGACACTGTCACTAGGCAGAACGGGGAGATGCTTGTTTACATTAGCATCTCCCCATTCTTCTGCTCCGTGAGACGATCGCGGGTATTCCCGCGGAGATCGAGTCCGCAGGACCCACGATCCTACTCATGGAGCTCCCGGCAAGGTCGTGCACCACCGGTGGCTTGCACGTGACTACATGGCAGAAAATTCAAAGGGACGTACCTGTACACCCATTTGCCCAGCCTTGCCATTCTGCCGACGTAAATGTACATGCGGCGGTCGGCAAGTGGTTAAGGGTACCATTTTTTGTAGGATTCAGAGCTTCATGCTATCTGTTACCAAATACGGATGCCTTTTTTATGCTTTCAAGGAAATAGTAGTGCACAGATAACGCAAACTAAGCACCTCCTGAGCTGCCCCATCTCCTACTTTTTGAGAATTCAAATTGGCTCTGTACAGCAAAGATTATGTAATCAGGGCCGGTGCTACCACTAGGCGGACTAGGCGACCGCCTAGGGTGCACTGCCGCCTAGGGCGCCCCCGGCCGCTGGTTACTTTAGTCCTGCAGTCTGTCCTTGTAATTATCCTGCCATGTCAAGCAGCGCCGCCGCCGCCGCCCCCCCCCCCCCTCTGGCTTTCCGCTGATGTGTAATGTGTGTACAGACACAGACAGTAATCGCCCCTCTCTGCTCAGCAGTGAGCCAGTAACGATGTGTCCAGTCCAGCAACCCCCAGGGCGTTCTCTGTGTGTCAGTTTCAATGCCCCCCCCCCATTCCCCTGAGCCAAAGGCGACCATGCCGATGTCCAGCAGTATCTGTGGGTTACAGCTCTCTGCCGGGCGGGCAGCATTGTGCACAGAGAAAGACAGCCAGGATGGATCCACCCAGACTGGCCATAGGACACTCACTGGGCCACTTGTCCTAGAGCTGGAGGATCCTAAGCAAAGCTGCTCCTGCAGCCCGCCCTGCTTAACCAGCCTCTCCGTGGCCGCCGGAGCCCGGGGGTGGAACCGAATGATCAGCTGATCTGAACGGGGAGGAGCTGGAGGAGGTTCCCCATGCAGGATCCTGGGACTGGTGACAACGACCGACGCCTGCTGCTTGACAAGTGGAGGGAGCTGGAAAGAAGTGCCCCAAGGTAAGAACTTGTCAGGTGGTGGGGGAAGCGATGGGGATGAGTGCCCCAAGTCAGACCTTATTACTGGTGTGTGACTCCCTCCACTTGGCTGCACCCCCCCTCCTGTCCACCTGGCTCATCCCTCCTCCTGACTCCATCCCTCCACCTGGCTCATCCCTCGACCTGGCTGCACCCCCCTCTTGTCCACCTGGCTTATCCCTCCTCCTGACTCCATCCCTCCACCTGGCTCATCCCTCCACCTGGCTGCACCCCCCCTCCTGTCCACCTGGCTCATCCCTCCTCCTGACTCCATCCCTCCACCTGGCTGCACCCCCCTCCTGTCCACCTGGCTCATCCCTCCTCCTGACTCCATCCCTCCACCTGGCTCATCCCTCCACCTGGCTGCACCCCCCCTCCTGTCCATCTGGCTCATCCCTCCTCCTGACTTCATCCCTCCTCCTGACTCCATCCCTCTGCCTGGCTCATCCCTCCACCTGGCTGCACCCCCCCCCCCTCCTGTCCACCTGGCTCATCCCTCCTCCTGACTTCATCCCTCCTCCTGACTCCATCCCTCCGCCTGGCTCATCCCTCCACCTGGCTGCACCCCCCCCCTCCTGTCCACCTGGCTCATCCCTCCTCCTGACTCCATCCCTCCACCTGGCTCATCCCTCCACCTGTCCACCTGGCTCATCCCTCCTCCTGACTCCATCCCTCCACCTGGCTCATCCCTCCACCTGGCTGCACCCCCCTCCTGTCCACCTTGCTCATCCCTCCTCCTGACTCCATCCCTCCACCTGGCTCATCCCTCCACCTGGCTGCACCCCCCCCTCTTGTCCACCTGGCTCATGCCTCCTCCTGACTCCATCCCTCCACCTGGCTCATCCCTCCACCTGGCTGCACCCCCCTCCTGTCCACCTGGCTCATCCCTCCTCCTGACTCCATCCCTCCACCTGGCTCATCCCTCCACCTGGCTGCACCCCCCCTCCTGTCCACCTGGCTCATCCCTCCTCCTGGCTGCACCCCCCTCCTGTCCACCTGGCTCATCCCTCCACCTGGCTGCACCCCCCTCCTGTCCACCTGGCTCATCCCTCCACCTGGCTGCACCCCCTCCTGTCCACCTGGCTCATTCCTCCACCTGGCTGCACCCCCCGCCTGTCCACCTGGCTTATCCCTCCACCTGGCTGCACCCCCCTCCTGTCCACCTGGCTCATTCCTCCACCTGGCTGCACCCCCCTCCTGTCCACCTGGCTCATCCCTCCACCTGGCTCATCCCTCCACCGGGCTGCACCCCCCTCCTGTCCACCTGGCTCATTCCTCCACCTGGCTGCACCCCCCTCCTGTCCACCTGGCTCATCCCTCCACCTTGCTCATCCCTCCACCTGGCTCATCCCTCCACCTGGCTGCACCCCCCTCCTATCCACCTGGCTGCACCCCCTACTGTCCACCTGACTCCATCCCTCCACCAGGCTGCACCCCCCTCCTGTTCACCTGGCTCATCCCTCCACCTAACTCCATCCTTCCACCTGACTCCATCCCTCCACCTGGCTGCACCCCCCCCCCCTCCTGTCCACCTGGCTCACCTGGCTCATCCCTCCACCTGACTGCACCCCCCTCCTGTCCACCTGGCTCATCCCTCCACCTGGCTGCACCCCCTCCTGTCCACCTGACTCCATCCCTCCAACTCCTCCAGGAGTTCTGATGCTAAAATTATTGAATTAATTTTAGATTTAGATTGATTTTAGATTTTGGGGGGGGGGGTGCAAGTAGCTGGTCTCGCCTAGGGCGCAAAATAGTCTAGCCCGGCCCTGTATGTAATAACATGACTAGGCCATCCTAGAGCCTGGAGAAGAATATCTTCAGGAATGATAAGCATTTCAGGCCTTCTTCTTCCTTTTGCAATATATGCTGTTGCCCCAAAGAATCTGAAGACTCAGCACAGCTCTTTGGCTTCTGTGCGAGTATTTGATATGCCTGTCTGGAAATTGATTAAATACATTGTAATCCTAGCCGTCATTGTGATCAATCTAAGATATGGCATTTTTGTTTCAGTAACTGCAACAATTATTGTCTCTGTAACTCCGGTGAACAATTTCGATCCAGAATTCAACCCAACCACATATAACTTCACTGTGCAGGAAACAGCAAAAGGTAAAACCCGTAGAGATATCACCTCATATAGTATATAACCACTGACACTGACACTAACCGTCTGACAAGTCCGGTACTGCCAGAAGACCTGGTAAATCTTAAAATTCTATAGACATGGATTGATTTCTGACCAGTCCACTGATTTTAATTGACGGAAATGATGGTCCTAATGACTGTGGGTAGAATAAAAAATGTTTTAAGGGAAGCTATAAGTCACAGGTTGCCCCCTCAAACAATGGAAAATCTTGCTCATATTGCATTTAAATAATGAATATACACTATATTACCAAAAGTATTGGGACACCTGCCTTTACACGTACATGAACTTTAATGGCATCCCAGTCTTATGCCGCGTACACATGAACCGGTCTCCCTCACGGACTTTCGGCGGTTTTCCGACGGACTTTCCAAACTAACGGACTTGGTCACACACAAGCACACCAAAGTCTAACGGATTAGAACATGATGACGTACGACCGGACTAGAATAAGGAAGTTCATAGCCAGTAGCCAATAGCTGCCCTAGCGTCGGTTTTCATCTGTCGGACTAGCATACAGACAAACGGGTTTCTCTATAGGAACTGGGTCCGGCGGAGTTCCGGCGGAAAAATTTGAAACGTGTTCTATTTCTAAAGTCCGTCTGATCTTTGGACACCAAAGGTCCGATGAAGCCCACACACAATTGAATTGCTTTGCTGTCGAAAAGTCCGGTCGTGTGTACATAGCATAAGTCCGTAGGGTTCAATATTGAGTTGGCCCACTCTTTGCAGCTATAGCAGCCTCAACTCTTCTGGGAAGGATGTCCACAAGGTTTAGGAGTGTGTCTATGGGAATGTTTGACCATTCTTCCAGAAGTACATTTGTGAGGTCAGACACTGATGTGGATGAGATGGCCTGGCTCGCAGCCACACCAGTGTCTATATTTACGTGCCCTTAAGGTAACAGAAAGCACTAATCTAATGGTATTCTTTTATTAAAAGAGGGCACTGTACTGGGGCAAGTGACTGCTACAGACAGAGATCGACCAGAGTGTATAACCTATAGTATACGAGATGGGAACTCAGACATAATTCAAAGATTCTGGATAAACCCCACATCAGGAATCATACAGCTAGTGACCAATCCTGATTTTGAGATAAAAACTTCATACACTATGACCATCCAAGCCACAGATTGTGACCCCATCAGCCCTCGCACAGCACTGGCACAGGTAAGCAAACATTTGTGTTAGTGCCGTTAAAATCTGCTAATAATGACTAAAGCAAATATTTTTCATGTTTATCCATGATCACATTTCTGCAAGAAAAATGTAAAGCAACAGCAAAACATAAATGGAGATCTTCAGATTAAAAACAAACAATTATCCCCGGCTATGCTCACTTACTGTTTGTTTCCTACTGGGTTGTAGCTGTACAGAAGGTTGCAAATCACTGCTAGGCAGCAGAGAGTAAATTTTTAATCGGGGGGAAAGGACTGGCAGGAATGCCAGGGTACCACATTATGTGTAATGGCTGGTTGGTAACCTCAGGCTACAGAAGTGCAACATTGCTAGACTTCTTAAAGATATTAGATCATGCTCCCCAAATGTATTATTTCAGCAGATGAAAGATCATTCATAGAAAGCACTGTTTCTATAAAAAGTAATCAGAGGACTGGACTGGGGAGCAGTACTAATAACTATATGATGGTGGCCCTGAGTGGATTACAGATTACAGTACAGTCCATATAAATGATACATTGGCATTCCACATGATGGGTGACCATCCGTACATAACTTTTAGACTTATGCCGCGTACAGACATTCCGACAACAAAACCTTGGATTTTTTTCCGACGGATGTTGGCTCAAACTTGTCTTGCACACACGGTCGCACAAATGTTTTTCGGAAATTCCGAACGTCAAGAACGCGGTGACGTGATCAAATGGGTTCAGGATCTGTGATGGACGTACGGACGTAGCGTCCGTACGGAGGGAGGAGTCTGAGCCCGAGGGCCGAGGAGAGCGGGTGAATAGCCAGGGAGGACGTGGGACCGGACCGCGCCGTGTGAGAGACGCCGCGGACGCCCGCACATCTCCCTGGGCAAAGGAAAGCAGGATGCATGGATCCTCCCGGAGAACAACCAGATCGGTGAAGCGGCGACCCTGAACAGGATCGCAAGCAGTGGCCCCCCCCACCCCACCCGACCTCCGCCAACCCACCACCTCCTGCACAGTGGTACGGGACCTCACGAACCCCCTGAGAAGGGTCTGTGAGTATTTCATACAACCACTTGAAGCTCTTCTATTGCGGAGGTAAGACAATGGTAATGTCTGATACACTGGGAAGCGTATTTTGTGTGCCAGGATGGTATTAGCATAGGGAAAGCAGCATAGGACACGTGCGTCCCACCGCACAGGAAGAACTAATATAACCAGCAGACCCAGCAGATCCAGCAGTGTGAACTTTTGATGTATGGCTCCGGCTCTCCCCCCCACCACCCCGTCTCAGCAAATGTAGTACAAACAAACATGGTCAGTGCGGCAAGGAAGGTCCCGACCGTGAGTTTACCTCACACCTATATTGAAACCTGGTCCACCTGGAGTGAGCGATGGTCAGATTTGGTCCCCTGTTTCATTGATTTTTCTGAGCGCCCTTGTCTCTCCCCCTTCCCTCTACTCTCGCTGAGGCACGATCCCCCTCCCCTCTTGTAAGAGGGGACAGGTGGGATATAACTCAAATTGACCCCATACCAAAAGGGGAGCAGCAACTGGCGCTCAGTGTGCCCCCGGATCACTCTGTGCTTATACAGTAGTGCAAAAATTTACCTGTATGTAAATCTAAATCGCATCGGGTGGACTTGGGTGTGCACTGGGCCCCAGAGCGGACAATTCTTGTAACAAGGTGGTGTGGTTCCCCTCCCTTTAAATGCAGCCGGGATATAGCTGGAGCCCTAAAGTGATTGTCTGAAGATTTACATGGGGCCTATGTAGCTTTATTTGTTCATTCTAAAAAGCTGCACTATCGAATGAAATTGTGATTCTGATCGGTGTCTGGGAAGATCGATTATCACACACTAAAAGCCGCACGATGGAATGAAAGTGAGAGTCTGATTGGGGTTCATAGAGATATGTTACCACATACCAAATACTGCACTATGGAATGAAAGTATGACTCCGATTGGTATCTACGAAAACCCACTGGCCATTGTGGCTCAGCCTGACGTCAGATGTCTGAATAGGACTGGTACCTCAGATTATGTATGTCTTATTTAAACTCCAGATTTTTCCTAAACATGAAACCATGGTTAAAATATAAAACCACATGTTCAGTGTTCATCAAGATCAGTGACCCTGTGTAACACATTGTAATTATCTATCGAGTCTACCAGGAGAAGCTATTTGGTAGGACACTGAAAAGGTGTAAACTGCTTAGAGCTGAGGCTAACTAGCAGGAAGGGCGAACAAACTCCCCCACTCAAATATAACAGCCCCAGCCACTGTGTAAGTGTCTAGTGCTCCATCTAAAGACCCTACAGACAGAAAAGACCCCCCCCAGTCCTTTGCAAACTTGACTGTATACACTAGAGGGACACCCAAAGGGGCAAAAGACGGCCTTAAAGCAAGGATCCCATTAAAAGGTAGGAGGTGGAAAAGGGCCCTGGAGGCCCAGGTTCACAATAAGACTGGGGAAGAGACTCAGACCCACTAAAAAGGCCAACATGAGTAAAGACCCAGCCAAACAGCCTAAGAAATCCACCACCAAAGGCAGTAAAGGGGAGACAAGCACAATCAAACACTATTTAAGACAGGGTGCAAGCCCAAAAACATCGGGAAAAGAAACTCGGGCCGGAGTCGCCCCGGAGAGTAGAGACGGGGCGGAAGGAGAAATTAACGACTCCAGAGCGGACCTCACAATGGAGACCGAGACTGAGCCTAGTAGGGGGGAGGATCAACAGCCAGGAACCCACATCCCTAATAAACTTGAAATGGAGGCAATGCTATTACGCCTTGAAAATGTAATCAAACTTGAAATTAACGCCCTACGGGAGGATATGGGACATTTGTTGTCCAGGGTTGAGGCGGTGGAGGGGAGAGCGGACTCTATAGATTTGGAAATCGCGAAGCTGAAAACACAAGTAAAAGGCGCCTACCTCACACAGAGAGACACCCTCTACAAGTTAGAGGACCAAGAAAATAGGGATAGGAGGCAAAATCTGAGGCTGCGTGCCGTCCCGGAACAAAGAGGGGAAGACCTAGAAAGAAAACTACGGGAAATCTTGGGCCCCATAAGTGGCAAGGACGCAGATCACTTTCCCCTCACAGAAAGGATACACCGAGTAGGAAGACCCGAAAGGGGGGGCGTAGAGCGGCCCCGGGACATAATTGTCAGATTCAGCTACTTTAAAGAAAAAGAGGACCTGTGGGCAAAAATAAAAAATAAATCTCCCATACTGCATAAGGAAGCTGAAATTCAAGTATACGCAGACCTATCGGCCCGAACCCTCGAAAGACGGAGACATCTGAAACCCCTGTTGGAAATATTGAAAAGGGAAAACATAAGATATAACTGGGGTTTCCCCTCATGCTTAATAGGGTCAAAAGAGGGGTGCACGGCCAGGTTGAGGTACCCGGAAGAAGTGCAGGGATTTTGTACAAAACTCGGGATCCCAGTCCCGAATCTGCAGGGCTGGATTGAAATGGAAGGCTTGGGGGATCCTGGGGGGGGGGGGGGGGGGGGGGGGGGGGGAGGAGGGGTGAATGCCCACATGTAGCTGCAAAAGAATTCTGCTCAAATCGGCCCTGCCCCCTCCCCCTCTGCGCCCCGAGTCCGGGCCGCGGAGGGAGAGGGGAGGGCTAAACAAACTCCACCTCACCAGGAATCCGGAGTCTAAGGGAAGCCACAAAGGATGGCCCCCAAGGACCCGGGGACCCTAGTCGGGGTAAGAGGGGGGGGGGGGGAGAGAGGGAGGGGTGGGGAGGGGAGGAAGAGGGGGGGGAGAAGAGGAGGGGTGGAGAGGGGAGGGATGGGGGAGGAGTGGGGGGGGAGGGAGGTGGAGGGGGAGGGGTAGGGGGGGGAAGGGAGGGGAGAGGATGGGGGGAGGGGGGAGGGAAACCACGTCCGCTGTGGGGTTGTTATTACCATCAATACTGCAGAGGGAAAAAAAAAAAAAAAATCCCAAAAATAAATGAAGGACATAGAAATCAAATTTTTATCATATAATGTGAAAGGCTTAAACTCTCCCGGCAAGCGATCTAAAATTCTGGAGGAAGTAGAAAGATATGGCGCAGGTATAGTGTTCTTGCAGGAGACTCACCTGGCATATTCCTCAAATATTAGACTTTTTTCTCCAGCTCTCCCAAATTGGTTCTATGGAGATACCATCTCGAGCAGGGCAAGAGGAGTGGCTATTGGGATTGCGAGGGACATTGATTTCACGGTGGAGGAGAGAATGACGGACCCCGAGGGGAGGTACCTGTTTCTTAGGGGCTCCCTCCTAGGGGTAGAACTTACACTGGCCAATGTATATGCCCCCAACGCCAAACCTATCTTATTCCTCGAAGCAATCCTGCGTAAGCTAAGGGCCTTCAGGAAAGGATATTTGATCCTGATGGGGGACCTCAATTTTGTGATGGACCCCGCGAAGGATAGTACGTCTGGTGGCACGGGGAGAGGCAATATACAATTGAAGCAGATTAAAAAAAAACTATCGGAGGACCAACTGGTGGACGTGTGGAGGATCCAGCACCCGCAGTTGAGAGACTACTCGTTCTTCTCCCCTGTCCACCAGATGTATTCTCGCCTGGACTATATCTTAATAGACCATGGCATACTGGAAAGGGCCAAAGAAACCGATATTGGAATAGCTTCCCTATCGGACCATGCGCCGGTATCCGTGAGGCTAAGGTTCCCTGGACACAAACAACCCTCTAGCGGATGGAAACTTAACCCAGAACTGCTACATGACAAAGAAATTAGGGATTATATCAAAAAGGAGCTAGAATGGTTCTTTCAAATTAACGACAACGGAGAGGTCTCAGAGGCACAACTGTGGGACGCTCATAAAGCGTTCATCAGAGGGCTCCTGATAGCTAAAGCCTCATGGAAAAAAAAGGAAAGGGTGGGAAAAACGCAGGCTCTATTGGCCGAGATTAAAACCCTGGAGCAAAAGCACAAATCTGGGGGGGCACTCAGCCAGAGCATATACATAGAGCTTACAGATAAGAGAGAGGAATTGAAGGATTTGGCGGAACAGGAAGTTAGACAGAAGTTTAATAAAGCGGCCAGGGAACAATATATATGGGGCAATAGGCCAGGGAAATTTCTAGCAAGGAAACTACAAAAAAAGAAAACCAGAAACTTTATTGAAAAAATTCAAACAAGAAATGGGGAGTTGAAGTTCACCTCTAGTGAAATAGCCTCTACATTCAGAGACTATTACAAAGAACTCTATGAGGTGAAAACCAAGGGAAACAACGACAGCATTGGAAATAGCCAGAAAACCTCCGAGTTCCTAGGGAGGGCAGGGCTAGTGGCTCTAGGGGGGGAGGAGAGAGATGAGCTTGAGAGGCCAATAACTGAGGAGGAGATTTCAGCAGCCATTAACAACTCTCCAATAGGGAAGAGCCCGGGCCCGGACGGCTTCACGGCCTCATATTACAAAACGTACAAAGAGATTCTTATACCGAGATTGCTGCGATATATGAATGGACTAGGGATAGACTATGATATGAGCGAAGAGGCCCTAAAAGCTACGATCACTCTTTTGAGGAAGGATGGGAAGGATGGATCGGTGTGCTCAAATTACAGACCCATCTCTTTATTAAATTTCGACACAAAACTATACGCAAAGATTCTGGCGGATCGAATAAAGGGGCACTTGGGCACACTGATCCATCCGGACCAGGTTGGGTTTGTCCCGGGCAGAGAGGGGAGGGACAATGGGATCCGGACATTGCTAGCCATACAGAGGATGGGAGATTCGAGAACCCCCAGTCTACTTCTCTCGATAGACGCCGAAAAAGCGTTCGATAGAGTAGACTGGGGGTTCATGTTCAACACTCTACAGACGATGGGTTTTGGACCCAGAATCATTCAAAAAATCAAAACCCTATATAAGCATCCGAAAACTAACATCAAGGTCAACGGAACGACCTCCGCGGAGTTCGAACTGTTTAATGGTACCAGGCAGGGCTGTCCACTCTCCCCTCTCCTTTTTATTCTATCTCTGGAACCGTTGCTAGCTACAATTCGCGGAAACCCAGAGGTAGAAGGCTGTAAAGTCGGCAGCGAAGAGCACAAACTTGCGGCCTTCGCAGACGCAGAGGCGTTGTTATGGGGATGCGGGGGGTGCGACCCGCACCGGGTGACACCCACCAGAGGGGTGACACCAAGGCCGCCACTATAGCTTGCAGCGGAGCGAGCACTACATTCAGCCGTGCGGGGGACAGGGGGGAGGCTGCCTATAACACTCCCCAGCTGTCACTCAGGATCTCCCATATCTCCCGTGGCAGCCGGATTAGGTGGGTGGAGCTGGGGGTGTGGCCGCCTCCTCCACTCCTCCCACAGACCCATTCACACCGATCCCACAGCTGAAGGAGATAGACCAGAGGACACAGCAACTCCGCCCACCCGCCTGGGTCTTCACCTGCAAGCATGAGGTATGCTAGAAGTTACTGTCTGCACAGCACACTGTCACACATCCCTACCTGCCTTGTACCACCCTAAACCTGCCCTGTGCCACCCCCAATCTGCCCTGTGCCACCCCCAATCTGCCCTGTGCCACCCCAAACTGCCCTATACCTCCCCAACCTGCCATGTGCCACCCCCAACCTGCCCTATGCCCCCCAAACTGCCCTATACCACCCCCAACCTGCCCTGTGTCACCCCAAACTGCCCTATGCCCCCCAAACTGCCCTGTGCCACCCCCAAACTGCCCTGTGCCACCCCCAAACTGCCCTGTGCCACCCCCAAACTGCCCTGTACCACCCACAACCTGCCCTGTGCCACCCCAAACTGCCCTGTGCCACCCCAAACAGCCCAGTGCCACCCCAAACTGCCCGTACCACCCCAACCAGCCAATATACCAATCCAACCTACCCCATACCACCCCAACCTGCCACTACACCACTCATACCCTAACCTGCATTACCCCAACCTGCCTCGTGCCACCCCCAACCTGCCCTGTACCACCCCCAACCTGCCCTATACCACCCCAACCTGCCACTACACAACTCATACCCTAACCTGCATTACCCCCCACCTGCCCTGTGCCACCCCCAACCTGCCCTGTACCACCCCCAACCTGCCAATATACC
This sequence comes from Lithobates sylvaticus, assembly GCA_028564925.1. Classification (NCBI taxonomy): domain Eukaryota; kingdom Metazoa; phylum Chordata; class Amphibia; order Anura; family Ranidae; genus Lithobates; species Lithobates sylvaticus. Next base: position 41,313,061 of record CM053032.1, on the reverse strand, counting down.
AATCCAACCTACCCCATACCACCCCAACCTGCCCCTATACCACTCATACCCTAACCTGCTTCACCCCAACCTGCCCTGTGCCACCCCAAACTGCCCTGTACTACCCCAAACTGCCCGTACCACCCCAACCTGCCAATATACCAATCCAACCTACCCCATACCACCCCAACCTGCCACTACACCACTCATACCCTAACCTGCATTACCCCAACCTGCCCCGTGCCACCCCCAACCTGCCCTGTACCACCCCCAACCTGCCCTATACCACCCCAACCTGCCACTACACAACTCATACCCTAACCTGCATTACCCCCACCTGCCCTGTGCCACCCCCAACCTGCCCTGTACCACCCCCAACCTGCCAATATACCAATCCAACCTACCCCATACCACCCCAACCTGCCCCTATACCACTCATACCCTAACCTGCTTCACCCCAACCTGCCCTGTGCCACCCCAACCTGCCCTGTACCACCCCCAACCTACCCCATACCACCCCCAACCTGCCACTATACAACTCTATACTATCCTAACCTGTCACTATACCACCCTATACTATAATTTACAGGGGCTGGTTTTGGGTGCGCCCCGTGACCGTGCGCTGCCTGCAGGGTGAGGGCAGCCTAGGCAAGAGGGGGGGTGACACCATGTTTTACCGCACCAGGTGACACCAACCCTAGTGACGCCACTGCGCAGACGACGTCCTCTTTTACATAAGCGCACCCCAGAAGTCAGTCCCTACACTGCTTAAAATCTTAAAGGAATATGGGGAACTAACAAACTTCAGAATCAATGCCTCAAAAACATTTATTCTTAATATCAACCTCAACAAAATAGAGAAACAGAACCTACAAAAAACAGTTAGTTTCGTCTGGAAAAAAAAGGATAAAATACTTAGGAATAGAACTGGCTAACAACCCAAGGAAATTATATAAAATAAACTATATCCCGCTCCTAGAAGATATAAAAAAAAAATGCCAAGAGATGAAGGGAAAAATATTATCCTGGATAGGCAGGATTAATTCGGTAAAAATGACGATCTTACCAGTCATCACATATAAATTCCAGATGCTCCCCCTCCCTCTCCCAAAACAGTACCTTGGTAAATTAAGAGCTATTATAATGAATTTCATATGGAACTACAAAAAACATAGAATATCCCTTCACGTTCTAAAACAAGACAAAAGTCAGGGCGGTCTCGCGGTCCCAGACATAGAAAGTTACTATCACGCTATAGCACTACTGAGAATCGCAGAATGGGGTAAAATAGGCAACACTAAAAGATGGGTTTGTTTGGAAGAAGCACTGAGTGAAGTTAGGCTGGGGAGGATTGTGTGGAATCCCCCGAAAAGCCGGACACTAGGAGAAAAAACACATAATCACTATCACGACTTTAAGAATTTGGGACAAAATCTATAAAATATTTAATAAAAAATATAACTCGCCACTTATAGCACTTAAAGATAATCCCTTTTTCCCGCCAGGGTTAAAGGAAATAGGAGGGGATTGGATTAGAAAGGATTGCACGAGATTAGGGGAAGTTATTAGTAAGGGGAAGGTTATGACACTGCACGAGTTACAGAACAATGAGGCTTTTTCCATAGATGGATGGCGGCATCGTCAGCTGACCCACTTTGTGGGCTCTCTCCCTAGCCCATTAAGGGAGGCCAAGGACCTAACAAAATTGGAAAAAAAATTTTCGGCAGAATGTTCTAAAAAAAGAATATCTAGAATCTATAAATTGCTATTAGAAAGAGATAGGCCAGAGATGCCACCATATCTCATCAAATGGGAAAGCGAACTAGGAACACAACTAGAAATAGGCACAAGTAAGAAAATTTTAAAATTAGCACATGGGTCAGCTGTAGACGCGAAAACTGCAGAAACAAATTATAAGTGCATGGCTAGGTGGTATAGAACCCCGGATAGGGTCAGTAATTACCAGGTGGATACATCCGCAAACTGTTGGAGGGGATGTGACCAAAAGGGTACAATGGGTCATTTATGGTGGGAGTGTGCTAAAATCAAAAAATTCTGGGAGACCATCCTAAAATTCATAAAAGAAATAACAACGATTGAGGTAAAAAATGACCCTTGGGTGGTACTGATGCACGCCACACCGAAGGAAATCAAGCAATATAAAGGCTCATTGATCCCCCATCTGCTCAATGCGGCTAAAAAGGTAATCCCAAAGAGGTGGAAGGACAAGGAAAGCCCTCCCGTTTGGGAATGGGTTGACGCAGTGGAATCTACCTACATGATGGAATGTGTGTTGCACACCGGGGAGGAGGACAGAGAGGCCATGAGGGCCAAATGGGAGAGCTGGAGAAAATTTAAGAGGTCCTGGAGCTATAGGGAGGCTTTGCGAGTGCAGCCCTGACAACCGACGACCCCGCGGGGGGGAAGCCGGAAGGAGATTTAGCCGTGGAGAAGACACTTGGGAAAAAGTGTCATTATATAACAACAAAACAGCGGACGGGGAAGGGGAGGGTGGGGGTACGGGGGGGATAGGAGGGAGGGGGAACCAGGGGGGGTAAATCGAAATCGAGATGGAACGGGATTCAGGATAAAGGAAGTGGAGGGGTAGTGGAGGCTTGAGGGGATCTCAGATGTATGTATGGCTTCTTAGTTTTGTAAATCTGATGGACGCCGATCCAGGACCCCTATACCCCCCCCCCCCCAACTCCTGGGAGGGGGAAAAAAAAAAAAAGGGGAGAATTAAACAATCCACTAATGATGCCAAGACAATTAGAGGGATGGAGATGCGGGCACAGCTGACATTCACCCACGAATACTCTGTCTGAAGTGGATAAAAAAAAAAAAAAAAAGAAAAAAAAAAAAAAGAAAAAAATAAAAAGAACGCGGTGACGTACAAGACGTACGACGAGCCGAGAAAAAATAAGTTTAATAGCCACTGCGGCTCTTCTGCTTGATTCCGAGCATGCGTGGAATTTTGTACATCGAAATTGGGTACACACGCTCGGAATTTCCGACAACAAGTGTTGTTGTCGGAAAATTTGAGAACCACCTCTCAAACCCTTGTTGTCGGAAGTTCCGACAGGAAATGTCTGATGGAGCCTACACACAGTCGGAAGTTCCGACAACAAGCTCACATCGAACATTTGTTGTTGGAAATTCCGACCGTGTATACGCGGCAATACAGTTCATATGCATTTTGTTCCTTATCATGGGTGTCAAGAGGATCATGGGTGTTAAGAAGGGGTTCTGCCATCTAAGTGTTCATACCAAGCCATGGCTACAATGGTGTTCGTAGACCCCAAGTCCTGCTATGAGGATTCCTCTGGGGAGTTGTGCTGTTTGTCACTGCATCTCCATATCTTTCTTCTTCCCTCTCCCCTCCTTGCTCCAAGGTCTCGGGTCCACCAAGTTCATTTCTCCCTAGGAGAAATGTCCCCTGCACAGCACACTACTGTATTATGGCCCTCTATGGTACCTACGGACCTCTACCTAAACTTCTCTCTCCATATTATAAAGACCAGGGGCAGGACTTCCACACCAAGTTGATGGGACAAACCCCAGAGGTAAGTAGCACATTACAACCACACAAATTTTATAGTAACACACATTTTTCCACACTTTAGTGCAAAGCAGGGCCTTAAAGACCAATCTGGTAAAAATATAGTAGAAGGTATCCTTCAGCAACTCAGAAAAAGAAAAAAGTAGCTCTGGATGTTAAATAGGACCCACGACGGCAATGGACCTTACACATGTGATAGAAAAGGTCTGTATATTGATTTTTTTTTTCTAAGATGAGTAAAGGCTGGAAGAAAGGGAGATCAAAAGTCCAGAGTTGGGCTTTAATCTTGCCCAAATCTACCAAAACAATGTCTACACTTCCACCCACACCATCACTATACAAGATTTCAGTTGCTCAATCACAAATAGACAATGTTGTCCAGACCCAAAAGAATGTTTAATATTGTTGACCTTCCATTGTGGTACTTATATGGAAAGTTTATAAAAGAGGAAACAAATTGCCTTTATTATCTTACTCCTGAAATTAATTCCACAGTCATTTGTTTTCCATGTATATCACAAGTCAAACAAAGTCAGAGAAGGTATTGTTTAATGAAAAGATTTATAGTTACGCAGTGTGGCCTTGTTACATAACATGACAACACCAACATCCATTATCGCTTGTTGCGTTCGCTGTTAATGTGGTAATTTCCTCCAGTTGCTAGGGCAATGTCTCCAGTTTGCAGCTTGCCGTTCGATTTATAGATCTGCCCTCTTTTGGCAGCAAGTTATTTTTCATGAGTTAGAACTCTGCAGGACAATTGTTTATAAGCATTGATTACCGGGAGGTTCTTTTTGCACAACCTGGTATAATAAGCACAAGAAACAATTCATATTCCTGAGTTCATTAAGTGTCAGCGGATCAGAAAGTCCATAAGCAGGAGCGCTTTCCAAATTTTTTTTTAAGAACTGCAAGGTCCTTGTATAGAGAAAGGGAGCTTTAGGAGGGCATTCCCACCAAGTTTTTCTCTGCACCAGGTGTGCAAAAGTTGCGCTGGGGTCTTATGGTGCAGTACAGACTTGTTCTTAGCAAAGAAATTGATATACTTCACATTTCTGGCCATGCACATAGTCTCATTTCCTGAAATTTCTATTTGTTTTGGGTGCACATTTCACATGCTTCTGCTTATTCGCCTCTTGAAACAGGTGCAGTTCTTTTTTTAGAAAAACAACTCCACTCCTCTATATTGCTTTTATAATTTTTTCATTGGCTCTTTCAGCTGAAGGGCAAGAAATATAGAAGAAAGGCAACTGAGACAACTAATTAAGAGGAAGAAAAATTAGATGCTTCTTTGAATCTTTTGCCTAAGAATTAAACAGTATGTCCAGGCATTACCCAAACTTATCCCGAACCGCCCACTTCCCTCTAAAGTACATTCCAGTATTATTTTTTTACTTTGTTCTTGTAGCAAGAAACAGCTTATATTGCTCCCTGTGAATACATCATCAGGTTTGTAAATTCTTCCAGTGATGCTGCTGGGAGCTTAGGTCTTATTGACGTAGGTACACCTCCAGAACCTCCTCTTCCAAGAGTCCTTTCCAGCACACAGTTTGTGGTCCAAGCATTACCCTATTTTCCCCCCAAATCTTCCTCTCTCATTTGTGGTTCTGAACCACCAAGCCGTGGCTCACTGCTGGGCTGCAACCTCGTTTTGTGCCTCAAGCCAACTGCATATCCGCTCACTTGCCACAGTGCCTTCCAGTTCTCAAAGTGTTAGCATCCCTTACATAGTGGCCATAGTGCCTTCAACCTCCCACAGTTCCCCCAAGCTCCCTGAGAGCCCTCAGTGCTACCCAACCTTCCAGGGTTCCCCTTGCAGTACCATCTAGCTTACTGCAGAGGCTTCAGCCCTCCACAGTGTCCCCAACCTCCAACAGTGTCGCACAATATACCCCAGCCCCCACAGTGCCCTCCAGTCTCCCACAATTCCCCTGCAAACTTTTCAGCTTCCTAGAAAGACCCCCATCTTCTTTCCAAAGCACATACAGCACAGTTGCCCCAAGCTCCCTCCATAAGCCTCATCCCCTGCTCTGACACCCAGCCCCATTTAGAGCTATCCAGAATTTCAGTACCAATTTTGTCTTCAAATACTATTATTGTGTTAGTATTTAACCTTTTCAATTTGTTTTTAACTTTTGTGGCTTGGAAGGTTTTGGGAGAATTTGATTTGATTTGATATTGGATTTGTATTGCGCCGAATGCGCTCCATTAGGAGCGCGTCTGGGCCCTAGTCTCAATAAGGTTTACAACCACTGCTCTAGGGTTGTGTCCCATAATTACAATTTTTTTTATCCTGTACTTGTAATGGGGAATCAACTTTTCTTGCTCCCTGTGACATTATCAGCAGGTTTGTAAAATTCCAGAGCTGAGAGCTCAGTTGCACTCACCTCCAAAACTACATCTCCCATAAGTCCTTTCCTGACACAAAGTTTCTGGGCAAGCTTTTTGGAGTCAAGAGAGCAGCATTGTTTTCCTGGAAAAAAATGAATGCATTCGTCATGGGACAGAGAAGCGTGGGTTATAGGTGGAGTTCTGTAGTTCTGAAGCTAGGAAGAGTTCTTTAGTTGTCAGTATCCTAATTAGGACCTTACCAGTTTTCTGGCAGATTTACTTATTTTTTTTTGTTGTTACAGAATTTTTGAGGCTGGGTTCACAGTGCCGCACACAGCAGCGGTGCGTCTCCATTCACCGGTTCAGCTCCGATTTCAGACCAATATTTTGGCTGAATTTGGACCTGAAACAGACCAGAAGACGCACAGGATTCCTGTGCATTTCGCACCGGAAGCCACTCCAGAGATGTGTGAACCGTCTCCATTGAGAGCCGGTCACAATCTCCTGATATGCAAATTGGATGCGGGAAACCTGCATCCAATTCACATTACTGTGAACCCAGCCTAAAGGAATAAAGAATAAGAAAGGTGCAAGCATTACAAAGATGTACTGTATATTTTTTTTGCCTTGACATACAGTACTCTTTAACATATGTCTGTTTCTAGAGACAAGTTGCTGGAAAAAGGACACAAACAAAAGCGTGGAAGCCTTTTGATAAATACTCTTTCAACAAGGCAACAATGTTTGATTAGAATATTGATAAACCTATTTGGTGTCAGATTTTTAACTCTTTTTTTTTTTGCTTTATGATAAAAAAAAAGAGAACGAGGCTTGTCAATTTATATAATTTATAGACATGTCAGAGTATGGCTTATATATTTACTGCTATTTCACTTGCTGTTATTTTCTGAATACTAACATATGATATGCTGTCTCTATGGGTTCTTCTAGGTCACAGTTAATATAATAGAAGAGAATGACGAGGCCCCAGTGTGTAAGCCGTCTAGATACACGGCTGTCATTTATGATAATATCACTGCTGGGATCAACATCAACAACTTCCGACTGAACTGTAAGGACAGAGACTCCGATGATACGGCTATGCGGTTTGAGATCGTAACAGGTGCATATACTGTATGCATATAAATCAGCTTTTCTTTTCGTCCCTTCCATAGATAGACTATTTGCACTTTTTTTGCTTTGGTACAAACTAAAATTTCAAAGTTCAAAACACACAATCTCCTGCGCTCAGCCGCTGGCCCAGACCAGGGTTGTCAACAGCATTTTTTACTGTTTGTTTTGTTCTAGGGGAGAGGGCAGCGGAGATATACTTACCTGACCCTCTGATCCTTCCTGCACAAGACCTGCCCCTCCGCTCTCTGGTGGTCTAGAAAATGGACTCCTCCCCTTTGCAAAGTGCACAGTCTATTTGCTGTTAGTAAATCAACCCTATGTGCCCTTCAGAAGGTCAGCGGTTTGCCACAAAAAAAACACTCAACGCACCTAAATACGCTTAAAGAGGAGCTCCAGCCCCCCCCCCCCCACCAAATATTTAAAGTCAGCAGCTAAAAATACTGTAGCTGGTGACTTTTAATATTAAGACACTTACCTGTCCAGGGATCCCGCAATGTTGGCACCCCAGCCGATTTTTCAATCGGCTCTCGGATGCCGCCGCCACCGCCATTTCTTGTAAGGGAAACCGGCAGGGAAGCCTTGTGGCTTCACAGCCAGCTCTCTACTGCGAATGCGTGAAGCACGCTGCGCTTTGTGAATGGCCTGGTGGCGGGGAAGGAGAAGGGGGGGTCGACCTTCCGGGGGACCTCGCCGGGGCTCCCTCCTCCCCCCCCAAATGTGCAAAATGTGGCAGGAGGTAGCAAACAAGCGGAGCTTTCCCTTTTGGGTGGAGCTCTGCTTTAAGCACTAGGCGACCCCCTACTGTGCATGCGTGTAGCGAGCTGAGCTTTGTGAATGGCCCAGCAGCAAGGAAAGGAGAAGGGGGCCGAACTTCCAGGGGACCTCGGAGAGGTCTCCTTGCAGTGAGGATGGGTACCTGTCAAAAACGGGTACCTGCTCCCCCCTCCCCCCGAAAGGTGTGAAATGTGGCAGCGAAGGGGGGGGAGGAAGCAAACAAGCGGAGCTTCCCCTTTTGGGTGGACCTCCGCTTTAAGCACTAGGCCCAGTTAGCACTTGAACGTTCATGCATTTGCATTCCAATGGCCAATAAGTTAAAACTCTGGCCAATGAAATGAATGACTGCCTAAGCACCTGATCCACCTAAACGTGATTAATATCATGTACAAGCACAGACATCTGGGAAAGGAAAAAAAAACATCCTGTGTGCATGAGGCCTGTAGTTGTGTGTCATTTACACTCACAGGCCGGTCAGCATCAAAATCAAAACTATCTGACTAGTACTACATTGTCATATCGATTCTTTTTTTTTCTTTTCTTTTTTTAGGAAACACCAATAATCACTTTTCTTTTGATCCCACCCACGGCTCTCACAACCCTAAACTTATTATGAAATCTCCTTTTGACTTTGACAATGGGGCAGATATGCAGCAGAGATACACCCTGATAGTCCACATAATTGATGACAATGTTAAGTATGGTAATGCTCAGCATCCGAGAACTGGAACAGCAATGATCGATGTAAGAGTGGTTCGAACTAACACACCCGCTCCACCTACAACTGACTACTATGTAAGTATGACAGAAGAATCTAGATTACAGGTATAGTTAAAGTGTAATTTCAACTTTATAGAAAAAATGTAAAAGAGAACGAACACTGTACACTCTCCCCACCCCCCTGGTACTTACCTCCATGGATGATGAGCTATCAGTGCCCACACAGCCCCTGCTCTTCTCCTTCTCTCTGCAGTGCTTCCGGGGCAGATCAGAGTGACGCCCTGTGATGGACGTTCACCAATCAGCATCACTCTGATCCATCCCGGAAGAAGGAGAAGAGCAGAGAGTGTGGGCATTGACAGCTCAGCATCCACGGAGGTAAGCGCAGTGGGGGATGGGGGGATGGGCAGGGTGTACAGTGTTAGTTTATATTTTCATTTTTCCTGTAAAGGTGAACACTTTAAGTATGGCAGGGAATGCTATGGCCATAGCTGGAAATCAGAGCCTTATTTAATATTTAATTCTGTGATAAAAAAAAAAAAAAGATACATTAAGTGTCAGATACAAAGGTTGGGCCTACCTTTCCAAAGCACTTTAAAGCTAACATTTCATGAAAGTTTCTTTCTATAAATAAGACTACTGGTTAAAGCTGAATTCCAAGTGGATATACTATACAGTAAATAAATAATTGTGTATTTAATAAAACTTTATTAAAGCCCCATTCTGGGCTCAGATCTTACTCCCGCCCCTACCTTGGAGCACCCCACACCTTAAAATAATCAGTATACATACTTTTTTTCATATAGTCTGTTTTATCTTTTTTAATAAATGCATAAAGTCAAATACAGATATCAGGTTGTGACAATTTCCTTTACATAATGTATTGATCTTTGGGATGGTAAGTATCAAGTGATACAATTAAGAACCATATATATTAATTTCTTCTTCCTTGCTTTACACCCATATATCACCATTTTAATTAGTATATTCATGGTGGTAAGAAACCATGATGATACTGTAAGGATTAGGAAATTAGTATAAAAGGGGAAATATTAAATTAAAGTGTCATAGGAGAAGCAGTAGGCTGGAAAAAGAAGAGAGAAAAAAAAAAAAAAAAAAAACGGAAAGAAAAAAAAATAATTTTGGTACTTTTTTATAATTGAAAATTCAATGTCTACTCCCTAGTGCCTTAAGTGGGTTTAGTAATGGAAGGTACATAGTTCTTTTCCATTGAGTTCCCCATGATATTCCCTCCAAAGAATATATCAATATACAACATAAATGAGGATCTGTGTCTTTATTGTGTATAGTTCATAGATAGGCTTGGCACCAACATGGCATTGATAGATCAAAGCACAATAACTACCCTGCAAATCTCAGAAGAGTAGAAAATTCAGCTGGGCAAAATGTCAAATTTTTATCATTTTTGTCCTGGTACATAAATTCTCATCTTTCCACTCCTATTATCTTATTTACTTTTGTTTTCCAAGCTAGAATGGTTGGGCAAATTTCCTGTTTCTAAATACTTGTGATAAGACATTATCAGGGTTGCATTTAAGAGGTGGGGAGTGAAACAACTTTTATAAGATTTAGTGGAAGAGGAAGGATCATGAAACAGGTATTGAACAGGTGCACATCTGTTATGCCGTGTACACACGACCGGTTTTCCCGTCGGAATAAACTCTGAAGGTTTTTCCGATGGAGTTCCGATGGAGTTCCCCTGAAACTGTCTTGCCTACACACGATCACACCAAAGTCCGACCATCTAGAAAGCAGTGACGTACAACACAAACGATGGGACTCGTACTTGCTTCAGAGCATGCATCATATTTGGTCCGTCAGAACAGCATACAGACGAGCGGTTTCCTGATAGGAATTGGTTCCGTCGGAAATATTTAAAACATGTTGTATTTCTAGCTCCGTCAGAATTTTCGAAAAAAAAAAGTCTGTCGAGGCACACACACAATTGGAATATCCGATGAAAAGATTCCGTCTGACTTTTTCTGACGGAAAGTCCGACCGTGTGTACGCGGCATTAGGTTTGAAGGTAGTTTTCTCCAGCAACGGTGAGATAGAATCCCAAATTTGCTTAGTGTATGCGTACTTTTTTTTCCAGATGTCTCTGGTCTGGTGACATTACAGGTCCTCTTGACTCTTTTCTTCATCTGGTGGTGGTAGGATCCTAAATGCAGTAGAAAATGGTGCTGCATAATGATGTGGTACACTGTGCACCATTCAGCCCAGAAGAGGTGCATCAATGCATCGCTGTATGGGTGAGTCTGCGAGGGATAGCTCCTGAGATGGGGTGAGTTTGAAAGCTGAGCTGTAAATGGACTCTAAATGTTTTATTACATCCTCAACTTGGTAGTGTTTAGGGAGGGTCAGCACTCTGAGCCAATGAGGGCCCTTTTATTAGCTTCATATGGTCTACCTTGGCTTAATCCCTGATCACATCCTAATAAACCTTTAGGCCCCTTTCACACGGACGGTCTGCTTGTCAGTTTTTTAGGCGGACCTGAACGAACACTCCATTGACCTCTATGGAGCGTCGGATGTCAGCTGTGACATGTCCGCTGACATCCGACCCGCTCCGATCCGAAAAAGTGTGACGGAGGAAAACCCTATTTTTCCATCCGTCTGCGGATCGGGTGACAACAGAGTGCAGAGACAAACCTGTCATCTTCCTGCTCAGCGGGGATCGACGGAGCGATCCCCCGCTGTGCAGAGCGGGCTCCGTACACGGACACGTCCGTGTGAAAGAGCCCTTACTCAGTACAGCAAACATAATAAATACAGTAAAAGGAATTTAATTATATACAGCTGTACTCACCCAAGTTAAGGGTCACCTGATTGTGGTCTGAGGCAAAGCTTCATTTGAATACTTTTGGTGCTGGCAGCGAGCTTATATATTTAAAAAGAACCATTTAGGAGTGTGCATTTATACTCTTATTTTTTTTTATCATACAACGGACATATCCGCCAGGGATTGGTGTTTGTGCCGTAAACACTTTTATTCCCTCCCTATCATACCAGAAATGTCAGACTGTAAGTTACCTATGGAGGCTGACAGGGGTGTATCATGAAATCAGTGGGCCCGTGTGCAGTGAACACCTTACACACATGGATGATACGCCACTGGAGGCTGACCTGTCTCCTGCCTGAACTCAGATCTGATAACTGACACTGCCTGGGCTGCTTGAAGAGGTTTCATCTGTGAATTAACAAACCTTTCGGGCCCATTCAGATCTATTCATTGTGGTAATAGGTGGTGTCTAGGGGTGCTATTCTTTTTGAATGCTACTCCTATGCACTAGATCGATTCACCTCCAATGTTGTGTGCTTCATCAGAAAAAAAGTCACAGGTCTGACATTGGTAGCCCATTCAAAAAAATTGAATACATAGAAGCTTTGTGTTTATTTTCAATAGTGAACTGAACATTACAAATTACAACCTTACAGCCTGATACCTAAGAGGTATGCTAGTCTTGTGCAACCATATTAAAAAGCATATCTATAGCTGAAACATTTTTTTGCATTGTATGTATATCATGGAAAGGAAAAAATATTCAACAGATCCTTATAATTCATACATATTTTTCTGGTGTACAGGAAAACAAACTGTAAATCCGCCATAAGTCCAATGTGCTTCCTGTTATGTCTGACAACACTGTGCCTGTTCTACTATGAAATTATGAAATTCAAACCAATGTGGAATTCCTTTATAGGTAGTCTACATAACTCTGCCTATTCCCTTCCCTCTCTGTCTCACTTCACGTGCATACATTGATTTATTTCCCAGCAAAACAATGCTGCTGCCTTGACTCCGAAGAGCCTACTCACACACTTTGTGTAGGGAAAAAGCTCCTGGGAGATATAGTTCTGGGTGGAGGTATACCTATTTTAATAGGAACCTACTGTAGCTCCCAGCAGCTGCTCCTGCAGGATGATATAATAGATAGTAATAAAAAGCTACTGCTTGCAAGGTAACAGAAAAAAAACAAAAAAAATAAAAAAACGAATGTTGGGAAAGGATCTAGAGAGAAAGAGAGAGAGAGAGGAAAATTTGGGGATACTTTTGGGTAGTATCTGGACATACCCTTTACATTTTCATGTCTATATTTTGTACTATTAATGACTATTCTCATTCTGTTGGTTCTCTGTAACCTCCTACCACCTAATGCCCTCCTTCATATACAGTATCTCACAAAAGTGAGTACACCTCACATTTTTGTAAATATTTAATTAGATCTTTTCATGTGACAACACTGAAGAAATGACACTTTGCTACAATGTAATGTAGTGAGTGTACAGCTTGTATAACAGTGTAGATTTGCTTTCCCCTCAAAATAACTCAACACACAGCCATTAATGTCTAAACTGCTGGCAACAAAAGTGAGTACACCCCTATGTGAAAATGTCCAAATTGGGTCCAATTAGCCATTCTCCCTCCCCGGTGTCATGTCACTTCTTAGTGTTAAAAAGTCTCAGGTGTAAATGGGGAGCAGGTGTGTTAAATTTTGTGTTATCGCTCTCACTCTCTCATACTGGTCACTGGAAGTTCAACATGGCACCTCATGGCAAAGAACTCTTTGAGGATCTGAAAAAAATTATTGTTGCTCTACATAAAGATGGCCTAGGCTATAAGAAGATGGCCAAGACCCTGAAACTGAGCTGCAGCGCGGTGGCCAAGACCATACAGCAGTTTAACAGGACAGGTTCCACTCAGAACAGGCCTCGCCATGGTCGACCAAAGAAGTTGAGTGCATGTGCTCAGCGTCATTTCCAGAGGTTGTCTTTGGGAAATAGATGTATAGAGTGCTGCCAGCATTGCTGCAGAGGTTGAAGGGGTGGGTATCAGGGATCAGACCATACGCCGCACACTGCATCAAATTGATCTGCCAGGCTGTCATCCCAGAAGGAAGCCTCTTCTAAAGATAATGCACAAAAAAGCCTGCAAACAGTTTGCAAACAGTTTGCTGAAGACAAGCAGACTAAGGACATTGATTACTGGAACCATGTCCTGTGGTCTGATGAGACCAAGATAAACTTATTTAGTTCAGATGGTGTCAAGCGTGTGTGGTGGCAACCAGGTGAGGAGTACAAAGACGAGTGTGTCTTGCCTACAGTCAATCATGCTGGTGGGAATGTCATGATCTGGGACTGCATGAGTGTTGCCGACCCTGGGAGCTACAGTTCATTGAGGAAACTATGAATGCCAACATGTACTGTGACATACTGAAACAGAGCATGATCCCCTCCCTTCAGAGACTGGGCCGCAGGGCAGTATTCCAACATGATAACGACCCCAAACACACCTTCAAGGTGACCACTGCCTTGCTAAAGAACCTGATGGTAAAGTTGATGGACTGGCCAAGCATGTCTCAAGACCTAAACCCTATTGAGCATCTGTGGGGCATCCTCAAACGGAAGGTGGAGGAGCGCAAGGTCTCTAACATCCACCAGCTCCGTGATGTTGTCATGGAGGAGTGAAAGAGGACTCCAGTGGCATTCTGTGACGCTCTGCTTAACTCTATGCTCAAGAGGGTTAAGGCAGTGCTGGAAAATTATGGTGGCCACACAAAATTGACACTTTGGGCCAATTTGGACATTTTCACTTAGGGGTGTACTCACTTTTGTTGCCAGCGGTTTAGACATTAATGGCTGTGTGTTGAATTATTTTGAGGGGACAGCAAATTTACACTTGTTATACAAGCTGTACACTCACTACTTTACATTGTAGCAAAGTGTCATTTATTCAGTGTTGTCACATGAAAAGATAGAATAAAATATTTACAAAAATGTGAGGAGTGTACTTACTTTTGTGAAATATTGTATGTTGCACTCCTAGTGTGTTATGTAATGATCAAAGAAACAGCATGCTTGTCTTTAGCTTTTCACTGTTTGAAATCTAAAGTTTGGTTCGTTGCTGCATATAACTGTACCACATCTCTAACAGAAAAGAAAAGGACTTACTATAATAAACAAGGATGTCAACACATATAACCCCTCCGCCTGGTATGTACCATTCCTGCTGACTCTCATGGCCTTGCTCTTGGCTGCTCTGTTTGCCTGGGCTTGCCATCTGATATGGAAATACACCAACCTGAAAGCACTGTGCCAAAATATGAGGAACAAGGTGACTAATAAGAGGTGAGTGCTGTGTATATGAAGTCAAGACATCCGGTGCCTTTTATGACTTCCTGTTACTGTTTATCACTGTATTTTAATTTCTTTGTAATTTCTATAGCAAAAACAATGCACAGTACACTCATAACTATTTTGTAATAGTTAGTGCAATCCATAATCTTTCTTTCTTTCTGCTTTCAACTGATGAAAGGTAAAATTTGATTAGGTGACATAGAATAGTGAGCATACTAGAATTTGCTAATCCTTAGGTATGCCTGTTTACCTTTCCTGTTTGTCTTTCCATTTAGGTATTTTGATATGTTTAATTTACTCATTATTAGTAATAATAATAATATTTTCTGTATGCATAAACTATATTGTATAATGTTCTGCAAAATGCACTGAAAAATTCTAGTTAGTCCCTGTCCCGGAGGAGTGTGCAATCTCATGTCTGGAGTTACTTTTTAATGAGCAGTTGGACGTAAACTTAAGTGAGTAGAATAGGGGGTTAAAGGCATGTGGATGTGTGTGGAAGTTAAAATAACATATAACTTCGGATTTTTTATTTTTTTTTTATAATAATTTGAACCTGCCTGTAATAAAAATGTATGGTTTTACAAAAAAAAAAATTTGCTTCTATGATCAATTCAAAGAAATTGAAAACCACAAAAAGTCCAGTTATTTTGATGTATGGTTTTCTGGAAGCCCTTTTTATCTTTTTTTCCTGAACTGTATCAGTCTTTGCCCCTGAGGCGCTTACAGTTTCATGTCTGAAGTTACTCCTTAATGAGCATTTGAAAGTTCCACCATTTTCAATGGCAGTGGCTCAACCTTTTTTAAACCAGGGCCTGGTAAATTCTTCCAAAACTTTCCATGCCCCAACAGTAAAAAAAATAAAACTTATACTCTCACAATAAAGGTATGGGAATGCAAAACGTGTATTGAAATGTTGAAAGGCTTTGGCTGCTGCTCGGTGTGGTTGTAGGCGAGGATGAGGGTTGTGGAGTGGGTTAGGGCACTCTGCAGCAGACTTGGTGGCCCTGTAAGGGATGAAGTTCCTGGAGAGGGGCTGATGGCACTGCAGGAGGTTGGGAACACTGTGGAGGGGTAGAGGCTCTACAGTAGGTTTGGGGGCACTGTGGCATGTTGAGGGCTCTCAGGGGCCTGGGGGCACTGTGGGATGTTGAGGGCTCTCAGGGGCCTGGGGGCACTGTGGGATGTTGAGGGCTCTCAGGGGCCTGGGGGCACTGTGGATCACTATGGGAGGGTGGGTGGAACTATGGAAGCTGAAAGGCACTGTGGGAGATTAAAAACTTTGCATCTGCCTGGAGGCCCAAGAGAAGGGAGGCTGTGGCCTGGTGGTTGAGAACCCCTGCTCTTGAGGACTCCTTAACAACACATCCCCACTCTGATCACTGCAATAAATGCAGGAATTGGTTGTTTTGTATAAAGACTATACCACCATAAGCCAACATGCTTCTTCATACATCACTGACATTCCTCTGTATGACAGCATGTTTGTGTGTGTTGCTCTGGGTGCCTGTATGTGTATGTGCCAATGTCTTTATTTGATCTGACAATACTGTATATATTTATTCATGCTTTTATTTCTGTGTGTTTATTGACATAGATGATGGTTGTCCTCTAGTACAGTGTTTCTCAACTCCAATCCTCAAGGTGCCCCAACATGTCATGTTTTCAGGATTTCCTTCAAATGAAACAGCTGTGGTAATGACTAAGGCAGTGAAACTGATAAAATCACGTGTGCAAAATAATGGAAAGCCTGAAAACATGACCTGTTGGGGGTACCTTGAGTACTGGAGTTGAGAAACACTGCTCTAGTATTTGATAAACGATTAACTATTTTTTGTTTTCTGTTTGTAGGGTCAAGACCTACAAACCAGGTATGTAGTAGAATTTGTCTTTGTGGTGGTATGTGGACTCATCCCATAGCTCTGATTCTCTAAAGGTGGGCACACACAGATCAAAATTAGGCTGGTTCAGCAGGGAGCAGACATACTTCAATGTGTAGCCCTCACTGTGTAACAGAAGCAGATTTTTTTGTTTTTTTAACTTTATAATCTTTATTGACATTTTTTTTCCATTAAACATCTTTACATACAAAACAGCCCTTATCCCCTCCCAATCCCATTTAATATACAAGGATACAAAGAGAGGAGAGAGAATCATATAGATTTTTCAATTATTTGTTCTATACCAAGTCCACCTTCCTTGCATAAACTTCCCATTCGAAACCTCCACACCTACCCTCATAACACCTCCTATGGCACCATTCACTCCCCTTCTGTTCCATCTGTTCCTTCACTATCCCAATACCCACTCTCAACCACCCTACCCTCCATGTTCCACACCTTTAACCTTGATTCACACTACTCTACCATTTCCATATGTCACCTCTTATTTTTAATGCGTTCATTCTCTGTCCCTTTTCTTTTTCCCTTTTAACATGGGTATCATTTATCCCTGTCCTCTCTTCAAACCTTCTTATCCTCCTTCCTCCTATACAAATGGTTCATGACTATTAGTGTCTTCCACCTTACTCTAGAAAGGATATCCTTTTACCTCCCACCAGGGTTTCCAAATCTCTTCATATTTCTTTAAACAACCTTGTCTTACATATACAGATTTTTTCTTCCAAATTGTCTCATTCATGCCTCGCTCCCATTCTATACAGGATGGGGGTGAGACTGATTGCCACCTTTGCTCTATAAATTTCCTCACCTGAAATAGACACCTGAGGTTTGCAATCTGGGTGCATCCGGGGTTTCCCTCCCCCTCTACAAACTCCAATACACAAAGCCTTACATCCGGGTTTGAAAGTCCTCCGAATACCTGTCTTATAACTCTGGATACCTTCTTCCAGTACCGGAATAGCTTCGGACACCTCCAAAACATGTGCATTAAATCACCTTCCATTTCCCCACATCTTGGACAACTAGCGTCTGATCTACGGCCAAACGAAAAAAGGTCTTCGAGGGGTATAGTAAGCTATATATAGCAGGAAAAGATGTGACATCTTTTGGGAGGGGGAAAGTGAGACCAAGGGGCGCAATTCAAGGATTCTACTCCATTGCTCTTCTGATATAGTTCCTAAGTCTTGGTCCCATCTCCTCTCCTCCTCCTTGGTGGGGCCCCTATCCCTTCCAGGCTCCCCTTAAATAAATGTGGATATAAGCTCAAAATAAGATCTTGCATTATTTACCATCTGGAGCAAAGGAATCTTGCTCCGTTCAAACACCCTCTCTCTAAACTGTGCCTCCAAAGCATGCCTAACCTGTAGGTACCTAAAAAAAAAATGTATTCGATATTGTGTATTGTTCCCTAAATTCCTGAAAAGATTTTAGAATATCATCCTTGTATAACTGGCTAATAAACTTTATTTAGCACCTTTCCCATTCCTTAATTGTCCCCATCTTCTGAATTTCGCCCAGATTTATTTTCTCCCATAGGGGAGTATACTCTGTAAGTCCCTTATACCCTAGCAATGTCTTCACTGTAGCCCATGTTTTAACCATTAGACTTAGTGTGGGGAGCCTAGAGGGGAAAGAGCTTCTACCATTGATCCATGTGGGGTGTTTTGTAGCAATATTTCCCTCCCTACATATCCCCTTCTGATCCGCTACACCCTCCTATATGCTGTAATTGTGACGCAAGGAAGTAACTCTGAGGGTGTAGGAGTGCAACCCCTCCTTCCTATCTTTGTAATTGTAAGGTACGCAGATGGATTCTTGCCGGACCACCTTTCCAAATGAATTCTCTGAAAATAACATCTAAATTTTGGAACCACTTTTTGTATACCCACACTGGAGAGTTATGCAATGCATATAAAAGCTGTGGCATCCATAGCATTTTACTCAAATTACATCGTCCTGCTACTGACAATGGGAGACGTTTCCATATTTTAGTTATATGGAAACCCCTTTCCATTTGGTCTTCCCTTCTCTATGTGTTGTTATTATATATATATGGCTGCTGCACACATATATGACACTGACTATCCCCACCTTCAGTGTGTGCTGGGTATTCATGTACCTATCAAGTGCTGGACATAATATTGGACAGGTGATTGCATGCTGCAAATGAATGACTAGGAAAAATTTGAGTGATTTACAAAAATTTGATCTTACCTTCCAAATACCGATTTTGCCATAAGCTACATTTTGTGAAAACAGAAACTCTCAATTTCACGAATTGAACTACTTAGGCTTGAAAAAAAAATCGACTTTTTTGCCCTTTTTTTCGTGTATTTAGGGCAGTTTAGTATTTTACACATTCCTATTATTCATAGGATCAAAGTTTTTTCAAAACCCTTTTAATAATGATAAACCTTTCTCTTCCTGCCCAGGGTGTCATCGTGTCTCTTCGTAGGTGGTGTCTCCTGCTGTTTTATTTTTTTATTTAATTTTGCTTTTGTAATTGTTCTTAACAATTTTTATGTTATGTTATTAGGAACAAAAAAGGAGAAAGTTGAAAAAATCACAGTGAGTAATTGGCTCTAATGCTATATGAAGTAGTTCTGTTGATTTTACATAATAATAATATAAATAATAATAATGTCCTTATTAATTTGATTATTAGCACCATTATTGTTAGTACTGTTATTAGGGTTAAAGGTTTATAAAGCCTAATCCCCCGTACACACGATCGGATTTTCCGACAACAAATGTTGGATGTGAGCTTGTTGGCGGAAAGTCAGACCGTGTGTATGCTCCATCGAACATTTGTTGGCAGACTTTCCGCCAACAAATGTTGGCTAGCAGGTTCTCAAATTTTCCGCCAACAAATTTTTGTTGTCGGACTTTCCGATCGTGTGTACACAAGTCCATCGGACCAAAGTCCACGCATGCTCGGAATCGAATACGAGCCGGAAGCGCTCGGTCTTATGCCCCATACACACGGTCGGAAATTCCGACCACAAAATCCGTCGGATTTTTTCCGACGGATTTTGTCCGACACTGGTGTTGCATACAAACGGTCGGACAAAGTTGTCGGAAAATCCGATCATTCTGAACGTGGTGACGTTTGTTGCGTATGACGGAACTACGTAGAGGCTAGTAGCCAATAGCTTTGGTCTTGTAATTTGATCTGAGCATGCGTGGCACTTTGTCTGTCGGAATTCGCTACACACGATCATAAAAAGTCAGATCGGACTTTGTTGTCGGAAAATTTGAGAGCAGGATCTCAAATTTTTTCCGATGGAAAAAGTCCGATGGCGCCCACACACGGTCGGATTTTCCGACAACATGGTCCGATAGGACAATTTCCGTTGGAAATTCCGACCGTGTTATAAAACTAGCGTTCGTAATTGTTGGCCAACATTTGTGTGAACGTGTGTATGCAAGACAAGTTGGAGCCAACTTGTTTTGTTGTCGGAAAGTCTGATCGTGTGTACGGAGCATAATTATTTTTTAGTATGTATAACAGAGAAAAAGAGGTAATTGCCAATGCCAACTTCCAGGAACAAAACCTAATTTGATGACAATTATTGACTAAATTGGCTCTGTTTTTTTTGATCACTGAACTCACACTAGGCACATTGTCTTGTATCATCCATATTGGGTTCTGAACTATAAAAGTTCCAGTTTCAGTGGTATTGTTTTGATTTTTGGCCTCCGGAAAGGAATGTGAAGTGTTAAAAGCAGATGTGGTATGTCAAATATGGTAAAATTAAGAACAGGTCTAGTTAAGATCAAGTTTGAGGCCTAGTAATGTGTGTCCTGTTTGTAATTTTGGGAGAATATAAAGTTAAAGTGACACACACAGTTTTCAATATATATTTGAAATCAAATCTTTATTATTTTTTGGCAATAACATGGTGTGGGCAGATTACTGACAGCCACAAGCTGTGTCACGCCCCTCCAGCCTGTGTCTTAGAATAGGAAGGAGGTAAAGCCTCCATCAATCTACATGTAATATCCCACCCATATTGTAATTAGCTAGTTAGTGGGCATGGAAGAGGAGGGAGGGAGTGGGCTGTCATTTACCACTGTGTATATGCCCACATGTGTGACTCTATAGTCACATGGGCTGCTCAGATGTGATATGAAGGAAATGCTCAGCATAGAACCTCACTGAAAACTGAGCATGTGAAGAGCTGCAAAACGCTGCCCTGAAAAAACCTTAGCTAGATTGGGGACAGAAGGTGGAGATAGAGAGCAACAGGATCAACCAATTTTTTTTTACAGAAGACAGAAAAAGTTTACTGAGACTTTAAGTAATCATGGGTACAGATCGACAACATTATCAATCTACGCTCTGTGAAGTCACATTTTTCTTATATGAATTGGGGTGTTCAGAGATGGATGAAAGCAGATTGGGATTCTAGGAAAGGTACCTGCTTCCATCCCCTATAAATTCAATTGATATTGATAAGAATTGCAATAGGCACAGAGAAGCCTCCCTATCTGCATTGCCTGTACTGGGGCTCTTCTTATCAGACACCAACTGCCTACAAGTGCATCTTTCCTTGTAAGGAAAAAAGAGTTGCATAGCTTGCACCAACTATGCTATTATTATTATTATACAGGATTTATATAGCGCCAACAGTTTGCGCAGAGCTTAACAAAATGAAGGTAGACATTACAGTTACATTACAATTTGAGGAGGAGGAATCAGAGGGCCCTGCATGCTAGAGCTTACAATCTAGGAGGGAGGGTCAACTGATATAAAAGGTAATAGCTGTGGGGGATGAGCTGATGGAGAAAGTAAAACAGTGTATTAGTTAGAAGCAGGATAAGCTTCTTTAAAGAGAAGGGTTTTCAGGGATCGTCTAAAGATGGATAGATTAGGGGGCAGTTGGACAGGTTGGGGTAGGGAGTTCCAAAGGATGGGAGAAGCTCTAGAGAAATCCTGTGGGCGAGCATGGGAGGAGCTGACAAGTGAGCTAGAGAGCAGGAGGTCTTGGGAGGACCGAAAAGAGCAGCTTGATTGGTATTTTGGGACTAGGTTAGTGATGTAGCTGGGGGAAGAGTTGTGGACGGCTTTGTAAATTATTGTTAGTACTTTGAATTTTATTCCTTGGGAGAGTTTAAGCCAGTGCAGGGATTGGCAGAGAGGGGTGGAGGACACTGAACGGTTGGTAAGGTGGGAATAGTGTATGTAAGGGTAGTCCAATGAGAAGTGAGTTGCAGTAGTCGAGGCGAGAGATGACCAGGGAGTGAATTAGAAGCTTGGTGTTGTCATTTGTTAAAAAGGGGCATATTCTAGAGATGTTGTGGAGGCTAAGGTGGCATGATTTGGACAGGGATTGGATGTGGGTCTTAAAAAGGAAAGTTCAGAGTCTAGGGTTACTCCTAGCACCCTAGCATGTGGGGACGGACTGATAGTTGTGTCATTGATCTTGACAGAGAAGCAGGCCAGTCGCGACAGGACAGGCAAAACAAGTAATTGCTTGGGGCCCCAAGCTTTCCTGGGGCCCCAGCCGCGCCTCCGGCCGCCGCTTCCTATAAGCGTGGCCGAGCTCTTCTTCCTTCCTCCTGCAGTCCGCTTGGTACAGGAGATTCAGTTTTTAGTACTAAAAATATGGTAGCTTGCTGACCATAATAAAAACAATTACCATAGCTTTCTTTCCATTTTCTTTCTTTACCATCCCATTTCCATCTTATTGCTTCTTTTTTGAATCAGGTAATATTTATTAAAGCTTTGCGTGCATGTGTGCGGGGAACCTCCATGTCCATTCTGCTTGGGGCCCCCAAATTCCTTCAAACAGCCCCGCAGAGAAGTCAGGGGGAGAGGCACGTAGGGGAGGAAATATTATGAGCTCGGTTTTAGATAGATTCAGTTTGAGATAGTGGTGTGACATCCAGGTTGATATGTCTGTTAGTAAATCAGCGATGTGTGAGAAGACTGATGGGGTAGAGAAATAGATTTGGGTGTCATTGGCATATAAATGGTAGTGGAAGCCATGGGAGGCTATCAGCTGACCCAGAGAGGATGTGTAGATCGAGAATATTAGAGGTCTAAGGACAGAACCTTGGGGGACCCCAATGGTAAGAGGTGTTGGAGAGGAGGAAGTAGAGTTGTAAGTGACACTGAAGGTGCGGTGAGATAGGTAAGATTCGAACCAAAGGAGAGCACAGCCATGGATACCAAACAAATTTTGTTTTTTGAGGAGGAGAGGATGATTAACTGTATCAAAGGTAGCGGGGAGGTTCAAGACCGTCTGTTTTAACTGTTAGAAAGTCGTTTGTGAGTTTTAGGAGAGCAATTTCTGTAGAGTACTGTGGACGAAATCCAGACTGAAGAAGGTTATTCTTAATGAAATGGTCACTCAGTCGGTTTAGACTAAACGTTCAAGGAGTTTGGAGGCAAAAAGGAGTAAGGAGATGGGTCCTAGGTTGTTAAGATTGGTTGGGTCCAGTGAGGCCTTTTTTGGTATAGGAGTGACTAGTGTATGTTTCAGAGGGTTGGGGAAGATGCCAGTAGAGAGGGAGAGGTTGAAGATATGAGTTAAAGAGTGTAGGATAGAGTCAGAGGGTGACCGTAGTATTTGAGAAGGAACGGGGTCCAGCGGGCAGGAGGTTAGGTGGGCGTTAGAAAAAAGTTTATTGACTTCCTCTGTAATAGTTGGGTTAAACAAGAGTTTTGATTGTACAGGGGGACAAAGAGTGTAAAGTGAGGGACATATCTGTAGAGTGGAGGAGATCTTGAGACAAATTGTCTCAATCTTATTTTTGAAGTGATTAGCAATCTCCCTGATTACCTGGAAGAGAATGAAGGTTGTAGCTGCTCGTCCTAGATGTCCATTGAGTCTCAGGTTCCTGGCTGGGTTACCTTGGGAATGATTGGGGATGTCCACACACATTCCTATGCAGGTGAAGATTTCTGATAACTTCACTGTCTGGGGGGCTTCTGTCTCTCTCTTAGTGTGGTGAAAAGATCGGGACAATTGCAAGCATATTTTATTTTAATTTTTTTTGTTAAAGGAAACTACAATCTATCAACCCATTTTCCATGGAGAAGCTGTTGATCCAGGTAAATCTGACATTCTCTTAGAAGTTAACTTTAAAGCAGTTATCCAGAAGAGAATTCAACTCTAATGTAGGGGAGCCGATCAATGATCTTCTAGCAGTTTTTTTTTTAAAGTTGAAAGCCTACACATTTTTCAAGACATAAATAGACATGTTAAGGACCTCTTCTCATAGGTTGGATTGCATTGTGTGTCCTTGTGGCCAAGACTTTCTGACACTTTTCATTCTTGTGGCTCTCTTTGTGCGATAGGTGTGATAGGGCTGAAAAGTGTGGGAAAATCTACTCAACAGGGACAGGCAGCTATAAAGGGATTGCTCCAAAGCTAAAACATATTGACTGAAGTTATGCTTTAAAGTGAACCTGTGCTTTACCCAATGCTCACACAGACATTTTAAAATGTTATTTAGGGTCTGATTTCTTGCTGTGGGGCAACGTGGGACTTTGTATTTCAGGGAGCTCTGAAATCTAGAAGCTTTCTCATCATCTTAGAAGAAAGGCAACCATCAGTTTTGTCATGTGACATAAAACACACCTTAGTCACTGGCACAAATCAGGTGCTCGTTAGTCAATATGGCAGTTTTGGCATTTCTTATGCCAGTTTGTAGAGCTAAATATAGTAAACCTATAAGTTTCTTAAGAAATCCAAACAGCAGGTCCCTCCAATAGAAAAGATATATACTCATCTCTTGGGTGACCAGTGTTTTCTAACTTTCCTGTGTTCCAGAATTCAAATCTCTGTTAGTCTCTTCGGTATTCAACACTTCTGAGTAGTGTCATGTGCCTGTAATTCACTACAGCACTCCGCAGTGACATATCCCTGCAATAGAAGAGATATACTCATCTCCTGGGTGGCCAGTGTCTCCCACCTTACCTCTGTTCCAGCACTGTATCCTCCATCAGTCTCTTTGGTTTTCCCAGTAGTGTGATGTGCCTGTTTTCCCTTCTTCCTAAGTCACTGCTGTGACATCGGGATTTGAAGGATGTCTCCAGAGCACACAATGATGGACACAAGCACCTGACACTTCCAGAAGTGTTGAATTATAAAGAGAAGGATGGAATCTGCAGTGCTGGAATGAGAAGGTAAGAGACACTGGAAACCAAAAGTGTGAGTATAATACTGTACCTCCTCTATTGCAAGGACTTGTAATTTGGATATATTTAAACATCAGATAAGGTCTCCTTAAATATTTTTTTTTAATGCTTAATGCATTGATCCATTTCTGCAACCATCAATAATGAATTCTGGTCCTCTATTAGTCACAGGAAACACTTATGAATTTAACAACAAGTCTGGAGCAAGACGCTGGAAGTCCGAGGAATCCAAAGACAGCAATGTGGCACTTACAGACATCTCCACCGTTACAGAAGCCCTACCTTCTTATCTGCCCACCGTTCCCCCTGTTAATGTCACCTAAGAAGGGACTTCAAACTTTAGTAGAGGATATCCTTGATTTGCTTTCTTTTTTTTTTAAAGTTTAAGAAAAGCTACTTTTTGAATAGAATGCATTCATCATTTTGTTTTCAGCCAACAAATAAGAAATCTATCTAGTGGAAAAAACAAAAAATCACCTTCGGCTAAGTCAAGTCCAGGAAAAAGAAAAAATCTATTTGTTAATGCTCTCTATAAAATATTGCCACTTTTCTGATGCCTAATTCATTTGCCCTAATTTATAATTCCCCTGTTGCTAGATAAAACAGATTGTTTAACCACTTGCCGCCAAATCACATACAGTACCTGTACATCATTTGACTTCAAGTGGTTGTACCCCAATACTGTTTTTTTTAAAGCTAACGGTCGGTTAAGCAGCCACTCGGCTGTTATTACAAGCAGCAGAAGGGGACGTCCCCCCTGGCCCACTCACCTGGGCTCTTCTGTCCCACTGGGAGACCCGAGCGACCAGCCAGCATGTCCGCCAGCTGGCCGGAGAACCGACTTTGATTGGGTTTCAGATATGGTAGCCTGGAACCAACGTCATGACATCACTTCCGGTTTACTCGGGAACCAACGGCTCCAGTTTCAAAAATCTAAAGTTTTCACAAACTCCGATCTTGGTGTTTTGAATGCTTTAAAGTGCAAAGGAGGAGTTTATAGACCCCAGATCAGATCCCTTCATAAAGAGTACCTTTCATGTGTCTATTGCTGTCACAGGGATCCTTACATTCCTTGTGACAGCAATAAAAGTGATCAAAAATGCAAAACTGTGTTTTGTTATATGATAAAGAAGTGTGAATGATAGAGGTTATTTCTGATGATGGTATGGTATTTTTTTTATAGGCTAACCCATATCATTTTCATAGAGCAGCAGTCATCTTGTTTAACTTTTTTTTTTTTTTTGCAGTTTGTTCTTCGCAATGCCCCTTGTTTTTCGAGATACAGTATATATGAGAAAAGGTGTGTTACAAAAACCATGTTCTTTAGGAAAACATATTTTTTTCCCAGTGGCCACCACTCAACCATACCACTGTGGGACACTTAGCCCACAGTAAACTGTCTCTACCATGAAAGGGCCAGTTGGTTGTTTTTGCCTTCCAAGCTAAAACTTTGCTTTCCTCACCTGGCCTCTTGCCAGTTATTCTGTGCTGTGCTACAAGGTACAAAAAAAAAAAAAAAAAAGCTCAGACTACAGTTCTTACCTTCAATCTGGAGCTGTCCCCTAAAGTGCATCCTTTTACCACAAATTGCCCTTAGTCTTCTGGGTTTAATGACATCCATCTTCATTCAACCTGAAGGACTGAGGACATACTATGAAATAATGGGCATCGGGCCCTGCCCTCTCAAAATGAAGTCACCCCAATGTCCTTCATTAATTGCTTTTTGAAGGAGAAAGTGGTGCAGAAAAATTAAAAGCATGCAAAGTATAAAAAATACAGTAATGGGCCCAGGGGAAGGGGATAAGCCCAGGGTCGGGTTTTAACTTTCCTCCTCAGGTAAAGCGTAAGTACAGCCATAACTTTTTTCTAAAGCCAAGTACACACTGGTAGATTTTTTTTTCATTCAACCCAGCAGGGTTTAGAAGGAGCCACTGTACTAACTATCTTATGTTAGTACAACAATCTCCCCTGCTGTGCTATTGTGTTCTGACAGGGGGACGGCCCCCCCGCCTGAACATTGCGGTCAATGCTCTCAGCAGTTGGCTGAAAGCGCTGATCGGGAGCTGATCAGCAGACCTTTTTCGGTCATGCCCCATTGACAGAAGCCAGCCACCTGCAGTACACATGGGCCAAATGTCGGACGGTTTCTATTGAACTGGCCGATGCCACCCGACAAGCTTTCGTTTTGGATAGAATGGGGATTGTTAGAGCTCCTATCAGATTTTTCTACCTGTCTGTGTCCCTGTCTGAGTTTCCCTTTGTTGTCATTAGGACAGGAAGTGAGAGGAAATCTCTCTAATGGAGCTCTGCATTGCAGTAAAAAAAACAACAGGCGTTCTAATACTATTGACTTTATCTAGAACTAGAAAAAAGTTTTTAGCATGACATACACTTTTAAACCCCTAAAGGGAGCTCTTATCGTTTAATCTGGTTTCTGCTTTGAAAATGACTGTGTCCATGCTGAAACTTTGATGGATGTTGCTGGAACTCTCTGATTTAGGACTAGCTGTTTCCAGAGCTCAACAAATAGATCTACTGTAGCTACAGGAGTCCCCAAGAGAGATAAGAATATAGCTGAAATATTAGTTTTAGATGAACTCAGCCTTTAATTTTATCTTTTCATTTCTTCTTTCTTTTAATATGATGATCGGTTTGATGCCTGTAATAGATCATCACATACGCCCTCTGCTAGGGATGAGAACGCACTGTTGTAAATAATTCACAAATCTCTGATAGAGCCCAATAATATATTCATCTTCTAAGCAATACTTTTCCTTTGATATATAACCACGATCCATCTTTATGAATGAGGTCTGTCCAAGGAGACTATAGAGGTGGAGAAGTATATTACCCATAAGTTATTCATTAACTGTGTCAATTCAACTAATTACCGGATAAAAACAACACTGTTCTAATTATTTTTTTCTACCTTTATATTTAAAGGTATTATTTTTAACGCTCTATATTTAAACTGTATAAGTGATGTGAATTTTTGTAATTGCACTGTTTTAGATATTTATTCACAACTTACAATTGACTTAATTCGATTTTTAATTTGAATAAAATAACAATATTAATTTTGCACATTTGTGTGCATTAGATTGGTCAAATATAGACACACTGAGAATATATACACTCTTTTAAGGGCTGCATAAAAGGCAAAAAATTTAAGTAGTCTTAGGAATGGTCAAAATTATTACCCTTAAGTTACTCATTAAAAATGTCATTTCCACTAATTACTGGTTAAAAACAACATTGCTCTAATTACCTTTTCCCTACTTTAATATTTGAAATAAGTATTGTTAAAGCTCTGGAGCCAAAAAGCATAAATTATGTGACTTTTTGTAATTGCACTGATTTTAAATATTTAATGATCAATTACAATTGACTTACTTTGATTTTTAATTTGAATAAAATAATAATATTAATTTGGCATGTTTGTATGCATTGGATTGGTCAGATTAATTTTAAGGCCTGTATAAAGGGCAACAAAAATATTAAAGCTTCAAAAATGATCAAAACTATTCTTGCATCTCGTTTTTTTTTTTTTTTTAGCTAGCATGGGGAGAGATTAGAATTTTTGTCTGGTTTTTATGACTGTATGTGACTCCACTGGGAAGACTGCCTCTCACATTTTATCTACATGATGCTGAGAAATGAGAGCAATGGAGATCACTGGGACTGGAAGATACAGACAGTAATAAAAAAAACTCCCACAGGTTCTTGCGTTAGGAAGAGAGGCCTTCAGCTGTATGGTGGACATCAAGCTTTCACCTTTCTGATACAGTTATTCAACTATGATAAGCAGATGAGATTTAAGGAACTACTTCTAATAAAGTTGTCCTATCCCAATTCTTCCTGAGTGGCAAAACATGTACCTTGGTCTCGATTTCTTCACTGTGTGGTCCTGCCCTTTTCAGTAAAACCTTAATTTGGCTCATTGATTCCTATGGCTCATCTGCACTCATGGCCAGCCATCCAGAAGAACACGGACCAAGCACAGGAATGAATAGGATGAGCAGGGCACATACATATGCAAAAACATATTCATCTTTTGGTTTTTCTCCCACACGGAGCTAGTTAGCTCATTAAGGGGCCACACTACAGGAGTCCAGCCCATTACAGGCTGAGGGTCTGACACATGTCCTTACTCTCTCTTTAGATCCTTTACAGAACCTGCTTTGTTCCCCGGACTATACATATGTTTTTTTCATACACAGAGTCATATTGGTCCATCCAGGGAATATTTTAAAACAGCTCAGCAAGTTACAGGCCGAGGGTCTAACACATTTTTTTTCATTCTTTTCACTTTAAAGGTCCAAAGTATACCACAAGGTCTGACCAACCTAGTGAGGTCATATCTGGCCCAATTAGGCATATAGAGATTTTATCTCAGTTTTTTTACTAGTAACAGTATAACCTGCAGAGGGTATAACACCACAAACCTAGCAATTGGAACAGCGCCAACCTACCACAAAATTTTCCCTTTTCACATGCCTATATGCAGCCTCACCATTGCCATAAATGCAGCCCGATCAATGCCCATCTGCAGCCTGTAAAATGCCCATCTGCAGCCTCACGTCAGATTACTGCTGCCTTGGAGGGGATAGGGAGGGGGGCGGGACGAGCAACATCAGATTACATACAGCGATAATCTCCTGTTTACTCGGCGGCCTCTTTAATACAAAGTTCCACCTCCCGGACCAGCTTCTATGATAGACAGAACAGTGGTCCAATGCCGGCCAAGGAGACAGGACTTCCTATTAAAGAGGCCGCTAAGTAAACATGTGATTCTCGCTGTATGTAATCTGACAGCGCTCGTCCCATCCCCCCTCCCCGTTCCCTCCAAGGCAGCCCAAATTGCAGTATCGGCGTATAACATGCACACACTATTTGCACCCGATTTTCAGGGTGAAAAAGTGCGTGTTATACGCCAATAAATACAGTAATCTCTTTTGGGTCCAGCTACAAAAATATTCATAAAGGCCTGTTGAGTGACAGTGATGATGAAGAGAGTGAAGAATTGGATTCAGATTTGGAAGAGCAACACATAAGCTCTAGTGCTGAGCCATCCACTTCTACAGCTGCTGTAAAGAAGGACTCCTGCAAGAACTGTGTGTCCTGTGCTTTCAAACTTCTTTATCAGTACCGACTGTGTTCAGTGGCCTTTGAGAATCTCTTTTTGGCATATAAATAGATAATTACCCTGAGCACTACACAGTGTACATGTGAAAGATGCTTTTCCAAATTAAATATCTTAAAGTCAAGATTAAGATCAAAACCTGGAGTCATTGATGCTCATTGCAGTAGAAAATCAAGTTGCACTAAACATAAAGAGCGACAAAGATAAAATCATCGACAGATTTGCCAAGACGTCACCTGAACTTAGCTCTTTACTGCTTTTGTAACATGCTGGTCAGATTTTTATTTTTTGTATATTTTTTTTTTATTAAACTGTCCAGCTAAGAAGACATTTTTTTGCACCTGTTATATTGTGTTAATTTATGAAAACCTTAATTTTGAAAATGTACCATTGTTGCACTTTCTTTAATGTAAGTTTTATTTTTCCTTAATTCCCATAATAAACATTTATTTTGAACATTAGTGTAGAGAAATTCTTTGAACGCATGCAATGTGAGCAGTGCAATTTAAAGGTGGGACTTTGTGTGGATGTAGGCTGAGCATGGGTGGGGACACAGGGGGCCCCATGATCTCCTTTTTCCCGGGGGGCCCCATGAGCTGCCTTCCGCCCCTGCTCCATAGGTAAACCAGAAAATGTTATATTATTTAAGACTTAAAGTGGTTCTGAAGGCAGTTTTTTTTTTTTTTTTACCTTAATATGTCCTCTGTACTAAGGTAAAAAAAAAAACAACTTCTGCATGCAGCTCTTCCCCTTATACTTACCTGAGCTTGATCTCAATACAGCTCTGTGCACTAGGCTCCTGTAAGTTAATTTCAGTACACAGTATAATACCTGATATTCATTTATTTATTTATTTTTTAAAAATATAAAATATGTTTCTTCAAGTAAATCGATATCAACTGTCAAAATTTAGAAGTGCGTACTCCTGTGAGATGGCAACAAACTACGGTACCTGAAATGTTCCATAGGCAACACTTGAAAAGCCTTTACAGGTTATCCATTTAGAGTTACATGTGAGCTCTGGCTCTAGAATTACAGTATTGCTCTCACTATGAGGTTCACAATGATACCTGTATACATGTGTGATGCAATCACGGTTTATATATGCTTGCCAATCTATATGCGTGATTGCATTTGCATTGAGGGGGTGCTTTACCTTTTTTTGGTTTTGTTTGTTTGTTTTGTTTTACACTTTAAAATAGTTTTTTTCCCCATCCAACTTTATTACAAGTACGTAGACAAGACCCCCTGTGATAGCTTTGAGCAGAGACAGGTATTCTTCATAGAGAGATCAGGAAGGCCTCCTCTGCTCTCCAGGACAGCTGATCAAACAGGGGTTTGAATTTAGTACACAGAAACACAATATAATACCCAATCCAAATGATTATGCTGTGTTGAATAAATCAATAACAAAACCCTTTTTATGATTTAAAATTGCGTACGCCTGTGAAATGGTGACATTTATGGTACCTAAAATTGGCAGCCAATCCTGGGAGAGCTGGAGGGGAGGGGAGGGGGATGTGAATTGTGAACTTTTTACACAGGATGTGCCTGTCTCAGGCTAGTGCATGATATATGTAAATCACCTGTCACTCACAGCAAGGGGGCGTTTTTGACAACGTTTTCAAGACTTTGTCAAGATTTCTCTAACTGAACAATAAAAGAGGATTGCTCAGGCCTCAAGTAAATCTGTGTGGCAAGACTGGGCTCAAATGAAAGGAAATCGTATTCTCTACATTGTGACAGAAAATAAAATTGGGGTTTACATCCACTTTAAAATAAAATAATAAACAAAAGTGATTGCGCGGCTGTTAAATTTGATTCTTGAAGTAAATTTCCATCTTTAAATTTTACTTATAGGTAAGTCTATAATAAGGCTTACCTATAAGTAGTGTAAATATCTCCTAAACGTGCACCATTTAGGAGATATTTACTGTACATGCAGCCAGTGACATCACTGACACATACGCTCTGAAGGAACTAGCACATTATGCCTTGCAGGTAAAGGAAAAAAGAAAGTGCAGTGGTTTACAACCGCTTTAAGAGATAGTCATTTTTTTTACAAGGGTTGAAAAAAAAAAGAAAAGTGTAAGTTTAACTGTATATTTTTAAGACCTTATGTACCACCACCAAAAAAAATCTGTACAATAAATTTTTCCTATTCCTGACGATTGCAGCGATACCACATATGTGTGTGATTTTGTTTTTGTGCCCATAGTAGGGCCTAGAAACAATAGTACTTTTTCTTTTTTTTTTTTTGTCCTAACTAAACATACTGACACTAGGCTGCATTCACACCTGAGCGTAGCAAAATCGCGCGTTTTTGCGGCGTTTTTTGCGGCGTTTTTTACCGCGATTTTCGCGGCGTTTTTTACCGCGTTTTGCCGCAAATTTTTTGCAGAGCAAAAGGTCACTAATGTAAAGTGAATAAAAACGCCCGATTCGCGCGACAAAAAAGGGTCCGGAACTTGTTTGAGCTTCAGGCGTTCGGCTTCAGGCGTTTTGGAGTGGAGATGTGAACCATCTCCATAGAGAATAATGTATTTTTTCCCCTCGAGCGTTTTGTAGCTTCAGGCTTACGGCGGATTAGGGCGACAAAACGCTCAGGTGTGAATATAAAACATTTTTTTTCCCTATAACACACTGACCATAACACTGCCACTGAAACCTACATTGACACCAACACTCTCTACACTAGATCAAGCCCTAAACAAATTAATTTCTTTATTAACAGATAGATTTTTTATTTTTTTAATTGCAGACACATCATCTAGCCAGGAGGAAAAGTTGCATTGTATCATCCTCTCCTTGCTAGAGGGAAAATTTATCCTTAACCGCTTCCCGACCGGCGCACGACTTTGTACGTCGACAGAATGGCACGGACAAGCATAAGGGCGTACAGGTATGTCCCCTTTAAGATGCTGCCATGCCATCGAGCTTGTGCCGGTTGGGACCCCCGTAAGGCCGATCGTGGGTCCCGCGGACTCGATCGCCGCGGGGATACCCGCGATCGTCTCACGGGAAGGCTGAACGGGGAGATGCGGAAATAAACAGCATCTCCCAGTTCTGCCTAGCAACTAGTGATGCCGATCTCTGCTCCCTGTGATTGGAGCAGAGATCAGCATTCACTAGCTGACAGCCACGCCCCCCACAGTTAGAAACACACCTCTAGGAACCTGTACATCACCTGTACTTTCATTGGTTATCTGGCACTATGGATTAGTCCACCCATTATATAGTACATGGGGAACTGATTACATGATAGCATGAAGAGCAGGATCCCTGCTAAATAAAGAATGGAAGTGTCTCTTTTAACCACTTCAGCCCCGGAAGAATTTACCCCTTAATGACCAGGCCATTTTTTGCGATGAACTGACAAATGCCCAGTCGTGCGACGATTTACCCCAAAAAATTTACATCCTTTTTCCCCCACAAATAGAGCTTTCTTTTGGTGGAATTTGATCACCTCTGCGGTTTTTATTTTTTGTGCTATATTTTTTACTTTTTGCTATAATAAACAACCCAATTTCTTTTTAAACAAAATTTTTTCCTCAGTTTAGGCCCGAAAAATCGCAATATGCTTATATTGATTGGTTTGCGCAAAAGTTATAGCACCTACAAAATAGGTTATTAATTTATGTAATTTTTATTTTATTTTTTTACCAGTAATGGCGGCGATCTGGGATTTTTTTATCGGGACTTGCGGAGGACAGATCGGACACTTTTGATACTTTTTTGGGACCCTTTTGACTATAAATAGCCACTGATTACTGTGTAAATGTCACTGGCATCAAGGGGTTAAATGTGTTCCCTCAGTGTGTGTTCTAACTGTGGGGGGATGGGACTGACTGGGAGAGTCAGACCAATAGCTGTTCCTATATACTAGGAACACACAAGCTGTCTCCTCTCCCCTGACAGAATGTGGATTTTTGTGTTTACACATACAGATCCCCGTTCCTGCTATGTCAGGAGTGATCGCTGGGTGCCACTGCCAGGTGGACATCGGCTCCTCAATGACGTGGCCCCCTATACCCCTTAAAGCGGCTGTCATACAGCTACGACTATTCGTGCAGGGGAGCCATACTGCGGGCGGCAAGTGGTTAAAGTTGTCTTCTTTAACTACTTCCCACCCGGCCACTTCCTGAATGTCCTTCAGAAGTAGGGGGATCGCTTGCGCGTGCCCGCGCATCGGCGCGATCCCGATGCGCTCGTGTCACCCGGACATGGCGCATCTCGGATCGGCAGGAGGGCTCTGTGATTGGCCCTCCTAATCACATGACGGCCATGTCCAATCACAGCCGTCATGTGATGTAAGCAAACAGCCGGTTGCTAGGCCCAGTGTAAAACACAGTAAGCACACATGTCCCCACACATGTCCCCAAAACATACATGTCCCCAAAACACACATGTCCCCAAATAATAAAAACACATGTCCCCAAATAATAAAAACACATGTCCCCCACATATGTCCCACTAAAATCACATATCCCAATGATTATCTGCACACATATGTCCGTGATCACCTGCACACATCTGTACATGATCACTTGCGTACATATGTCCGTGATGACACAAACCAATTATTATACACTTAACGGATTTTTTTTTACTAAAAACATATAACAGAATACATTTTGGCTTAAATTTATGACAAAATTCTTTGTCATAAAATTTTATTGGATTTCTTTTAAAATAGAAAGAAGAACAGCCCCCTCCTATGGGTTGACTCATTCAAATACCTAGGGGTCCACATATCTAAAGTGGCCTCAGAATACCTAGCTTCGAATCTTACCCCGGTACTCTTAGAAGCCCAAGTAAAACTTAAATCATGGGGAAATCTGCCACTATCACTGTGGGGGCGAATAAATCTCCTGAAAATGAAGATTATTCCCAAGCTGCTTTATCTTTTCCGCCACTCCCCACAGTGGCTGCCCAAATCGTTTTTCAAAAAATTCAACCAAGTATTTTCTTCCTTTATATGGGGCCCCCTATCACCCAGATACCGTCTGACGACCTTAATGAGACCTCGAACGCAGGGAGGCATGGCTTTTCCAGACTGCTACAAATACTACCTGGCCGCACAGCTGGTAACTGCGGCTTGGTGGCTACAACCTGACACAATGAACTCATCAACAGTGCTAGAGGCCTCGGTTGTCGGCTCACTGGAAGCCCTTCAATTCCTTATTTATCGGGGCCCTAAAGCCCTGTACCCTCTGACCCCCTCCATGCTCACTACCCTGAGAGCATGGAAGGCAGGACTGGCCATTGAAAAATGCAAGCCAACTGAAATCTCCCCGAATGCCCCGATATGGCTGAACCCTAGTATACCTCACATTTATACGGTCCCTGACCCACACGCATGGACTAGGCACGGAATCAAGCTTATGTCACATATAGTGTCACAAAACTCCCTACTACCCTTCTCCAATCTGTCTTCCCTCTACAATTTACCGAATCAATACCTATTTAGGTTTAATCAATTGTCGCACGCATTCGCTGCCCAATTTCCGAACTCCTCCTGTATAATGGCACAGTCAGAACTAGAGCGAACACTCAGATTCAATTGTGATAGGAAACCCACCTCTCACCTATACACACACCTCATCTTCGTGTCACTACCATCTCTTGACAAACTCTGGACTAGCTGGCAGACTGACATTCCAACTTTGGACAATGACGACTGGGATGATGTCTGGGACCTCCCCTTCAACTCCCTTGTTTCCATCCGAGACCGTTTGGTTCAATTTAAAATTGTCCACAGGGCCTACTACACCCCATACAGGCTCCACAAGATGAACCCTTCATATTCTCCGGAGTGTTGGCGTTGTGGTACATCGCCTGGGGATTTCTCCCATATTTTCTGGCGCTGCGCTAAGGCCCAACAATACTGGGAAACAGTACTGGAACTGATTGGTAAAGTCACCTCGATCACTTTGCCTCTGGCTATGGAGGTATGCATACTGGGTCTTATTGAACCCATTGTACCGTCCTCCGCTAGACGCACAGAGATTAGTATACTGCTGTTTTATGCACGGAAGAATATTGCGTTACAGTGGAAAAAGCCCGAACCCCCTACCATAGTACAGTGGAAACGTCTAGTGAACAACAGTCTTCCCCTATACAAAGATACATACCTGCACAGGGGCTGCCCACAAAAGTACGATAAGGTCTGGCACAATTGGCTGGCTGAACCGGAAACAGCTTGAGTGGTTGCGATGGGGCTAGATCCTTAGTCAGAGCTCTGCTCGCCCCTCCCCTCCCCCTGGGGGACCCCAAAAAATACCTATTTCCAGTTGGCTCCGGCTCGGGTTCGAGATTTACCGCACTTATCAACCTGGGGCCTCCAGAGATGTACCCCTATAGCGATATATAATACTGCTGTACCATGTTTACACTGCATGTAGATATGACTTCCGATGACCCTTTGTATACACTGAAAGCACTTTTGTTTTATATGTTGTGCATGTTTGTATGTTGTTAAAAATTCAATAAAAATATATTGAAAAAAAAAAAAAAATAGAAAGAAGAAAATATATATTTTTTTCCCAATTTCTGATGTGAATAAATACCACCAAAATAAAGCTCTATTTGTGCAAACAAAATGATAAAAAATTTATTTGGGTACAGCGTAGCATGACCACGCAATTGTCATTGAAAGTGCGAGAGCGCTGAAAGCTGAAAATTGGGCTGGGAAGGAAGGGGGCGAAAGTGCCCAGTATTGTAGTGGTTAAAGGCTAAGTCCACCTTCTACACAAAAAATAAAATCACGACAGCATCCACTGATCTGCTTCTGCTGTGACTAATCACAGCAGAAGTGGGGCGATCCATACCAGGAAGAGCAGAATCACATATTCAACACAGAACGGCTGCTCTGTAGCAGTAAATCTGCTATGGAGCGGTTGTTAACTGGTTAAGAAAATCAGATACTATTTCTTTTGTGAAACATGTGAACTGCACTTTGCAGAACTGGCAGTAAGAAAAATTGTTAGGCCAAAACCATCAGCCATTGTGTATCTCTGTCAACTTTCATGATATACAGTTAGGTCCATATATATTTGGACACGGGCACAATTTTCATACTTTTGGCTCTGTATGCCACCAGAATAAAATTAAAATGAAAGTGCAGACTTTCATATTTAATTCAAGGGATAGAACATAAATATCAAGTACAAATTTTAAGAACTGCAACCATTTTTATACATATCCCCCCCCCCCCCCCATTTTCAGGGGCTCAAATGTAATTGGACAAATGAATATAATCATAAATAAAATGTTCATTTTTATTATTTTGTTGAGAATCCTTTACTGGCAAAGGACTGCCTGAAGTCTGGAACCCATGGACATTACCAAAGACTAGGTTTCCTCTTTTCTGAAGCTTTGCCAGGCTCTAACTGCAGTTGTCTTTAGTTGTTCTTTGTTTGTGGGTCTTTCTGCCTTTAGTTTTGCCTTCAGCAAGTGAAATGCATGCTCAATTGGGTTGAGATCAGGTGATTGACTCGGCCATTGCAGAATATTCCACTTCTTTTCCTTCAAAAGCTCCTGGGTTGCTTTTGCAGTGTGATTTGGATCATTGGACGGCGCTTCACAGTACAGATGGACAATCAACTTTGCTGCATTTGGCTGTATCTGGGCTGACCGTATATCTCAACACTGCAGAATTCATCTGGATACTTCTGTCACATCATCAATAAACACAAATGACCCAGTGCCACTGGAAGCCATGCATGCCCATGCCATCACACTGCAAGCTCCACCATGTTTTACAGATGACTTTGTGTGCTTTGGATCATCCCCGATAAAAAGGGGGCCCCAGTCCCTGAAGTTTTTTTAATGGAGCCCACCGTAAGCTGTGAAGATTGGGTCTGTTTGGTTTACCACAGAACCCTGCAGCCGGATAAGGTAAGGGAGGTTCCTAAGGAATTTTTCTAATTCTTGTGGGTTTTCTCCTTTAAGTAAATGTAGCTCAACCTGCAGTGGCAGCAATTGGGGTGTGTCAATCCTTGAGAGATCACTTGAAACAGGTGCTCAAGGTTTTCCCTGAACAGCAGGCCCAGGAGTTAGCCGAGCTGCCAGCGGCTGTGTGTTTTGAATTTGACGCAATCAGAGTTTCTATCCTTAACACCTCCCGCCTTACGCTTGGGTCGGTGCATATGCGTAGAATCTTATGGTTGAAAAATTAGTCTGCCGAAGCACCATGCATAAAAGCTCCTGGCTGGTTTCCCCTTCTGTGGTGTAAGGCTGTTTGGGGATGATTAAATCTCAATCTCAAGTGTGGTGACACAGGCATTCCTAGGCACATTTACTTAACATCAGACTGAGCCTTGATAGCAGCGGCAGGTGCTGAATTATTTTGCTCAGCAGTGGGTGCAGTGGGTGTTTCAAGTGATCTCTCAAGGATTGACACACCAAAAGTACCATTTTGCCAGTTAAGAAAAGGAGTAAACGTCCCTCATTTAAACGGGCTCTTTCTCCAGTGCCAGGGGCATCAGGCTCCAGGCAGTCACGACGGCCTTCACCGTCAGGTTCAAGAGGTAAAACTCAGAGTCAACCCCAGGGACAAAAGAAGTCCTGGGGGAGGAAATCTACAAGACAGAATGCTAAAGCCACTTTATGAAGGGGCGCCCCCACTCGTTCTAGTGGGGGAAGACTGCTACAGTTCTCAAGGGTCTGGCAGAAGGATTTTCAGGACAGTTGGGTGGTCTCCACAATAACTCTAGGTTACAAACTAGAGTTCCGAGAATTCCTGTCTCCTCGTTTCCTCAGATCAAATGTTCCCAAAGACCCAGAGAAAAAAGAAGTCTCTCTTTCAAGCATGGAGCGACTTTTGTCACAAAAAGTAATCCTGGTGTTTCCCATGGAAGAGCAGGGGTTGGGGTTTTATTCAAACCTTTTCACAGTGCCAAAGCCAAATGGGGATGTTAGACCCATTCTAGTTCTCAAAGATCTAAACCGGTTCCTAAAAATTTGATCTTTTTTGCATGGAATCAATCCGATCAGTAGTCTCCATCCTACAAGGAGGAGAACTTCTGGCATCAATAGACATTAAGGATGCATACCTGCATGTGCCTATTTTCCCCGCTCATCAGAAATATCTATGTTTTGAAGTGGAAAAAATTAATTTTCAGTTTGTAGCTCTACCTTTAGGGGAATCTACTGCACCTCAAGTGTTTACAAAGGTCCTGGCCCCTCCTCTGGCCAGATTAAGGGCCCAGGGTATAACGATTATAGTGTACCTAGATGACCTGCTCTTAATAGACCGGTCGGTAGCCCGCTTAGACCAAAGTTTGGTCACCACAGTCAACTACCTGGAACACCTAGGTTGGGTCCTCAACCTAGAGAAGTCTTCTTTAAAACCAGTAAGAACACTATAGTACTTGGGTCTGGTTATAGATACAACCCAGAAGAGGGTGTTTTTACCCCAGGCGAAAATCAGCGCCATAAAGAAGCTGGTTCAGGTAGTCAGGGCGAAGAAGGGTTCTTCTATTCGTCTTTGTTTGAGGTTGTTGGGAAAGATGGTGGCAGCGGTTCCCTATGCTTAGTTTCATTCGAGACTGCTGCAAAACAGTATCCTGTCTGCCTGGAACATGAAAGTCCAGGCGTTCGATTTTCTGATGCATTTGTCGCCAATAGTGCGTTAGAGCCTCAGTTGGTGGTTGGTACCCAAGAATCTGCGGAAAGGGAAATCCTTTTTACCAGTTACCTGGAAGGTGGTAACAACAGATGCAAGCCTTTCGGGTTGGGGAGCAGTTTTAGAAGAGACGACTGTCCAAGGGAAATGGTCCAAAATTGAGAGGACCTTATCCATCAACATTCTACTCATCAACAGCGTACCTAGCCCTAAAGGCCTGGACATTCAGGTTGCAGTGTTGTCCTGTCAGGATCCAATCTGACAATGCCCCAGCAGTGGCTTATATCAATCACCAAGAGGGCACCAGGAGTCGTGCAGCCCAGGGAGAAGTAAATCAGATCCTATCCTGGGCAGAAAAGCATGTGCCATGCATATCAGCAATCTTCATTCCAGGGGTAGAGAACTGGCAGGCGGACTACTTAAGTCGCCAGCAGTTGTTCCCGGGGGAATGGTCTCTTCACCCCGACATCTTCATGGCTATATGCCAAAAATGGGGGATCCCGGACGTAGATCTGTTTGCGTCCAGGTTCAACAACAAGAACAACAACTTTGTGTCAAGACCAAGGGATCCACTCACATGCGGAACAGATGCGTTGGTGATCCCGTGGGATCAGTTCTCACTGATTTATGCATTCCCTCCTATTCTGCTGCTACCACGACTTCTTTGCAGGATCAAGCAGGAAAAGAAGTCAGTACTTCTGGTGGCTCCAGTGTGGCCCAGAAGATCTTAGTATGCAGAAATAGTAAAGATGGTATCAGTGTTCCACCCTACCTTACAAACGCAAAATTTAATGGTTTAGCTATTGAAACCCACATTCAGAAGAATCGCAGGCTTTCAGGCTCGGTGATATCTACCTTGATTAATGCAAGGAAGCCAGCTTCCAGAGTCATTTATTATAGAGTCTGGAAGGCATATGGTGTGAATCCATGGGTTGGCATCCCAGAAAGTATGTCATAGGTAGAATCCTTGCTTTTCTGCAAATGGGTGTAGAGATGAAGCTGGCCCTGAGTACTATCAAGGGCCAGGTCTCGGTCTTATCGGTATTGTTTCAACGTCCGCTTGCTTCGCATCCTTTGGTCCGAAGCTTTATACAATGGGTAACGTGGCTTAATCCACCGGTTAGAGCACCCCCGAACCCTTGGGACTTGAATTTAGTTCTGTCAGTATTACAGAAACAGCCTTTTGAGCCAATACAACATATTCCCTTGGTCCTTTTGACAAGGAAGCTAATTTTTCTGGTAGCAATTTCCTCTGCAAGAAGGGTATCAGAATTGGTGGCTCTCTCTTGTAAAGAGCCATATTTAATTATTCTCAAGGATAGAGTAGTATTGCGTCCTCATCCTAGCTTTCTACTGAAGGTGGTTTCAGGTTTTCATCTAAACCAGGATATTGTTCTGCCTTCATTTTTTCCAGAACTCTGTTCTATGGAAGAGAAGTCACTACATTCTCTGGATGTAGTGAGAGCGGTCAAAACCTATTTGGAGGTGACTGCTCAGATTCTTAAAACGGATGTTTTGTTTGTGTTGCCTGAAGGTCCTAAAAAAGGACAGGCAGCGTCAAAATCTACTATTGCTAAGTGGATATGGCAAGTAATTATTCAAGCTTATGGTTTGAAGAGGAAGGTTCCACCTTTTCAAATCAAAGAGCACTCCACCAGGGCTGTTAGTGCTTCATGGGCAGTGCATCACCAGGCCTCCATGGCTCAAATCTGCAAGGCCGCAACTTGGTCTTCAGTCCATACATTCACCAGATTCTATCAGGTGGATGTGAGAAGGCATGAGGATATCGCCTCTGGGCGCAGTATGCTGCAGGAAGCAGTATAAGGTCCTCAGGTCTGATTGCACCCTATCTTTTGTTTATGTCTCCCTCCCCTCAGATAGCATTGCTCTGGGACATCCCATCCAGTAAATACTGTGGCTCTGTGTCCCATGATGTACGAAAAAGAAAATAGGATTTTTATAACAGCTTACCTGTAAAATCCTTTTCTTCGAGTACATCATGGGACACAGAGGCCCTTCCCCCCTCGAATACACGTATATTGCTTTGCTACAAAACTGAGGTACTCCCAGTAAGGGGAGGGGTTATATAGGGAGCTAAACTTCCTGTCTAGGTTGTGCCAGTGTCCATTACCTAGAGGTGCCTATATAACCCATCCAGTAAATACTGTGGCTCTGTGTCCCGTGATGTACTTGAAGAAAAGGATT
Source organism: Lithobates sylvaticus (assembly GCA_028564925.1). Taxonomy (NCBI): domain Eukaryota; kingdom Metazoa; phylum Chordata; class Amphibia; order Anura; family Ranidae; genus Lithobates; species Lithobates sylvaticus. The sequence continues at coordinate 41,271,379 of CM053032.1, read as the reverse complement.
TTACAGGTAAGCTGTTATAAAAATCAATTTTTTTTTAGATTGCAATAAAAACCCTAAAACTTTAACCTTTCCCTTTCTCTTTTATGGCACTGTTGCATATTACAGGGTGTTTAGCATGCTACATTAATTTTAGACTGTTGAAGTCTTTTTCCGAGATTGCTTCATAACACAAAGTAATTGTTTGTTTTCAAAAGCGTCTACTGTACATCATAAAAGCCTGAAACAGCCTATAAATCTAGATATAAAATATTACAATCGCTATTATCCTGGAAAGGCCTTTGAAGTGCTTTCATCAGAAAAGCACCGTCTGTAACGCATGTGTGGCTTTATCATTAAGAGCAAAATTTGTCTGGTTCTGGATACTTTTTTAAAGCATGTTTGTTAAACTTTCTTTTAGTGAAATCTTCCTGAAGATTTTTAATTTTAAAGCCACGTAAAAAATTATAAAGTGTGACAAACTTTTTTTTTTTTTTACCCTTTCATCCTTTTTAATTGGTAGCTGTAGCATTAGTTGCACTAATTATATTTTCTGACTGTATAGAAAGGTGGTGAATATACAGTATATACAGGGAACTCGTTACGCAGAAAAATGGGAGCTGCCATTAACTACTCATAAAGTGGAACTCCAGTCATCATTTTTTTTTTTGCTATTTCAGAGTGGGGAAAGGAACAACTGTCAGGTTTTAATTTTTGTTTGTCTCACATTTTTTCTGAAAAGTATATTGTACCTCTGAGATGAGAAAGGGGGAGAAAGTAAAAAATTGACACACCTCTGCCACCCCCTAATTGTGGAGCACCCAAAGAAGTAAGACGCCAAAAATGATTGTTTAAACCTAAAGCTGCTTTTTTTCACTGTATTGCGCAATTGGCTGCAGCACTTGTAGGCAGGTTCAGTCTGGCCTCCCTGCGCAGGTGGCGCTGGAAGTGGGAGAGCCTTCCCAAAATGGAGATAGTAATGAAAACTGGTCTGAGGTTTTAGGGCTTGTTTATATGTGTGGCTTTGGACACGCTTTTTTAAAGCTCTCTGGACGCCAGTCAAAGCCCCTGTCACTAAATAAAATGGTTAGCCTACAGTCATGTTTACACCTTGCGTTTGCTTTGTTTCAAAATTTTTACCCGATGTCGCTTTAGTGGTGCTTCAAAGCGTCTTCAAAGCCTCCATAGAAGTATATGACAAAGCTCACTTGAAGCACCTGAAGCTTTTGAGAGGCTTTTGCTTTAGCTTAGCTTTGTTTTGGAGAAATTGAAGGTATGAGATATCAACACACACACAGGGCATCTGCCAAGCTTCATTAAAGCTTTAAAAAAGCACCACCGAAGCATCATAAAAGAATTATCGAAGCATCACAGAAGCATGAAAAACAGATCAAAAAAGCATGTTGAAGTGGTAGGTGCTTTAATGGGCATTGAAGTTGAAGCAAGTGTAAATGAACCCTTAAACCTTTTTTTTAAACCCCTTCTGTAAGGTTCTTATCGTTTCCCAGTTGGTGTCTGCACTGCCTAGTAAAACCAAACAAGGGCTCATTTACACGCTACAAAACATGGCTTCAGACATGCTTTTTTTTTAAACTCTCTGAAGGCTAGTCAAAGCTCCTGTCACTAAATCAAATTATTAGCTTACAGTCCTGTTTACACCTTGGTTTTGCTTTGCTTTGGCTTTGCTTACAAAATTATACCCTATTTCGCTTTAGTGGTGCTTCAAAATGTCTTCAAAGCCTCCATGACAAAGTTCACTTGAAGCACCTGCAGCTTTTGAGAGGCTTTGATTCAGCTTTTGTTTTGGAGGTATTGTAGGTATGAGTATATAGTAAATACTCAAGCGCTGTTATATAAAAATATAAAAATATATAAAACCTCAGTATAATAGATAAGATAGCTAAATAATATGCTGCACCATTGGTAGCTGTAGCATTAGTTGCACTAATTATATTTTCTGACTGTATAGAAAGGTGGTGAATATACAGTATATACAGGGAACTCGTTACGCAGAAAAATGGGAGCTGCCATTAACTACTCATAAAGTGGAACTCCAGTCATCATTTTTTTTTTTGCTATTTCAGAGTGGGGAAAGGAACAACTGTCAGGTTTTAATTTTTGTTTGTCTCACATTTTTTCTGAAAAGTATATTGTACCTCTGAGATGAGAAAGGGGGAGAAAGTAAAAAATTGACACACCTCTGCCACCCCCTAATTGTGGAGCACCCAAAGAAGTAAGACGCCAAAAATGATTGTTTAAACCTAAAGCTGCTTTTTTTCACTGTATTGCGCAATTGGCTGCAGCACTTGTAGGCAGGTTCAGTCTGGCCTCCCTGCGCAGGTGGCGCTGGAAGTGGGAGAGCCTTCCCAAAATGGAGATAGTAATGAAAACTGGTCTGAGGTTTTAGGGCTTGTTTATATGTGTGGCTTTGGACACGCTTTTTTAAAGCTCTCTGGACGCCAGTCAAAGCCCCTGTCACTAAATAAAATGGTTAGCCTACAGTCATGTTTACACCTTGCGTTTGCTTTGTTTCAAAATTTTTACCCGATGTCGCTTTAGTGGTGCTTCAAAGCGTCTTCAAAGCCTCCATAGAAGTATATGACAAAGCTCACTTGAAGCACCTGAAGCTTTTGAGAGGCTTTTGCTTTAGCTTAGCTTTGTTTTGGAGAAATTGAAGGTATGAGATATCAACACACACACAGGGCATCTGCCAAGCTTCATTAAAGCTTTAAAAAAGCACCACCGAAGCATCATAAAAGAATTATCGAAGCATCACAGAAGCATGAAAAACAGATCAAAAAAGCATGTTGAAGTGGTAGGTGCTTTAATGGGCATTGAAGTTGAAGCAAGTGTAAATGAACCCTTAAACCTTTTTTTTAAACCCCTTCTGTAAGGTTCTTATCGTTTCCCAGTTGGTGTCTGCACTGCCTAGTAAAACCAAACAAGGGCTCATTTACACGCTACAAAACATGGCTTCAGACATGCTTTTTTTTTAAACTCTCTGAAGGCTAGTCAAAGCTCCTGTCACTAAATCAAATTATTAGCTTACAGTCCTGTTTACACTTTGGTTTTGCTTTGCTTTGGCTTTGCTTACAAAATTATACCCTATTTCGCTTTAGTGGTGCTTCAAAATGTCTTCAAAGCCTCCATGACAAAGTTCACTTGAAGCACCTGCAGCTTTTGAGAGGCTTTGATTCAGCTTTTGTTTTGGAGGTATTGTAGGTATGAGTATATAGTAAATACTCAAGCGCTGTTATATAAAAATATAAAAATATATAAAACCTCAGTATAATAGATAAGATAGCTAAATAATATGCTGCACCATTGGAAGTAGATTATCCCTTGAGAAAGTCACGTGACCTGTGATGCAACGCGTCGGGAGGAGGAGCCTGAGTGAAGCCGTGCTGAGACATGGGCATAGCGAGGAGGAGAAGGGCTGAGAGCCCAGCTAACGAGCCTGACCTGTTTTGCATATCTGCGCTGAACCCATCGGGTATATGTGAGTGCACAGAGTATTTTAGGCATTCATCTTTTAATTAGAAATGCTGCGCAATGGTTTTTTGTCATTTCTTTCTTTTTACATATAAATACCGGAGCAAGACTTTTACAAGAACTCTTTGAAGATAAAGAAATCAGCAAAGTGTAAAGTGATAAGGGAAGTTTTATCCTTACTTAATTATCTTTTATTCATTTGCACATATACACATATAAATTCTTCTTGATGTGCCGATTTGCCAGTGGATTCATGCATTTATCACTAGCCGCCTATTAATATCATTACTATAATTTCTGCCAATTGATTGATGCATTGGGCTGGATGTACATCGGATTAGGATTTACATCACTTATTTTATTTTTATACATATTTAATTTGTGGATTAATTAATTTTTTCCAGTTTTGCACTCTGAACAGCTGCAATTCTGAGCAGTATTTTTACACCGCGGTGATTGTTCACATAAGCACGGAATTTATTTATTTATTTATCCATTTATTTAGTTATTTATTCATTGGATTTATTCATTGGATTTTACTTATTTATTCACGGAATTTGTATTTGACTACACTATTTATTTAATACCTTATTGGATTAAGGTTGATTGTCTGTTGATTAGGTTGTGGATTGATTCACTTCATCAAGTTTTGCACTCATGAGCAGCTGCATTACTTAATTGTTCACTTTAGCACGTAATTTAGCAATTCACCTATTTATTTATTTATTTATCATGGATTTTTTACTCAAGATCTATTAGATCAAGGTTGATTTGCGCACTATTTTATACTCTATCTGTATATAATTGCCATCTGCCAAGCTTCAATAAAGCTTTTAAAAAGCATCACTGAAGCAACATCGAAGCAACATCGAAGCATCACTGAAGCATTGGGGAAGCATCACAAATACTTAAAAAAAGCCTGTTGAAGCGGTAGGCTCTTTAATGTGTGTTGAAGTCAAAGCAAGTGTAAATGAGCCCTAACGGTCTCCTATCTTAAAGTAGAACTGCCTAAACCAAAACTTTCTTTCCATTTTGTGTAGAGTAAAAAAAAGGTTATAACTTTTTTTTTTCTATCTGTGTCCCATTGGGACATTTCTCTCCACTTTTTGTCCCATAACCACAACAGTAAGTGAAAAGTAATCCCTCCAAAGTAGGGAAAATCCCTGGTTGTCATCATAGTCAACAGAGTTAATGGGCTTGATTTACTGAAGTCAAATAAACGCGGCACTTTGCAAAGTGCAGTTGCACTCTGCACATGCTCCAGAGATAAGTAAATTAACAGAAGCTCTTCTGACTGCCATCATCCAATTATGTGCAAAAATTATGTTTTTTTTTTTATTTTCCTTGCACGTGATTGGGTACTCTTTGCAAAGTGAAACCTTACCTCATTTTCTAAGCTCTGGAGCAACTGCACTTGCAGAGTGCAACTGCACTTTGCAAAGTGCACAGTCTATTTTCCTTCAGTAAATCAACCCCAATGTATCTGTTGGAAGATTTACCCCCTATTCCAGGGGTAGGCAACCTGGGGCCCTCCAGCTGTTGCAGAACTTCGAGTCCCATCATGCCTCTGGGAGTAATTGTAACTGCCTTGCAACGCCTCATGGGAAATGTAGTTCCACAACAGCTGGAGGGCCCCAGGTTGCCTACCCCTGCTTTCTGGTGACCACTCAAAATTTAGGTCTCTCTTTCACTTTTGATTATAACGATCACCAGGATAAATATAGGTGGTGAATCTCCCTAATGGGAACACACAGCAAAAGTAACCAGGCAAGCGTCCTCTCTTAAAAACTAGAAAAAAGTTTTGTCTGCAGTTGCACTTTAAAGTGGATGTAAACCAAAAATGTTGATGTCATAATGTAGAGAATAAGATTTCCTTTCATTTGAGCCCAGTCTTGCCACACATATTTACCTGAGGCCTGAGCAATCCTCTTTTATTGTTCAGTTAGAGAAATCTTGACAAAGTCTTGAAAACTTTGTCAAAAACGCCCCCTTGCGGTGAGTGACAGGTGATTTACATATCATGCACTAGCCTGAGACAGGCACATCCTGTGTAAAAAGTTCACAATTCACATCCCCCTCCCCTCCAGCTCTCCCAGCTTTACTGTGTTTTGACTGGATGTTTCTCATCATGGGATGCAGTGAACAGTCAGCAGACTATAGACAGACAAGTGATTTAGGGGACATGTATGTAGCCAGAGCTGGGCAGAGTAGAACATCCAGTGATCTGATGATAACCTGTCTCAGGCTAGTGCATGAGATATGTAAATCACCTGTCACTCACAGCAAGGGGGCGTTTTTGACAAAGTTTTCAAGACTTTGTCAAGATTTCCCTAACTGAACAATAAAAGAGGATTTCTCAGGCCTCGAGTAAATCTGTGTGGCAAGACTGGGCTCAAATGAAAGGAAATCGTATTCTCTACATTATGACATCAAAAAAAAAAAAAAATGGGTTTACATCCACTTTAAGCTGGCCATAGACAGCTCAAATTTTGTCTGATTTCTGCTGAATTGACCAATTATTTGAGTTGGGGGTGGCCCTGTCAACACCACCTGGCTTGAAAAAAAGTAAAATTAAAAATGGACTGAGCTGGTTGTAAAACAATCAGTGAAACAGTGATTGCATCGTATCAGATACAGTCACTGCTTGCTTTAAATGTTGGGAGGGTAGGTGGTGGTTAGCAGCACACTGGATGTAGTGGTGTGGAAAGGACCACAGAGAAAAAAAAAATACAGTTTTAAGAAAATGTGGTCACACACACATCAAAATAAAACAACCATAAGAAAGAATAATAGACCATTTACACAGAAAAAATATAGATTTTATAGCAAGCAGTGTCTGCTTGGTATGATGTTTTAATATTATTCCTTTTTAAAATTAACCAGATATAATCCTTGTGCCAACATTACACTGATATGTATACAGATAATATTTGGGTAATAAACTATATACATACACAGATTTTGTAAAATTCCTCGTCTCGCAATTTTTTTTTATAATTTTAAACATTGCACAATGAAGTCACAAGAGTTTCACTCTTTCTTCAACTCACATGAAGAATCTGATTTACTAAAGTGGGAAGTGAAGGGCACTTCAGACAGGCAGTCATATGTAGGGCTGTATGTAGACACCGCGCTTCCTGAGCACTCCAGAATGATGATGTCGTGTTCTACAAGCTCCATCCCTTGTTTCATGTTATTACTTTAACTATAATCTACTTCTTGGAAGCACTATTGGAGGCAGCATTGAGGGATGCTTCATACACTGGAAGCTACCAAACAAGAGAAAGGAGACATGTTTTTATTTTACCAACCTTTAAAGAGTTTTCTGATCCCTTTTAACATCTCCTGCACCCCCTTCCCTACTACAATTGCTGTATTTATTCCCATATGTCCAGAATAGTGCAAAAGATAGAACAAAATAAGAAAATGTTAAAAAAATAATAACATTTTGAGTCTAAATTATAAATAAAATATAAATAAGGCCATAGTAGATTTTGATTGGTTCCTGGTGAATTGGGCAAAATTCAAGCTATGGGTTGACATCCTCCTGCTCAACAGCCTTTAATCTGAAAGTCTGAAGAAACCAGGAGGAAAATCGTAGGCCAAACAGTGGCTGCATCCATTCAGAGTGCCACGCATGCTCAGATCACATTACAAGACCAAAGCTATTGGCTACTAGCCTCTACGTAGTCCCGTCGTACGCAACGAACGTCACCACGTTCAGGATGATCGGATTTTCCGACAACTTTGTCCGACCGTGTATATGCAACACCAGTGTCGGAAAAAAGCCGACGGATTTTGTGGTCGGAATTTCCGACCGTGGGTGTACGGGGCATAAGACTGGAAGTGTATTACTGGCAGTACCAGGTAAAAGAAAATTGAAAAAATACTTGCACCAGGTAAAAACAAGGGAAAAAAAAAAATACTGCCACCTTATCTAATGACTGTTGAGCTGCAACATTATAATTTTTTTGTTTTTGGGTTTAGATACACTTATAGTGCACTTCACACTTTAGTAGAACAGACTGACTGAAAGTGCTCAGACAAAAAACACACATTTACTATTCGTCAAATTCTTCTTCATCATCCGAATCAAGCTCGTTAAGAAAGGAAGACTCAACGGCTACGGCAAAGTTTGCCACCAAGGACATGAACTCTTTGAAGTCAACTTGACCAGGGTGTCTCCTGTCCATGTTTTGAAGGATTTCTTTGAATTGACTGTTGCCTTCTAAACACTTTGGAAGAAAAAGAATAAAATGATAAGATAACTGAGAAATAAGGCACTTACACAGAAACACCACAGAAAATAACAGTGGCACCCCGCTAGCTTCTGAGAATCACATGATTGGGTGAATGCAATCACAAGTCTTTTGTAAGAGGGACCAGTTTACATATGAGTATTTCAAGTGCAGTTCGGCTGTTTACAAATGATGTATCTAATGATGGTGACTCTTTAAAACACCATTATTATACATGGCGGTACTTTTTATGGCAACCAAGGTGAATATGCTAAAATGTGCAACCCCCTATCCTCCCTCTGAGTTGAGACAGGTGGAGTTTGCACACCCAAACATACAGTTGGTGGCCTGATGCAGAGTGCAGAAATGAGAGCTGATGTCCACTAGTTCAAGGGTTGCCACATTTTGGTCCATGGAAAACCAAGCAGGATGGGATGGGGATATGTTGCGATGTAAAGATCAATCTGATTTCATCATAATTTAGTTATTACAAGCGCCATCAATTCATGCAGTGCTATCTTACAGGCACACATACAGTAACTAGGGACAATTTACACAGGAGCTAATTAACCGACCAGCATGTTTTTTGGAGTATAGAAGGAAACTCACGTAAGCACAGGCAGAACAGGCAAACTCCATGTAGATAGTGTCCTGGTTGGGACTCAAACTGATGTCCCCAGTACCACAAGGCAGATGTGCTAACCATTGAACCGCTGTGCTCATAACGAGTTTAGGGAAACAGAGCCAGGTTCCCGCCATGATTATCAAAAGCAAAATTTGTTATTTTGGCAATGAAAGTAGTTTATAATTCATCAAAGGTGCAAATTATATTTTGGGATCTATCCAAGTTATAAAGGTTCTAGATTTATGTTTTCCGGTACAAAGCACTTAATTTAGAATTAAAAAGCAAACAGAATTTCAACGTTTTACTGCACAATGGAACAGTAAAAAAAAAATCTTAATAAAAAGGGAGATGGGAATGAAATTGAGGGGCCCATTTACACCATATTGTATTGTATTGAATTGTATGATACGGTCTCCCTTATATTGTATAGCGCTATGCAAACAGTTGGTGCTATAATAAATCATATTAAAAATATTAAAATGCATTGGGTTGTGCTGGGCAGCCTTGCCCAATGCAGTCCTAAAGTATAGACAAGGCCATTTGCCTTATGTTTTATTAGTTCATCTCACACCACTGCACTGCACTGCACTGCAGTGGTGTATGCCGAAAAGAAGTAGGATATGCTGTACTTTTTTTTCATTACACTGCATTACAATATTCTGCAATGAATAAAGATGAATCACTTTGTGGCATTTCAAGAAAAAAAAAAGAAAGAAAAAAGTAAACTGTGTAATGCGTCATATATGATGCATCTGTTCTGTACCTCTCCCTTACTAGTGCACACCAATGGACGTCGTAAAATGTTATAACGTAGCTGCTGGCATACACAACCCCTTAGAAAGAAAATAAGGGACTAAAACTTTCTTGCAAAAAATTTTTTTGTCTGCACTTTACATATAAGGCCCCTTGCACATGGGGCCATGTAGGTGTGGTAATAGGGTTGCCACCTCATCCCTTTAAACCCAAACACATATTAATTACACAGGTTCTGTGGCTGATTAAGATGGTAATTAAACTCACTAAGGCTGGCCATGGTCGAATTTCCAAAGAATCAGAAATGTTGTGCGTTTTGTGATCCGATAGTGCCACCATTGATTTCGAAATTCGTCCAACCAAGCCTTCAATTTCACCTCATGTTGCTACAGGAAAAAAAATTTGTGGCTGGAAATCTTCTTTTCTTTCTGGGAATTTTCTTTTCATGCACATTTTTTTTTTGATTATTTTTCTCATACCATTGTCCCATCATTGATTAGAAAATCGTTCTTTTTTCAAAAACTTTCCAACATACCCGATTACTGAAATTCGATGGCCGCATGAAAATCTTCCCACGAATGGTGTGAAATTCGAATGAAAATTTTTAGATAAGATTTTCGAAAGAAAATTCTTTCAAAATTTGACCCATGTATGGCCTGCCTAAGTGAATTTAAGTACTGTACCACCTTAATCAGCCACAGAACCCGTGTTCGGTTTAAAGGGATGAGGTGGCAATCCTATGAGGTAAATCCCTCCCGGCATTTTAGCACGCCCAGGAGAGGATGGATGGGGTTGGATGCTGCACCTGTTCCTCCCGGGCTCACGGGCACACTAAAATGTCAGGAGGAACATGCGGCACCTAGGTGGCTCTGTGTGAAAGTGGCCAAATGGCAATGACATATTACTTTATCTGGTATGAAGACTAAATGAAATATGAATGAAGACTGCAACAGCAGCTTATACTTTTCACACTGACAGCTCAGCACTACAGATTGCACTGGGAGAGCAGATCGCTCAATGTAAAGCAGGTTTTTCTTGCACTTTAACAGGTGGCCCATTGTGCTCTGTTTATCAGGATCGCTGGTAGAGCTCCTGATCTGGAATGATCACCTCTAATACACAGGGGAGTGCCACTGATCATACAGGAAGAGCTGCCTTTCCCAGTGTAGTCCGTTGGATGGAGCCGCCAGTTTGAGTTGGTTGGGGCAGTGTGGAGACTGGAAAGGCTCCAACGTCAGCTATGTCCCCCCTGAGTACAGTGCTCATGGTGGGAGGCTCTTCTGCCTAAGCCTAGTGTGACCCTTCTTACCTGTCCTGTCTTCAGTGAATTCACTCTTTTCCAGAGCTTAAAGCACCAGTAAAATCTTCAGAATATGACACTTTTTAGGTATATCAGATGCCTGTGTCCCCCCACTGCTCACTGTGGCTCCTCCTTGCTTGTCTCCCTACAAAGCTGCTAAATCAAACAAGTGAGGTGGCGGCCAATTGGTAAACTCACCCATGAAGCTCGTTTGGCTGTACTTCTCCTGTGGATCACAGGAGTGCAGTTCATTCTGCACTCCTGTTACTCCTATAACATCACAGTGCCGGTCCAGGCTCAGGAAAGATTGTGACCATATGGTCAGTACCATGCCTGGACCGACACCCGGATCAGCCTCTCAGCAAGCTGCTGAGAGCCTGAGCTGGCTGCTCCCGCCCCCTTCACAGGCCAGCATTCCAGTGAGCGCAGGGGGGCAGAGCAGAGAGTCGGTGACTGACAGTCACCAGCTCTCCGCTCAGGGAGCTCTGAGAACCAAGCAGTTGGAGGTCATTGATCTCTCGGGTCTCAATGTAATGCCAGACTGATGGACTGATTGGACCAATGCTGCATCCACCTAGGTAAGTATGATGGCAAAAAAATAAATAATAATCTCATACTTCTCTTTTATTGGCCACAAACCAAGCCATATTCAGATAGCCTGGTTTACAGACACAGTGTACAGAGCCAATCTGAGTGGCTGTGTACCATGTGATCACTCTGATGACCAATCACAGCGATCGCAGATGCAAACAGTGCAATGCTATCGTGTGAGAGCCTGCACCTTCCACTTACAACCGATGAAGGGGTGGAAGGAGGAACTAATGAAATAAATAAATCATTCATTATTTCCAGATCAGCAGCTGCAGCAGATTCAGGGTCAGTGGGTAGATTGGGATGTTTTTTTTTTAACCCTTTCACCTCCCCCTCCTTTCCTGTACATGTAATCTGCATCCAGTCTCTCTGACCGGTATATTAAAGGGGAACTAATCCCTCCTAGCCTTTACAGCCAAGGAAGCTGCCATCTTGGCCTCTGTTTGATCTGCTAATGTCACGGTGCTGCACATGTGGACAGCTATGACACCAGCCATTTGATGGCTTCTATTGAGACTGTGACGGTTATTGTTCACAGCATGCCTTGAATGTAACTGTTTTGGGAAACGGTTGAACCAAGGGATTTAGTTCAGTTTTAACTCCTCACCTCCCTTATCCTGCACATCTGTAAAAAAAAACACTACATCTCTGTCTCATCTCCATGTGACCTTTATATTACCCCTTCACCCATAGCTTCCAACTGTCCCTGATTTCGAGGGACTGTCCCTGATTTGGAGAAATGTCCCCCTGTCCCTCATTCCTCCTCATTTGTCCCTCATTTTGGTCTGATCTATATAGATGTATATAAAATTCACTTTTTATCTATCAAAAAGTGTTTTCCAGCACTAAACCTTTCATCTGATTTCTAAATTGCTGCATTTGTAAATTCCAAAAGCCAATATAAAGAATAGTAGTGGCAAAAAAAACACCTATGGGTTTAACCAATCTTGTTTTTTTTTTGTACAATTCCCTTTAAGGGGGTGTGGCAAGGGGTGTGTCCTATGCCTGCATACTTTTGCTGACAGGTGTCCCTAATTCCCATATCAAAAAGTTGGGAGGTATGCTTCACCTCCTCCTCCTTCCTCTGTGTATGACTTAGTGCCGGTTCACACTGGGGCAACACGACTTACAGCGCGACTTAGCAAGGCAACTTGGAAGCAACTGCAACGTGACTTGGAAGCAACTTGGAAGCAACTTCAACGTGACTTTGAGTTATTTACAACACAACTTCAAGTCACCCCCAGGCCAGGCGACTTTGGCTGTGGCCAATCACAGAATAATCAGCTCTCTGGGAGGGTGGGGTTTGCCTGAGTAAACAAATTTATTTTCCTGTAAAGTCGCTTCAATATAGATGAAGATCCGACTTGTAGGTGACTTCCATTGAATTCTATGGGTACAAGTCACCTAGAAGTCGCCTTGAAGTAGTACAGGAACCTTTTCTGAAGTCGGAGCGACTTCAGTAGTATACATTAAGATGGCTCTCATTGATTATAATGTAATTCCTAATGTCAAGCGACTTGGGGTGACTTGAGGTCTGACAAGTCGGATCCCAAGTCGCGATAGTGTGAACCGAGCCTTAGTGTACCATTACCAAGCTCATTGTTTTAACTGCATCAATGCTGCCATTTCTACATTTGCAAAAAAAAATTACAAAAAAATGTGATCCTCTTGGGGTGTCTACTTTTCAAAAAAAGTAAAACAGAAAGCAAGTATAGTAAAAAAACAAACAAAAAAACCTGTGGTTATTAAATGCCACCAAAAGAAAGTTCAATATGCCTGGTAATGAAGGGGTTATACATGTTAGTTATGAAGTAGGTAAAGAGACGCTGTCCCTTTAATTTCCATAAAACAGAAAATCTGTTTAGGGAGTATGGTAAAATTATTATCAAGTTTATAGAATTTGTCATTGACCAATTAAATTAAAGCTGTGGCCATCGGTCATTTTTATTTTCCAAAATAAAATTAACTTTTATTTCTTGCCAGATTAATTACTTGGTTCTTAATTTCTTCCATAAATAACAGAAGATCTACAGACTATTCCATCCATTTGCAATGCTCAATAGAAAATGTTGTTTGTTTCTTGAAGACACAGCACAAAATATTGTTTTTGAATATACTGGACATTGGCTCATTTAATAATATCTTCCAGGAATGGACTGAAATATGTTTACTTGACATATTTAGTTTGTACAGATTAAAGAGGATCTTCAGCCTGTTTGCAATAAGAAATAAAAGTCAGCATCTACAAATACTGTAGCTGCTGACTTTTTATAAAAAGGACACTTACCTGTCCAAAGACCCAGTGCCTTCCTCACCTGGGCCATTTCTTCACTGGTCTTCCGGTCCCTGGCACTGGCATGTTTAGTCTGCATAGCCGGCTGTGACTCTGTGACTCCTTGTGGCTTCAAGCACTGGCCATGCATGAGTTGCGCTATGTGATTGGTCCCACAGCCTTATGAGACCTGGGGGAGGTAGAACTTCTGGTGGAATCGGTGGTGGATCGATTCATCCGGAAGTGGGAGCAGGTACCTACAAATGCCCAAAAATGCTAGGGGGGGGCGGACATAAAGAATAACTTGCCCTTTAGGGTGATGTTCTGCTTTAAATATATGCTGTGAACACTTAATTAATTGCCAATTTATTTTGGTCAAAATCTTTGACCATGGCTGATGGTGACACTTGACAGATGAAGACGCATTACATGAGATATTACATGACAGATGATATGACATTGTAATTCCCTCCTGTAATGATAAAAATGTGTACACTGTCATTGTTGACTTGTCCTGAAAATTCTTTGACTTCGATACTTTCACTGGCCTGGAACAAGTATATTGATAACAAAGGCTGACATTTTTTGACTTTCACAAGTTACATGGAATTTCTAGGATGGAAAAGGACCTGGGGGTCCTAGTAGATGATAGGCTCAGCAATGGCATGCAATGCCAAGCTGCTGCTAACAAAACAGAATATTGGCATGCATTAAAGAGGGGAATAATTCCAGAGATAAAACGATAATTCTCCCGTTCTACAAGACTCTAGTCCGGCCACACCTAGAGTATGCTGTCCAGTTCTGGACACCAGTCCTCAGATAGGATGTACTGGAAAAATGGAGCAAGTACAAAGAAGGGCAACAAAGCTAATAAAGGGTCTGGAGGATATTAGTTATGAGGAAAGGTTGGGAGCACTGAACTTATTCTCTCTGGAGAAGAGACGCTTGAGAGGGGATATGATTTCAATATACAAATACCATACTGGTGACCCCACACTAGGGATAAAACATTTTTGCAGAAGGGAGTTTAACCACTTCAATACAGGGCACTTAAACACCTTCCTGCCCAGACCAATTTTGAGCTGTCAGCGCTGTCGCACTTTGAATGACAATTGCGCGGTCATATAACACTGTACCCAAATTAAATTTTTATCATTTTTTTCCCACAAATAGAGCTTTCTTTTGGTGGTATTTGATCACCTCTGCGGTTTTTATTTTTTGCTAAACAAATAAAAAAAGACAGAAAATTTTGAAAAAAAAAATGTTTTTTTTTTTGTTTCAGTTTCAAAACTTTGTAAATAAGTACGTTTTCTCCTTCACTGATGGGCACTGATAGGTCTGCACTGATGGGCACTGATAAGGTGGCACTGATGGGCACAGATGAGGTGGCACCAATGAAATGGCACTGAGGTGGCATTGATGGGCACTGATGGGCGACACGGATGGGCACTGATGGGCGACACGGATGGGCACTGATGGGCGACACGGATGGGCACTGATGGGTGGCACAAATTGGCACTGATAGCTGGCACAGATTGGCATGGATAGGTGGCATGGATGGGCATGGATAGGCGGCACAGATGGGCACTGATAGGCAGCACAGATGGGCAATGATAGGCGGCATGGATGGGCCCTGATAGGCGGCATGGATGGGCACTGATAGGTGGCATGGATGGGCACTGATAGGTGGCACGGATGGGCACGGGTGGGCACTGATAGGCACTGATAGGCAGCATTGTTTTTTACTGATGGATGCCAATCAGTGCCAAACAATAATGCATGCCAATCAGTGATGCCCATTGTGGGCACTGATTGGCATCCATTGTGGGCACTGATTGGCACCCATTGTGGGCACTGTGTGTCATCCCTGGTGGTCTAGGGTGGCATAACTTTTGATGGGCATCCCTGGTGGTCTGGTGGCGTCCCTGGTGGTCCAGTGTGGGTATCCTGCGCTGATAATCGATCAGCACAGACCCCCCTGTCAGAGGAGCAGCCGATCGGCTCTCCTCTACTCGCGTCTGACAGACGTGAGTGAGGAAAAGCCGATTACCGGCTTTTCCTATTTACACTGTGATCAGCCGTGATTGGACACGGCTGATCACATGGTAAAGAGTCTCCGTCGGAGACTCTTTACCAAGATCGTAGTTGCGGGGTGTCAGACTGACACCCCGCAACAACGATCGCCGCGATGCGCGCCCCCGGGGGCGCGCAGCGGCTCAAAATCCTGAGGACGTCATATGACGCCCTGTCAGGATTTTACAACCACTTTGCCTCCGTCATTTGACAATGGGCGGGCGGCAAGTGGTTAACAAGACTCGTGGCCACTCATTAAAATTAGAAGAAAAGAGGTTTAACCTTAAACTACGTAGAGGGTTCTTTACTGTATGAGCAGCAAGGATGTGGTATTCCCTTCCCTTCCACAGGCGGTGGTCTCAGTGGGGGGGCATCGATAGTTTCAAGAAACTATTAGATAAGCACCTGAACGACCACAACATACAGGGATATACAATGTAATACTGACATATAATCCCACACATAGGTTGGACTTGATGGACTTGTGCCTTTTTTCGACCTCACATACTATGTAACTATGTAACTATGTAACTATGTAACATGCTTATTCCATGCCTATGACCCAGAGGACTAAAAGTCAGGCTAAGCCAGGAAAGTTACATCTTTTGAATGAGACTAGAAAAGGCAGCCCATCTATTGTAAAGTTGAGGCTCTAAAAAAGTAGAACTATAGGCAGTTTTTTTTGGATAGAGCAAGGGAGGGTCATTACCCCTGTCAAATTTTTTTTTTTGCCATCTCTGTCCCATTGTGCAGATTTGCCTTCACTTCCTGTCTCACAGCCAAACAGAAAGTGAGAGGAAATCCTTGCAAATTAAGGGTATTCCTTGGGGACCCTCAAGTCACCAGAACCATTGGAACATTTCCCCTCTATTGCTTTTTTGGGGACAACCCAAATGTTGGGATTTTCTTTACTTTCACTTTCAAAGCAATAATTGCATTCAGTTGCTTTGAAAATTAGGAAACTAAGCTGGTCATACATTATACATTTTTTATATACAAATTCCTTTAGATGTGCCTTCAACAATCAAGTGCAATAGCCTGCCTGATTGCATACAAATGGAAAGTGTTGTTTAGGTTTGACTTCATATTATTTGGTTTTGGTAAATCTAAAGTAGAATTGTACAAGAAAATGATTTAATGTATGGCAGGGGCATATGTACAGGGGTCGCAGGGGTTGCCCTTAGACCTGGCCCCCTGCTCAGGCGGGGCACGTGCCCCCCCTGAATGCCTGGATAGGAGCATGTAGTGAAACCAATCCCTCTATGCAGCTGCTGAACCCACCTCTGGCTCCCACAGACATTCAGCAGCTGCAGGAGGGAAATGGAGGGCATTGGCTCCTCCATGTGCCTCTTTCGTCACCTCCCTCGCCCTGTCCTGCTGCTGGGTTCCCTCCTCTCACCTTCTGTCGGCTGCTGAGGGGGATCTGTCAGGATGGAGAGCGGGCAAGGAGCTGGTAAATGTGTAATTTACTGGCCCCTTCCTTGTTTTAATGAATAGAGTCAGTGATCCCTCTGTTTTTTTGTTTTTTATTTAATTTATAGCTGGGGCATAGGAAACTGTGTTTATGAATGAACGGGAAGCTATGTTCAGAGCCATTTCTGTTCATTCATTCTGTAAAGCTGAGGCTGCAGAGAAAAGGACTGATGAATATGTCCTCAGTCCCTGAGACATCAGCGTTCTTTTTAGACCCCTTATATCTCACAAAAGTACCCAACGGGGTTCCTAGAGAATATGTAAAAAAACAAATAATAAATAAATATAATAATGGTAAAAAATAATAAAAAAACAAAAAAAACTAAAAGAATAACACCAGTGGCGGAACTACCAGGGTCACACTTGTGACTGTGCTCTGGCGTTCTGGTGCCATGGGGGGGCACCAAGATGGCAGGAAGTTGGCCAGGTGTGGGACCGTAAAAAAGGGTCCCACGATGGGGGTATAGGGCCCCGGGATCAGCGTGAAGGGCCCCATTTGGAGGCCAGGAGGTCCTTTATGATTTTTTGCACCGTGTCCCTAAAAGTTCTACCTACATCAAAGAAAGAAAGGGGGGAAGCACCACCTAAGTGCAGTATTGCAAATGGACGGATGTGATGTCACCGGGGGAATAGGAAGACACAGCAATAGACAGGCTTTTCCTCCCGATGACGTCACATCCTCCTGTACGCTCTATGCTGGTTGGTGTGGATTTCCTAGCTTTCCCCAGGCTTTCCAGCCTGATTACACCATCTACAGCTGTCAGGAAATCCACTAGCGGTACAGACCTACACCACAATTATTACAGATGATCTTGTTTTAACATTTTAATCTGTGAGTGTTCTTAATCTTTGCAATAAATAAGCATTTGCAATATTGCACTTAGGTGGTGCCCCCCCCCTTTCCTAATTTGATGTTTTCACAGAGTTGGCTCAATCTCTGGGGATAGCAGCAGCCAGTGCATATTGTTACCCCCGCCCCCCCCCCCCCCCCTTCCACATATATAGACTATTGAACTTTATGGACTTGTTTTGCTTGTAGCTAATGCATTTGCATGTTTGCTAGATCTTTACCTTCCATGTGCCAAAATACCCTCCTTTACTAAGTTTCTTGTTATGCCTCTGATGTATGGCCAGCCTTAGTTTCAAGTCTGAGCTCTGTATAGTTTGATTTGATTTGATATTGGATTTGTATTGCGCCAAATGCGCTCCATTAGGCTCCTCTCCTGTACTGAAAGGCATCTTGATGTTTGGATAATTATTTCCCCAGAGTCAGGCGGCTGCTTGCATAAGAGATACTGAGGCAGGGTGTTGTGATATTTTCAGGAAGCTATGTACAGCACTCTGACTGCCCTCCCACCAGCCACGATTTGTCTGCATTGCACAGAGAAGCACAGAGACCTAGCAATGCTGTCATTGGGTCTAAGAGAGGTACTATATGTAATGAAAACAGGAAGGTTTTATGTCACCATTCAGGAAGGGGTTTCAGGGAAAGTAAAATCTACCCAAAAATATATTTTAGCTATAAGTCTATTATTGCAAGCAAAAATATGTTAGCCTGGTTTCTGTTGCTGAACACCAAACAGTGGTAGCATTATATGTCATAGTAATAATAAGCATAACAATCTTACAGGATATAGTGTTGGCATCTGTTTCCTTAGTAGCTGTCGCAGCTCCTTTGTCTCCAAAGAGAGGGGATTACCTCCCTTACCCGCATACTTATAGAAGACCTTAATCAGGGTAACAATTGCTTTCTCTGCCCGGGTTTGGGCCCCAAACTTGGGAGGTCTGGAAAAAAAAATGAAACTCAAAAACTATTTTAATAAAGATCAAAATAAACTGGTATGAAAATCGCTCGCCCTCCTACTATTCCACACCACCACTGCGCACAAAGAAAAATTAATTAAACACCTATGTGTATAAAAATAAACTAAGCAGCTACTTAAATAGATAAATAATGTAAAGTGATTTTAAATGAATAAAAACAGTAGCGCTAATAATCACAGTGTCTGTGAATAAACTAAATATTTAACCTGTGTAAACAATACTGAAAAATATGTATAAACAGTGCTAAAAAAACAACAACACAATTAATCACCTATATACATAAAGTGAAAAATTAAAGTGAAGTGTGATTATCTATTTTTTGCAGGTGTCCAAAAAAAGGAAACAAATCCAAACAAAAGTCCATAAACTGTTACTTGTAGTGATAATGTTTCAAAAAGTGACAGAAAAGTGAATGAAAAATCCTGAAGCAAATAAAGTTTTGAAGTGTCTTTAAACAAAATTCTTGAAGTGACTTGAAAAAAATATCTTCCACCACACCACCTGTGTTCAGTGCTACCGCACCCTAAGGAATCGCACTCACCAGCAGTATATGCCTTGCACTCTCATGCTCGGCCAACTCGCTTAATAGCTCCACATGGGTCACAGATGGATCCAGACAGAATGTTAGATAATTGCACTCCACATATAAGGAAAAAAGAGATGCTTCCAATAGTGAAGTAGAGTAAACCATTTATTTCAACAGCACACAAAATTCCTCAACCATTGTACTCACATCCTTCATATAAAAATAACGCACTTCAGCATAACTTTTCAACAGGAAACAAGGACCCAGCAGTGGTGACCCGATATATTATGGTCTCGGCGGACCCGGCGTTAATACCAATATGTCTCACCCTCCACGCTGTCTCCTTTCTCTTTCACTTCACACGGCACAGCACACCCAGTAACTGGAACGTTGAATGTTAAATGCTCCTCACAGTTGCCATGTAACCATACCCAGACATGTTTCACCGAAGTGGCTTAATCATTGGGGTTCCAATGATTAAGCCACTTCGGTGAAACATGTCTGGGTATGGTTACATGGCAACTGTGAGGAGCATTTAACATTCAACGTTCCAGTTACTGGGTGTGCTGTGCCGTGTGAAGTGAAAGAGAAAGGAGACAGCGTGGAGGGTGAGACATATTGGTATTAACGCCGGGTCCGCCGAGACCATAATATATCGGGTCACCACTGCTGGGTCCTTGTTTCCTGTTGAAAAGTTATGCTGAAGTGCCTTATTTTTATATGAAGGATGTGAGTACAATGGTTGAGGAATTTTGTGTGCTGTTGAAATAAATGGTTTACTCTACTTCACTATTGGAAGCATCTCTTTTTTCCTTATATGTGGAGTGCAATTATCTAACATTCTGTCTGGATCCATCTGTGACCCATGTGGAGCTATTAAGCGAGTTGGCCGAGCATGAGAGTGCAAGGCATATACTGCTGGTGAGTGCGATTCCTTAGGGTGCGGTAGCACTGAACACAGGTGGTGTGGTGGAAGATATTTTTTTCAAGTCACTTCAAGAATTTTGTTTAAAGACACTTCAAAACTTTATTTGCTTCAGGATTTTTCATTCACTTTTCTGTCACTTTTTGAAACATTATCACTACAAGTAACAGTTTATGGACTTTTGTTTGGATTTGTTTCCCTTTTTTGGACACCTGCAAAAATATATAATCACACTTCACTTTAATTTTTCACTTTATGTATATAGGTGATTAATTGTGTTGTTGTTTTTTTAGCACTGTTTATACATATTTTTCAGTATTGTTTACACAGGTTAAATATTTAGTTTATTCACAGACACTGTGATTATTAGCGCTACTGTTTTTATTCATTTAAAATCACTTTACATATTTTAATAAAGAGACAACTGATAAGAATAACATCAACTATTATGCCCCGTACACACGATCGGATTTTCCGATAACAAATGTTGGATGTGAGCTTGTTGGCGGAAAGTCCGACTGTGTGTATGCTCCATCGAACAATTGTTGTCGGACTTTCTGCCAACAAATGTTGGCTAGCAGGTTCTCAAATTTTCTGCCAACAAATTTTTGTTGTTGGACTTTCCGATCGTGTGTACACATGTCCGTCGCACAAAAGTCCACGCATGCTTGGAATCAAGTACGAGCCGGAAGAGCTCGGTCTTGTAAAACTAGCGTTTGTAATGGAGACATCCCATGACTATTGAACTTTCTTTTTATCGGCTCGCAATATGTCTTGTACGTCATTACGTTCGTAATTGTTGGCCAACATTTGTGTGACCGTGTGTATGCAAGACAAGTTGGAGCCAACAACCTTCAAACAAAATTCCACGGTTTTGTTGTCGGAAAGTCCGATGGTGTGTACGGGGCATAAGAGTAACACCAAAAACAAAAGGAGACAGTTAAATATATAGTCCAAGAATGACAGGTCTTGGGGAGCTGGACATGAATTTCTACAGGTTATCAAAAGGCAGATTAAATCATTACTTGAGCGTGATGGCTTGTGTTCAGAAGCTAACCACAACTGGGGACCCCTCAAAAGAGGAGGTTCATCTGAATTGATAAATCCAATTGTAATAGGTCATGGGGGTAGTTTTGGCCCCTAAAATGTGCTGGCTGTTATTTGCTCTTCTTGCTGTAACCAGATGAACAATTAAACAATTAAAAGTTTCGGAATCTCATTGACATATTACAAATAAATACAAAGGTCTCAGTAATACATTAAAGGGGTTGTAAAGGTTTGTTTTTTTATTTTCTAAATAGGTTCTTTTAAGCTAGTGCATTGTTGGTTCACTTACCTTTTCCTTCGATTTCCCTTCTAAATGTTTTTTTTTCTTTGTCTGAATTTCTCATTTCCTGTTTCTCCTCAGTAAACTTCACACCATCATCCGAGCGGTGTTTAGTCAGCCAGAACAGCTTACTGAGGAGGAACAGGAAGTGAGAAATTCAGAAAAAGAAAACAAAGAAAAAAAACATTTAGAAGGGAAATCGAAGGAAAAGGTAAGTGACCCAACAATGCACTAGCTTAAAGGAACCTATTTAGAAAATAAAAAACAAACCTTTACAACCCCTTTAACTTACCTTCTAGGCAAAACTTTTTAAACTTTGGATAGAGTTGTGAAAGATTAGAGCCATCGATTTTTAGCTGTGTGCGTGTTCCCCTCACTTCCTGCGCTGTCTGTCGCACACCAAAAAGACAGGAAGTGGTGACATGGCAATAAAACCCTTCTTCACTCTATTCAATATTTGCAAAAGTTAAGCTTTAAGCTAAAGGTGTGTTCAGTATGTGGAGGTGATAGCTCATGGTGGTGAGCCTTCACAACCTTCATAACCTAAAACAATCACAAGCTAGAATCACGAATTTGCCAGTTTTTTTTTTTTGCTTCAGAAAACTAGAGGTGCCGCTCGAGGATCCTTCATCCCAATCCAGTGACTCCCATTGTGGGTGCTGGCTGGGGAGAGCCTTCCCGGCTCAGTGCACTGAATCCAGCAAGGAAAATGTCCCGAACGCCGCATACCAACGTGCCTGAAGGTCACTTGAGTAAAAGGAGCCACAGTCCAGCCCTGTCCAGGCTACGCCCCTGACATATTTCGCCCCACCCACGGGGCTAAGTCATGAAGGTCTTTAGGGGGTGTGGCCTAGAGGGAGCAGGGCTGATGCTACTGTCGGGCATGTTGGTGTGCAGCATTTGGGACATTTTCTTTGGTGGATTTTTTAAAGTGGTTATCACTGGTTAAAGTGTAAGTAACCCTTACAACATGCCCTCTTTTGGTCTGTTAAATATACCATTGAAAGCATTTTGTTATATCTGTTTAGATACAAAAAACACAGTCACTTCCAGCACTCATAGGTCTTCCAAGGTGAGGAGTAACAGATGTCAGATAAAATGGTGGTGTGAAAAGTATATATGGTAATCCCAGAACTAGGTGGATGCTACCTTCCTCAGATGGGGTAATCCGAAAGGAACTACCAGAAAAACAGAAACATAAGAAAAACAACTTCCATTTTGAAAGAAAGTGGAAATAGGGAAAATATCTCTATCTCGTCATCTACTCACAGGAGCGTTTTCAAGATGAATTAGCAAAGTCTGTTTAAATGTGTCAGTCAATATCCTCTCTCCTAGAGGATCCAAGGCAGCATTCTGATACTATTAAGAATCAGTTTCTCATCCAAAATACTTGAAAGGTAGTTTATTCATCAGCGGGAATAAGCAAAGACAAGACATCATGGTTACGGCTTCAGAGGTAGAGACACTTGATGTTACATTTTAACGCCCGTCTCCTCCTTCCGCTCTTCCTTCGTCCTTCATTCTTACTCTCTACACCTCCCCTTTCTCCTTCTACCATAACCCTATTCCATTCTTATACTGTCTCATACTGTATTGTCAGCATGTCCCTGGTGACACCCAAATTTGCATATATTCCTAATATGGTTTTTGTCTAAAGATAAATAGCATAACTCCACCCATAGTCTTGTATCCTGAGTAGTTACTCAGAATAGAATTACTTACAGTAAAAACCATATCTGTCTATGCTCTCAGTCAGTATA
Organism: Lithobates sylvaticus; assembly: GCA_028564925.1. Taxonomy (NCBI): domain Eukaryota; kingdom Metazoa; phylum Chordata; class Amphibia; order Anura; family Ranidae; genus Lithobates; species Lithobates sylvaticus. The sequence continues at coordinate 41,248,224 of CM053032.1, read as the reverse complement.
TGTTCTGTGACCTTCAAACCTTCAAACCTATCACCGATTACATATATTTTTGTGTGTTTATCAGAAACCCTTATCACTTAAAATATAATGAACTCAAAAACTTCTTCTAACGCATTTCTTATTTGTTTGTGTTATATCTGTTTGTGCAAAGAGAATATACCTGCTGATCATGCCAGAAATGAATGAGCTTGTAACTTATCTTAAGAAATATTATCGGCTTAGTCCAGTTTTCCCACTAAAACTGCACAAACCTCCCCTTAACTTATGGAGATAGGGTGGAGGAAGGTTTCTGTAGTCCTGTCCTACAGTAGAAAAAGCTCCTTCATAGAGACAGTAGAGGAATTGTTGCCACCCTGGCACAGGAAGTGAAGTACTGGAAGGATTACAAGGTAAAAAAAATGGGGAAGTCTTAAAAAAAAACAATTACAGTCATCATATCTATGGATTGGTAAGATCAACATATCAAATTCTTTTTCATGGGTTTAGATCAGTGGTCATCAACCCTGTCCTCAGGGCACACTTACAGGCCAGTTTTGCAAGATAACTGAAATACATCACAGGTAACATTATTTGCTGCTTAGTGATTGCAGTATTCTAGTCTGCATCTCCCCAAGGTAATACCTAAAACCTGGACTGTTAGTGGGCCCTGGGGACAGGGTTGATGACCACTGGTTTAGATGCAAAGGATGTTCTCTTTATTTCCCTTTATTAAGAGGGTGTGTTTTTTTTTATATGTATATTTAGGGTAGCTTAATTCATTTGATTTAGTGTCCTTTCTATTTAATTTTTTTTCCATACAGTATGCACTTGATTGTTATTAAAGTGTTACTAAACCCACAACAGTAAAATCAGTCTGTATATGCAATAAAGCATGCTTGTTATACTCACTGTGGAACCTAAGGGGTTAATCCTCTGCATTGTGTAAAAAAGGCTGTTTGATCCTGTATGCACTGATCCTCCTCTTCTTCACTGACTCCAGAACATCCGGATAAAACAAAGCCTTTGAAGTCAGGCTGCACATGCTCAGTTTGGTGTGTATTGCTAGAGAGTTTTTTTTTACTTAGGAGAGTGCATGTTATCAGCACAGGGCCATACTCACTGTGAAACATAAGGGGTTAATCCTCCACATTGTTTAAAAAGGCTGCGTGATCCTGTCTTCTCTGATCCTCCCCTTCTTCCACTGTTCACAATCCATATGCTGACGGTACAGAGCCTTGGGGGCAATCTGCACATTCTCAGATTGATGTGTATTGCTAGAGAGTTTTTGTTTTTTTGGGAGGGTGCATGTGATCGGTACGGGGCCAATCAGCACTGTCCATACAGAGGGTCAGGAGTCATGCAGCCTCATAGGACAGTCAGAGGAGAATGAAAACTCTTCCTACAAGCTTTGCCAGTGATTGGCCAGACACTGATATAAGTCCCAAGACAGCTATATACTGCTGGTGAGAAAAGGTATTTAGAAGCTTATATTTCTAAAATAATTGCATTTCCAGGTTTTGTGTACTGTGAGAGACCAGATATAGGAAATGCAGGGTCCTGGGTTTAGTAATACTTTAATATCCTGTTGCCTTATTTTTTATTTTTTTTTACTTTTTTACTACAAGAACAGGTCCAGTATAGTTTGGTAATCCCACGGCACACATCTAGCTATACAGTCTATATAAATAGGTAATAATTTGTAGCACAGGAATTTTTTATTATATTGTTCCATATCTAGGATAAATAAAAAGGAGCCTCTGAACCCCCCAGGAACTTTTTTAAGCTAAGTACATTCTTAACATGACTCTGTCATTAAAGAAGTATGAAGTTAGCCATTGTTGCTTGGCTGTGTCTGGTGTTATGCCCCATACACACGGTCGGATTTTCCGACAGAAAATGTCCTATCAGACCATGTTGTCGGAAATTCCGACCGTGTGTGGGCTCCATCGCACTTTTTCCGTCGGAATCTCCGACGGAAAAAGTTTGAGATCCTGCTCTCAAATTTTTCTGACAACAAAGTCCTATCGGACTTTTTCCAATCGTGTGTAGCGAATTCCGACGGACAAAGTGCCACGCATGCTCAGATCACATTACAAGACCAAAGCTATTGGCTACTAGCCTCTACGTAGTCCCGTCGTACGCAACAAACGTCACCACGTTCAGGATGATCGGATTTTCTGACAACTTTGTCCGACCGTGTGTATGCAACACCAGTGTCAGACACAATCCGTCTGAAAAAATCCGACGGATTTTGTGGTCGGAATTTCCGACCGTGTGTACGGGGCATTAGACTTATCCTTGTACTTTTGATGGTTAGTGACTCAGGTCAGACAACAGTTAAATAGAACTTTCATAAGTTAGCTTCCTAAGATTTGCAGTCTGTGGCCACTAAAAGTTTGAATACTTTTGGCCTGATTCACTAATTTCCAAAGTTAACCTTGAGGTTGTAGGCTCTGCTCTGTGTCAATGCAGAATTTATAGATCCCTAATTAGATGGTGTAAAACTTCTGCGAATTTTCGAGGCTCACATCTGGAGTTTCTCCCTGTAGTGATTCTATAAAAAAACTCTCATCTGTTAAGAATATTTCATTGCAATTTGTAAGTACTGATCATTATGATCTACATTAACCTCATGACCAGTAATTACAGAAGAGATAGGAGGCCGCTCCCCTACTGAACTCCTCCGCCTTGTCTCTAGCTGAAAAAAATTCAGTTCCAAAGAAGAATTGGAGCCTTAAAAAGCAGAATAATGACTGCAGAGCTTTTAGAATCCAGCCAAATGTATGCCAGTGCTATGTGCTTGGTTTCTGTGTTAGCCAATCGTTAAAGTGAACCTGTTTCAATGCCAAAGAATTGCAACAGGTTTACTTTAATCCCCCCACTGAATTGTTAGGAACAGCAAGAAAACGATGAGTCGCTTAGATCGTAGCTTATGCAGGGCTATAGACTGTCCCCAGGGGCTTGGTGTCTGGCCCATCTCTATCATATGGAGTGAGTCAAATACTCCTTCATACCCAAAAATTTACCAAGCCACCCCCCATGCACCATACCCATTCCCCATGGTGCAACTGCAGAACTGTACTTTGGGTCCCACTCCGTGCCAGGAGCACCTGCTGTGACTCCTGCACAAATGAAGTCTGCAACTTGCTCCATTCATAAATAAATTGTTGCAGTATTACCATTTTTATAATATACTTTGTGTAGCAATGAAAAGTTAGTGCAATTCCCATTGTCGCTTTTATTGGTACACCGCTAATACACACTGCAATAGTCTTCCCGGTCCAGATGTTAATGTTGCACATATGGGTGGAATACTTTTCTTTCTCCAAAGAAAAAATCCCATTCCAATATATTGTAAAATTTCTTTGTGGGCTCATGAGTGGTTCACATAACTGGAAAGAATGCAAGGCAAACCCTTATAGCTTGATTCTTGTCCAACAACCAAAAACTGAACTTGCATTGCTTTTCAAGGTTAGGCGATGTATATCATTGATGTATAGCAATCCATTGAGTACATTGGTCAATGGATTTATGTACTTCATCTATTCAGACATATGCTGTGAAGGTTCTCATTTATGCAGGTAGTAGTTAGTACCATTTAACTAGAATTGTTTTTTTTTAACGCTGCCACTCATGGCTTCCTCAGTTCTAATAAGTAGCTCACTAGGGTTGGAGACAGCACTGGACTGACTCAATCAGTCACTGGTCGCTGGTGGGTGGTGAGTAAGGGCAACATGGAAGACTTCACTTCCAATGGTTTATGCCGAACTTGAAAGCAGGTGAAGAGTGGCCCTTTTTTGGGGCCTGGGTTGCTACCTCTGGGTATGGCCTTATGGTTGTGTTCACATGTGAAATAAGAAGAGTAGACAGAAAGGAGTGTCCAGTACATGCAAAATATAAGGTGAGTTTAAAGGCGTTTTTTAGAAATCATAACAAGTATGACAAGCCTACTTGTCATACTTGTGATTTCTAATAAAGGTCTTCAAACTCACCTTCGACTTTAGACACCGGGCGCTCTTTTCTACCTACTCTTCTTAGCTCTAATACGTGTCATACCCCAACATTTATAAGCACATGCATAACTCAGCCACCTTTATCCATTCTAATGGCGCATACACACGATCGGACATTCCGACAACAAATGTTCGATGGGAGCTTGTTGTCGGAAATTCCGACCGTGTGTAGGCTCCATCGGACATTTTTCGTCGGATCTCAAATTTTCTGACAACAAAATCTGTTGTCGGAAATTCCGATCGTGTGTACACAATTCCGACGCACAAAATTCCACGCATGCTCGGAATCAAGCAGAACTTCATTTTTCTCGGCTCGTCATACATGTTGTACGTCACCGCGTTCTTGACGTTCGGAATTTCAAACAACATTTGTGTGACCGTGTGTATGCAAGACAAGTTTGAGCCAACATCCGTCGGAAAAAAAACATGGATTTTGTTGTCGGAATGTGCGATAGTGTGTACGCGGCATTAGAGTGCCCATGTGGTTATACATGCTGGGGTATGTTCCTGACACTCATTTGATCTGAGGAAGCCACTTGGACAAGTAGTGACATATCTTTATTATTATAGATCAGGCATAGGTTGATGCTCTCTATTGTGTGTTAGCGACAGACTTGCTTTCTGCAATGGAAGCATATACTTCATGACAAGTCAATTATCCACTGAGCAGACACTTTATTGAAATGAGTTCAAGGACTGCAAATGAGTTTTCAGATTAATAGGGAGCAGCATTCCATCAAATACAATTAGAAGGGAATAGCTGAGCCACTGAGTTTCAAATGTCACCAAAACCCCGGTGAATCTGATGAGAACTTTAAAGGATGCCAAGTCTGAGACATGCATTTCTTTACCCCTGAAACTTTTTTATTTACATTTTTTTCATTTATACAGTGCTGAGAATTCTGCAACGTTTAAAAGAGATTATAAAAATATTCATCAGTTCTTTCCTATGAAGGCGCTTACAGTCAAGTGTTTCTAGATCACACAGAGATACACACTAGGATTAATGTCTAGTTAGAGTAAATTAAACTATCAGCATGCATTTGGGTTGCAGAAGCAAAGGGGGGGTACCAAGAGAAAACCTACACAAACACAGGCAGAACATACAATATCCATGGAGAATTTGTCCCTTGTTGAATCTGAACCCCCCCCCCCCCCCCCCCCCCACAAGGCTACAGTGATAATCACTAACTAATCAAGTTGCCTATGTGTGGTAATACTATCTAAAGAAATATTATTATAGTTATTTAAGTTATAAATGTCCTTTACCTTATAATAGGAATGTGTTATGCCCTGTACACACAGAAAATGTCCGATCGGACCATGTTGTCGGAAAATCCGGCCGTGTGTGGGCTCCATCGGACTTTTTCCGTCGGAAATTCAGACGGAAAAAATTTGAGATCCTGCTCTCAAATTTTCCGACAACAAAATCCGATTGGACTTTTTCCGATCGTGTGTAGAGAATTCCAACGGACAAAGTGCAACGCATGCTCAGATCAAATTACGAGACCAAAGCTATTGGCTACTAGCCTCTACGTAGTTCCGTCGTACGCAACGAACGTCACCACGTTCAGAATGATCGGATTTTCCAACAACTTTGTCCGACCGTGTGTATGCAACACCAGTGTCGGACAAAATCCGTCGGAAAAAATCAGACAGATTTTGTGGTCGGAATTTCCGACCGTGTGTTAGAAGACTTCACACCTACAGTAGATGAGATTCTAATATTCTACTTTGACAGCACGATTCGCCCATCCACCAGGGTGCATACTGTTTTTTAAAAAGTAACACACCTGTTCTGCTTTGCAATAAGTTACAGTGTCAGGTAAAGACAAAATATGAAAAGATGGCTTGTATCTATACTAATGAGGTGTGACTTTGAATTGTACAACTTCCAACATCCCTACGAATCATATCAGTAGAGTGTATCAAGGGTATCTGGGATTTTAGGCAGTATATCAAAGAGCACATACATATCTTCCATAAATGTTACATATTTTATGTTTACATAAATGAAAACATTCAATGAAAAATCTGGCTGCTATAACAGTATCATTGCTTATCTCTTATAGATACTACTTTACTAATGAACTTTAAATGTCACTTTAAATGTAGTTATGTCTATGGAAATTTCCATGTAGTATGACCAACGCGTTTCAAACAGATCTTCATCAAGGATAAAACAGCGTTGCTTTATTTAGCAAGGAAAGGTAAATACCTAAAGTGTTACTAAATCCACAACAGTAAAATCAGTCTATATATGCAGTAAAGCATGCTTGTTATACTCACTTTGGAACCTAAGGTGTTTATCTATCCTCTGCATTGTGTAAAAAGTCTGTGTGATCCTGTATTTTCTGATCCTCCACTTCTTCCACTGTCCCCGATCCATCTTCTGATAGTACAGATCCTTGGGGGCGCTCTGCACGTGCTCAGTTTGGTGTGTATTGCTAAAGAGTTTTTTTTTCTTGCTTGGGAGGGTGCATGTGATCAGCACTGTCCAGACAGAGGGCAAGGAGTTATGCAGCCTCATAGGACAGTTAGGACAGAATGAAAACTCCTCCTACAAGCTTTAACCAGACACTGATAGAAGTCACAAGAAGGTATTTAGCAGTTTACATTTACTAAAATAGTTGCATTTCCATGTTTTGTGTACTGTGGGAGACCAGATATAGTGGATGCAGGGTCCTGGGTTTAGCAACACATTAACAGTCATTTACAGATATAAACATTCCAGCCTGTGGACCTAGAGAATTCCTGGATGAGTGCGTGAGAAAGGAAATGCACACAAGGACCTGGGAGCATATCCATACATGTGTAAGCCTGGCAATATAGAGAATGCAGGCACACTCAGGAGTGCTGCTGGTCATGACTCCTGAGTTTGCCTGCCATCACTATATTGCTGTACTTGCATGTGTATGGATATGCTCCAGGATCCTTGCATGGATTTCCTTTCTCACGCAGGTTTCCAGGCATTTTTCAGGTCCACAGGCTAAAATGTTCTCTGGCGATATATCAATGATATTCAGTCCCTGATGAATATCTATTTGAAACGTGTTGGAATATTGCATAGACTTCTTCATCGACATAACTACATTGAAAGTTCATTGCTAAAGTGGTATCTATATGAGAGATGAGCAATGTTACTGTTATAGCAGCCAGCTTTTTTATTGATGTTTTTATTTATGTATAAATAACATTTGTAATATTTATGGAAGATATTTGTGTGTTCTTTTATATAATGCCTAAAAAGCTTATAATGGATTGCCAAAAATAGTTAACATTTGTATTGCTATTAAAATGCTGATGTTATAAAAATGAAAGTGTATACTGTGACTTTAAGATTGACACCTTAATACTGACTTTACAATATCTTTCCAGTTCATAATATTGGTAACAGGTCCAATCAGCCAGTTGGTGATCCTACATGCAGGTGAAGTGTCCTAGACTTAAAGTGGATGTAAACCCAACATTCCTTTCATTTGAGCCCAGTCTTGCCACACCGATTTACTTGAGGCCTGAGAAATCCTCTTTTATTGTTCAGTTAGAGAAATCTTGACAAAGTCTTGAAAACTTTGTCAAAAACGCCCCATTGCTGTGAGTGACAGGTGATTTACATATCTCATGCACTAGCCTGAGACAGGCACATCCTGTGTAAAAAGTTCACAATTCACATCCCCCTCCCCTCCAGCTCTCCCAGCTTTACTGTGTTTTGACTGGATGTTTCTCATCATGGGATGCAGTGAACAGTCAGCAGACTATAGACAGACAAGTGATTTAGGGGACATGTATGTAGTCAGAGCTGGGCAGAGTAGAACATCCAGTGATCTGATGATAACCTGTCTCAGGCTAGTGCATGAGATATGTAAATCACCTGTCACTCACAAGGGGGCGTTTTTGACAAAGTTTTCAAGACTTTGTCAAGATTTCTCTAACTGAACAATAAAAGAGGATTGCTCAGGCCTCGGGTAAATCTGTGTGGCAAGACTGGAAAATTAAAGGAAATCTTATTCTCTACATTATGACATCAAAAAAAATAAAAAATAAATTTGTGTTTACATCCACTTTAAGCAATGCCCAGGTCTACAGTTTATGTCTTAATCTGAGATCCATCTCAAGCTCATTTCCTGATTATAAATACTCTGTGACTAGCGTTTGAATCCTGGACTGAACATTGATTACCTTGCCACACAGCGGATATTTGGATCTCTCCAGTTTGTTACCTGCTTTCTGATCTTCAACATATTTGACAATGCATTTTACCTTGTAATTCTGTTAACTACGTTAAGATATTACCTACTATTGTGCTACACCAGTTTGGAATTGCCTCACCAGACCTTTGTCAAGATCTTACCATCTCAGCATTTTACATTAATCCAGCCAGCATTGGCAGACACCAGTGGTGGCCCTACCAGGACATTGTTCTGGTGTCATCTGGAGGTGCTTCAACACCTGAATCTCCAGTTAAGCAGACATCTAATAAAGCTAAGTATGACATTTTTTGATAGAGTCACATTTAAGAAAAAATACAAAAGCACTTATGTATTTCTTCAAAAGTCATGAGGCTGGTTTTCAGTTTACTTATTGTAGTTACTTAACCAATAATGGCCTAATTTTTCTATATAAATAATCCTATAAAATGTCTGCACAAATTGCAGTCATAATTGTATGACTGCAGAACCCGTGTCACAAATGTGCTGTCTGATTCTAGCTCATGTTCCCCTGAATCATTTATAGCCTGATGGGAAACATAAGCATGTCTTAAAGATTTACAAGATGAAAGATTTAGCACCACAGCAACCGTGTGACTTGATAATAGACCTATAATGACTTTTCTTTTGTACTTGACAGCCAAGCTGTGGCAAGCCAAGTCTTCTATTCCTGGTGGATATCAAAATACAACACGCCGGGGCTTACTTAAAAAGGGACTCCAATTAGTAATATTGAGTGAACCTAAAACTCCAGGCTCTCATGCAATTTCAGAACTGAAGGAACAGGGAACAATTTGCATTAGGAAGAGCCCCAACAGATGCGGAATGTCCCATTATACCACCTTTAAAAAGCTTTAGGCTTTAATACAATCTTAGAGCTGAGGAAATTGGAAAGCCTCTGCATTAGTCCTAGGGTTCTTTAAACAGTTTCCACACTCTGTTTTATAAGTTTCACAGCCATCTTCACCACAAAGTGACAACTATTCTGCCACGTACACACGGTCGGATTTTCCAAGGGGAAATGTTGGATGTGAGCTTGTTGGCTGAAAGTCCGAACATTTGTTGTTGGACTTTCCGCCAACAAATGTTGGCTAACAGGTTCTTAAATTTTTCGCCAACAAAACTTCGTACACAAGTCTGTTGCACAAAAGTTCACGCATGCTCGGAATCAAGCAGAAGGAGCTGCACTGGCTATTGATTTTCCTTTTTCTCGGCTCGTCGTACGTCTTGTACGTCACCACGTTCCCACGTTCGTAATTGTTGGCCAACATTTGTGTGACAGTGTGTATGCAAGACAAGTTGGACCTAACAACCTTCAAACAAAAATACACCGTTTTATTGTCGGAAAGTCCGATCGTGTGTACGGGGCATTATACTAAACTGCATGGTCAGCTGGCTTGCCAGACAGACTAGTCACATGACACTCTCAGACACGACCAATTACTACCCCCCCCCCTCACCGTTTCCAATGAAAATGTAAACGTGTGGAAACTTTTTGAAAGCCCCTTGTATATGGGGAGAAGGGGAAACCAAATATGGAATTTACCATTATACCACCTTTGAAAAGCTTCAGGCTCTCATACAATCTTAGAACTGTAGGTATAGGAAATCGTCTGCATTATTATATGTAAGAGCCTCAACAAACTGGGGCTTTCCTATTAAACCACCTTTAAAAGCTCCAGGAACTAATGAAATCTTAGAGCTGAAGGGATAGGGAACCCTCAGTAGTAGTATAAGGTGAATCCTGAAACAGATGGGGAATTTCCCGTTATGCTACCATTAATAGTGCCTAACATGACCTAGAAAATGTTTTTGTAAACATTTGGCTCCAACTATGACCTTAAAATATAATATAAGGTGATAACAGGTCTGTAAATGTGGACTGGCAGCTACCAATCCTAAGGACTCTTGTTACAATGCAGAGTGACCCATGATTTGCTACTGTGAATGACGCTGGTTCATCTATTTGGCAGCTAATAGGGTAGATTGCTTAATGGAGAAGTGATTTCTGAATGTTCATGATGGTAGGTCTTGCTAGTGAATGTTGTCTGGGTCCATGCAATTTCAATGAACTTTAAATTGCTAGGACTATGCTTAGGGATCAGGAGGCAGTTGAGCATATATCCAATGTTCCCAAAAGTTCTAATTAAAAAAAAAAATTAAGAGCCTGTGCCAAAGGGCTTTTGTTCTTGTCTTCATCTCTCCCTACACCTACCAAATGCAGCTTGATGCAGGATTATGCAGCTTAGAAGGAAGTCAAATGCATCTCAGAAGACTGTCAACTGCAAGCCAAAAGCACTTGTCATTGAACTCTGTATGATCTGAGGAGCATCTCAAACAGATCTCAATTACAACCTGAATGCACCTGAAAGCAAGTTGCATTTTTTCATTCACAAACAACTTTACATAGCTACTAATGTATATACAACAGAATCAGAAAAAAAGTCACTCTAATATACAGTGGTGTTTTTGACCAATATCAGTTATTTTTTTATAGCTGTTTCTTGAATGGCTGTCATCAGAAAGAACTCCCACTTAAGCACATAGGAATAGAGAAGCAGAGGTGCTGCTAGAGTTAAAGTGGAAGTAAACCCCCCTATCGTTTTCAGCCAAGGAAGCTGCCATCTTTGCCTCTGTTTAATCGTCAACTGCCACGGTGCTGCACATGTGATCCGTTATGACACCAGCCATTGGATGGTTTGACTGTTTGGCTGTGCTCTCAACCAATGTGCAGTTAGCATTGCCGGCATGCCTTTTTTTTTTAAACTGTTAAATCGATGGGTTTACTTCCGCTTTAAGGGAGGAATATATCACAGAGTTGGTGCCAGGGGCACCTGGGGAGTGCAGGCATGTTCAAAGGTGGTTTTCTGATTAGTAAAAGTGTTGTGGTGGCGAAGGGAGCTGATCCAATGCAGCAGCTGAATATAGTGAAATAATTTGACCAAAGGAGCTTCATGGGTCTCTTGGATCGAGGACCAGGAAGGGAAAGTGCAAGATCAGAGAAAATGTCAGACCTGCCAGAACCCATGAGAGAGCCACCACGAGAAAACATGTGGTTGTTGTAAGCCAGGTGGAAACATGGGGTTGTTCAGGAGGGGGAGCAGTGGGAGAAACGGCGACATAAGTTTGCCGGAATACCTTACCGAGTCCCACAGTTTCATTGTGCCATTAGGGGACTAACAGAGGGGGACGTAGTTTAGGAGGAAGCCACAAAAGGGTGGAAATGGGGACCGGTGCACAGTTCAGGACCTCCAGGTGGACCCAAAGAGGGGTGTCAGACGAGACGTGGAGCATGGTAAGCTGAGAGATCTGCACCGCTTGATAATATTTTGCAATATTTGGAATGCCCAGTCTGCCTCGCAGTCTATGGATGTATAAAGTAAAGCGGGAGACCCTGGGGGGGGGACTTGTGGGTCCAAATGAAAGAGAGGAGTCTGTTCTGGAGAAGACGCAGGTAGAATGCCGGGACTCGAACAGGCAGGGTCCTAAAAAAATATAAGCTCTTCGGGAGATTATTTATCTTTTTTCAGGCTTTCTTTCTTTTATGTTCTCCTGGTAATCTTGTGAATATGACAGTCTGTCCTAGAGTGGCTAAACACACTCTTTGTATATACTGTATGTATGTAACGCAGGGTGAATTTAAAATATGTATTTTTCTGTTCATCTCCTTTATGTGGGGTTGGGGGAATTAGTAGCTTACAGAAGGAAGATAACACCGCCCTTCTTGCAAGATCAACAGATATTTTTCAGGTCTAGTAGGCTGCAAAATATAAAATGTTTGTTATTTGGTTAAGATATTCTTTAAAGAATTACTGTCCTAATGCCAGTAACTCTAGGTTCACACTTGTGTGGAGCATTTGTATGAACACTTCAGGGGTACAGGGGCCCCTTCATTTGAATGGGCTTTGTTCCCACAAGAAACATGGGGAATGAAGTTCCTGACCCAAGTGAAACACATGGTGCTGGTATTTTTATGATGCATGGAGGTGCCTTTAAGCATTAATGGCACCCCTGCATGTCTGTTAAACAGAATAACCTAGCCCAGGGTGTATCCGGTGCAATATGTATTTAGAAGTGTGCAATCTTTCTTTTAGTTGGGTGTTTTCTGCTTAAAATTGTGAGATTTAGTAAAAAAATTCTTTAGTTTAGGACTGAACTGTAAATATATTTAATTCTTAGAAGTGTTATCCTTTTGTGGCCAGTTGTGTTATTGATTGGTTAACATCAGACTTTTCGCAACCCTTTACTTGCTATCCAAAAGTGTACCGTAAACTGCCTCCCTTCTGTCACAAAATTATTGTTTGCTGCTTTTGCTTTCCTAGATACTCACATTTATAACACTTTTGCTTCTCTTTTTCAGCAATTTACCTTTTGTATTTCCGGATATTATTCAGGTACATGTCCTGGAGCTCAGTGGTGATGTCCGTTATGAATTCAATGAACTCCATGAAGTCAACCTCCCCATCACCATCCAAATCCAACATTGCCATTGCATCATCCTAAAAGGAAACGTGCGAAATGATAAAATGTCTCATTCACATCATAAAGAGGGGTCATACTGAAATTAGGAAATTAAATGAATATAAACAATGATGGTAAAGGTACATATGGGCCCTTCTTCTGCTGTAAAGGGTCCTGAAGTAAATACCTTGCCGATAGTTTTGCTATACTGTACTGTCATAGTAGCCAGTGTACCTGTAAAGATGCAAAGATAGCTCAGTGTGGCATACTTCTTCCCCTTGCTGAAAGCTTCTTTCGTGGAATACTGTACTCGGTATACTGTTTTGCTGTCATTTTCAAACATGTAAAGGAGATCTACCAAAAAATAAAACTTTTACAGTAGTTAAAGTGTACAAAAATCTAGATTGGGGAAGTTTTTGATAAAATTTGGGAAAGGATAGCCCTCCTGTCAAGTGTGTTATTGCTTGAATTGAGAGAAAGTATGAGGACACCGAGCTGTAGGGATTAGTCCAGATACAAAATTTTATCTGGACCAAACTTATGGTTTGGTGCTCCTATCCCTTCCCTCTATACAGGTTGACTCTTCTATGAACCCAATTAGAGCTCAACATAGACAAAACTACCACCAAGCTCTGAGTCCAGTGCTCTACCACACCAATTCCTGAGGTTTTTATTTATGTTTGTGTTCCCACTGGGGAGATTCAGCCTTGTATTCATTTTTTTGACCAAAAAGCAAGAATAAATCTAACTTTTTAAGAAATGAAGAAAAAGACCTCCAATTGGGACACATCTTCCAATGATAACTCTCTAAGATGGGAATTATGTTCTCGTTGTAAAATATTTTTTCTAGTTTCCTGTTTTGTCTCCAGGATAGGTAGTGAAGAGAAATCTCCCCAGTGGAACAGAAGCAGCAAAAATAACCTGATAAGTGTTCCCTTCCCTACTTTAGCTGAAATAAAATAAAAAAATTACCCTGTTGCATGTCTTTCCAGTGAAGGTCATAGCAATGATCATTGCACAGACATGTTCTGCAAAGAGGATACTGGAGATCAGCAGTATTGATATGCAATAAATTCTAAAAAAAAAAAAAGGTAAAAAGACATGCCAGTTGTTTATGATACACGGAGCTTTAGCAAAATAAATGCTATTCATTTAGGGTTTACATCTATGTAAAGTATACCTTGAATTTTACACATACTTAAAACATTTTTTTCTAATGTTACCTGTGATTCTCTGAATTCAGTTGTATGCCCATAAACAGTACATGTAGAATGGGCCACATGGGGCTTCTTCTCGGAATTAGGCAGTCCAGTCTCATTAAATCATATCTAAACCAGGAGCAAAATGTGTAATATATTGCAGCTTACGAGTACTGGTGTGGTGGCTGCATTTGTTATCTTTTCTCCGACTTTTTATCTTTTTATTTACATTGAGTATTCCTGAACATAATATACTTCCTATCCCGTTGTGGCTCACTTCTCCACTATATCTATAGAAGGAGCCATGATTATCAATGGACTTTGTTTGTCTCCATTACATGCTGAATGAAACAATGATGCTTTCTTTTAGACTCACGGAAAGTGACAAGGACACTACATTATTGGCAAGACCAACAGTTACTTTCTGTACTTACTGAAAAACTAATCTAGCCACCCCATCAAAGGACTGGTAAGCTACAATATATAAAAATGTAGTTTTTGTGTTTAGGAAGAAATAATCTATGTTAATGGGTAGACCAGTTGGGTCATCCATATGAAGATAAGTTGTAGCAATTATTTGAGAGTTGCATACATGCACCAATATGTCCATTAAATGTTCATACATGATTCTATTATTCTTTAATGCAGATAACCTACAACACGTTCTTGTGCACCACGTCTGAAGGCATCTAAAGACATACAGTAATTGCTGGTCAGATCAGGCTGCGATTATTATATCTACAGTTGGAAGCAGTAACCACCTGGCAAATAGTTCTCAAGGAAACAATGGATAAGAAAGGTTCATTTTTTTTATATTTTGTGTGTGGGGGTGGGGTGTTTAAGGCAATATTAGCCCTTTGGAGGTATCATACATTTCATAGTATATACAGAGGGTGCAAAAAAGTAGGACGTTGTGTATACCTCCACAGGTATGATACAGACAGACAATTGAATTGTATAAAATATTGATAATAAATAAAAACTAATAAAGTGGTGTAAATATATTTTATATCATTTTATTATCTGTCTGTATCATACCTGTGGAGATATTCCCAAAGGGGTTGATTTACTAAAGGCAAATAGACTGTGCACTATGCAAAGTGTAGTTGCACTCTGCAAGTACAGTAGCTCCAGAGCTTAGTAAGGCCCCTTTCACACTGGGGCGGTGAGCGCTATATTTAGCGCTGCTTTACCGTCGTTTTCACCGCGGTTTTCGGCCGCTCGCGGTGCGGTTTTACCCCCCGCGAGCGGCCGAAAAAGGGTTAAACACCCCCCGCAGAGCGCCGCCGTAGCCGCGGTATTGCCGCGGTTTTACCACGGTCTCCCATTGTAATCAATGGGAAGGAGCGGTATAGGAGCGGTGAACACACCGCTCCTATCCCGCTCCAAAGATGCTGCTAGCAGGACTTTTTTTGCCGTCCTGCTAGCGCACCGCTCCAGTGTGAAAGCCCGCCGGCTTTCACACTGGAGTTAAAGGGGCAGGATTTTTTCATGCGGTGAACAGGCGCTATTTTTAGCGCTGCACCGCATGAAAAACGCCCCGGTGTGAAAGGGGCCTTAATGAGCAGAAGTTCTGATGACTTCCATCATCCAATCATGTGCAAGCAAAAATGCATTTTTTTTTTTATTTTTCTTGCACATGATTGGGTATTCTTTGCAAAGTAAAGATTTAACTCATTTACTAAGCTCTGACGCAACTGCACTTTGCAAAGTGCACAGTCTATTTGCCTTTAGTAAATCAACTCCTACTTTTTTGCATTCTCTGTATATAAATTTTTTTTAGTACATTTGGTACAGTTTTCTGTTCGAAAGTGGTCCACACTTTCCTCCAGTGTTTGACAACCAACCACTATGTAATGTCTAAACTGGGGCTCAGTTTGGAGAGCAAATATCTAAATGATATAATTCAGAAAGGCTACATTGCATGTGAATACAGTAATACTCACCCGATAACAACAGGGCAGTTCACTGGAAAGTAACGTAGACAGTTCTGACCGATTCAGTTTTAAATTGTCTCCCTCCTCGGCTGAGTATTTGTGAAAAACACCCAGGAGATTGTAGACTGCAGATTCCACCGCTGCCATGGTTCAAACTCAATTCATCGCCCTTCACTGAATATAATAGAGTAAAAGCTTGATGGACACCAATAGCTATCACAACTAATGTGTCTTCTGGTCACGCCTATTGTCACGTCACCTTATAAGTAAACAGCTGGAGGCTACAATATTAAATGACTTGATTGTTAATGTATATGTGAGACTGCCAGCAGTACTACAAAAGAACTGACTATGGGCATCAAGTTTCAAAACGCCATTAGATATCAACATATCTATTAGATATCAATTAGATATTAGATATCAACATTATAAGAAATGTAGGTCAGAGAGCAAAAGTATCCCAAGAGTATTAAAAAAAATACCTTTGTCTAAGGACATTTATAGTTCTGTTATCAGGTAAATGCTGTAGAACTGGTCATGTGGTATCTGCTATGGGAGCATTGGGGACTGATGATAAGAGAAGGGTAGAAAAAGGAAGTGCCACCTGAGTGCAGTATTAAAGAGTATTGTTTAATGACACAACGTATGGTTACACTTACAGGACAACAAAGATTAAAAGGCTCATCTGTTAATAAGTGGTCCGTTGTGGGTTCCTCAAATCTCGATCCAGATGATGCTGCAGAGATGTAGGGCTATATGTAAACAGAAAATGCAGCGCTAGATAGTGAAAAAACTGTAAATTACCAGTTAACGTGACCCAAATTGATTGGTGAAAATAATAGTAATTCAAACAAAATGCATAATCGGTTAATGTGAATAACCCAAAATAATTAGTGAAATAAATGTTCAAACAAAGTTCATACTCAATCAATGAAAAAAAACCCCAGATGGGGGAAGTGAATAAATGAATACTCAAACAAAGTTCATATGTGAATACAAAAATTCGAAAAATCCAAAGTGATTAAAAAATGAACAAATGAATTCATAAGAGTTCCTGTGAAATCAATCAAAAATGTAGACGTTGATAGTAGTGCAGCCCATCACCACAGAGATAAAACAGAAGGGGGGGAGGCTTACCAGGTACCCCTGATGACGTCAGTTGTGACGAAACGCCGTAGGGTTCGTTACGTACGATCGTACTGCGCATGCGCGAGTATTGTCCCATAGACCGAACGGAGCCGCCATTACCTTGCAAGGTTTTTTCGATCTTTTGTTATGCTATTGTGGCTAATTCAATAAACCCACTGGAAACGTCTACACTATTCGAGTCCCCTTTTGTTTTCCATCTATATCATCCACTTGATCCATCCGGTCGTTATACTGCCAGTGACGTACGAGGATTTTCGGTGAACAGCCACCATTCGGGAGGAGACCCGTTGCCGTCGGATATCGATTCGGACGTGGGATATCCCCAACAGCACCAAGGCTGTTCATCTTAAGCTCAGTTTGACCCCCCTGAATAAGGGCGGTCGCTGGCTTTTTGGTAAGCCTCCCCCCCTTCTGTTTTATCTCTGTGGTGATGGGCTGCACTACTATCAACGTCTACATTTTTGATTGATTTCACAGGAACTCTTATGAATTCATTTGTTCATTTTTTAATCACTTTGGATTTTTCGAATTTTTGTATTCACATATGAACTTTGTTTGAGTATTCATTTATTCACTTCCCCCATCTGGGGTTTTTTTTCATTGATTGAGTATGAACTTTGTTTGAACATTTATTTCACTAATTATTTTGGGTTATTCACATTAACCGATTATGCATTTTGTTTGAATTACTATTATTTTCACCAATCAATTTGGGTCACGTTAACTGGTAATTTACAGTTTTTTCACTATCTAGCGCTGCATTTTCTGTTTACATATATCTTGTTTGTGCCCTATACCGGGGTTATTAATGTCCAGCTGCAGGATTTACCTTCACGGTTTTTTGGTTTAATTTCCTCATCAACACAATTTTCTGCCAATAAGTTTTCCTTTTTCACCTAGCGCAAATTCTTTCTTTATATCTAGAGATGTAGGGCTGCAGATAGATGGTTATCGGCAAAGAATTCCTCCTGTGGCCTTTGGGAAGACGCTGGTGTGGAGCGCACATGGAACGCACGTGGCGTCACGGGTCATCCGACCGCTTCCGGGTACACTTCCGGGGGGAGGGCTTCCACCATGGGAAGAAACTGGCACTGGATTGGCTACGTGCTCGGAGCTGCTGCTGTTGATAACACAGAGCTGGCCAATCAGTGTTTCTTCCTGAACACTGATCCTCTGCTTCTGTAAAGACCATGTGACCAGTGCCATGGCTTTACTGACTGGGCCCTAAAATATTTTTAAAACATCATGGCTTCTTGACTCACTGGGCAGAGTGCAAAATCTGGTGCAGCTCTGCATTGGAAACCAATCAGCTTCCAGGTATCTTTGTCAAAGTTTAATTGAAAAAGCTGTACTTAGAAACTGATTGACTACCATGCACAGCTGCACCAGATTCTGAGTGTTCCAGTTTTAGTAAATCTACCACTACATGTTAAATTTTTTGTACTTTTTTGTTAATTGCAGTTACGATAATCATAAAGCGCAAATGCACATGTATTAAAGAAGTATGAAGGCTACCATTGCTAATCTCACCTTTGAAAATGCTAGTTCCCCAGATGTCATGCTGATCCAATGGCTTCAGTACTTTCTGAGTCAGTGACAGACGAACAAAATAAACAGCAGGACCTATTACCGAGCCTTGTGTAGCACATCTCTAGTGACTTGACTCTGTTCCAAATGTACCCCCTTTACAACTATACTCAATATGTATCCTTTAGCTAACTGTATTTCTACTAAAACATTCAGAAGTCCTAGCTTGTACAACTTTTTTTATCAGCTCATCATGTAGAACCATATCAAATGCTTTACGGGAATCATGATAGCAGCCCTCAAATTTTCCACTCGCCTACTCGAGCTTGGGCACTGGTCACGCTGCATAGATGGGCACAGGTCAGTCTGCATTGATGGGCACAGATGAGGCTGCATTGATGGGCACTGGTGAGGCTGCATTTATGGGCATAGGTGAGGCTGCGTTAATGTGCACAGGTGAGGCTGCAATGATGGGCACAGGTGAGGGTGCGTTGATGGGCAATGGTGATGCTGCATTGATGGACACTGGTGAGGATGCACTGATAAAGTTGTTGTTCATATTTATTTTTGTAACTTAATTCTGCAAAAAACATTTAAGTGTCATTTCATGAGATGATTTAGGAGGGCGTCTTTAGGGGCGGGGCAGGGTAGGGGTTGGGTGGGGTGGGGCAACTGGTGACGAGTAACCCTTAAGACCCGACTAGTAGCTCAGGACTTGAAATTTTAGGCCCTGATGATAGTCTATGTTAACAGTGCCACCCTCGTCCCAAATATATGTAATATAGACAAAAAAAAAAATCAGCGCTTATTCCGTTATATAAGCAGTCCATTGCTTTGTGTTACTGCACGTGTGATAAGATGTGGTATTTCATGCTTTAGCTTGCATTGCGTTTAGTCAACTCCATGGACAAAACAAAACCAAACTGTGCTATTTTTGTAATCTAGGGCACAGGCCATGTGTTTTGATGTGCCATAGAGCAAGCATGTTGGCAGCTACTGCATTTTTGAGTCAGGGTCCCATTCTAAATAATGGCACTGCAATGCCCCACACAAACTCCCATTCAAGTCGCGTCAAAGTCACACGGCAAAGTCGCACGACTTACAGGTTGCACAAGTGTTAAAGGGGCCTAACTCTCTTTTTTAAGAATGATCAACCTAATTTATATCCATAATGATTACCCAAACACGGTGCAATTTTTTTTGTAACTTATTTTATCTGAGTTATCCATTAGGAAGGTTGAGGACTGTGCTGTTGGTAACAGCCTCTAGAACAGGGGCTCTTAACCTTTTTACAATTAATGACCCTCAATCGATTTCCCAATAAATATGTCCCTGTACCCCCTTCCTCAGACTGTCAAAATGATCATCATCACCAAAAGAATCATAAGAATTTATTTATAATAGAAAGTGACAAATCAAAAATACACAAGCTATCTACAACTAATAAGATTTTTGCAGTTTATTTGTGCCATCAATATATGGAATGGGGGTCAATTACTCACAATTTTACTCACATACCATTAATAATGCAGAGAATTCTGATTCAATTTTTTCTTAATTATTCAGAGATCCAAACCTATAATTCCATTTGATTTCCATAACCCCAAGTGTTATAGCTACCTCTGGATAATAATGCCTGATCTAGGCATTAGCACCTACAACTACTATAGTACAGTATAAAACACATGTAAAATGCGTGTATATATATGCACATTAAAAATGACTTTCAAGTATAATTTATTCCAAATCCGTAATTACTAAAACTGCATTTTAGATTTCCTTTAAAGCAAACCAGTTAAATCTTCAGAAACACATACCCTGCAAAAGGTGTAACTACTCACCTTTTATGGTACCCACACTGCCAAACATCACTCTACTCCAGTGGAACTTTCCGCCAAAACCAACTGGGAAACCAATACTTCTAGAAGTTTCGGTTTTCTTGGTCCCAGGAAGCTCTCACTGAAGCTATCAATAAACAAGAGGAATTAGGTCAGCAGAAGAAACCAATGAGAGCGGTTTCCTCAATTTTGGGAGCCAAGGAAATTGTTAATCAATAAGGTGCCAGTTTCCCAGTGGACTTTTGGGAGCCATTATTACAGGGAAGGTAAGTATTCATAGCATTCTTCTGCAGGGTATTTGTTTTGGAAGATTTAAAACTCAGGTCGGGTTTGCTTTAAATGACATCTCAACCACACTTAAAATTATGAATTTCTTGACCTAAAAGGAATTTTTTTACCAGGATTCTTCTCAAGGATTTAAGTTCTGGAAAAAAAAAATGATGTATCAAATAAATGGATCTTTCCAGGGTATGAGAATGAAAATGAACCTAGGCAAAGGGATTTCACAATGCCGTTAATAGTGCCATATAAGCCATAGACGAATACATTTTATTTTGTGTTCTTAGTTTGTCTGATTTCCAGGAAGAGGTCAGATATCAACAATACACTCAACAGCAACACCACAAAGTCTTCAAAGCTCATAAGTCCTTCGTTGTCTTTTTCCAAGTCTTCCATTAGTTCTTTGTACTTTGGCTTTGTATCTTGACCCTGCAATGAAAACAGAGCAGCTGTTATGTTTAAAATGACATTGTTCAAAACAATTAGCAGTCAGCCATGACACCTTCTCCTGAGAAACGTCTAAAAGGTTAACAGTGGAAGAAAGAGGATTACAGAATAAAAGTCTATACGAGGTTTACCAAGAAAAGTGCATATCCAGTGAGGCAAGAGGAGGAAAGAAGGAGATTAATCAGCTGAGAAGCCTGGATATATACCCCAGCAGGGGAAGGTGTTTTTAGCACTGGAAACAGGTCTATATTGGAGGTGAGTGCAATGGTGAAAAGTGATGGGAGTCTCAGCACATTAATGCTGTAGAAGTCATCTAGAAGGAATATTATCATTTGAGTGGAAGAATTATGTGCCACATATGAACCGTGTATTCACATATTAATTGCGTATCTTATGTTTTGTTTTAACACACGAAGGAATGGATCATGTCACTAATTAATTTATTTTGATTTTTTTTAATTGTTTTTATACACACACACACACACTTGAAGTTTAATTTGTTTTTCCAGTTATGATATATATATATAATATTTTTACTTAGTAGTTGTGGGAACACAATAATTTGGCCTGCTGCCATCTGATAGCACTTATCACTTATGCCCCGTACACACGGTCGGAAATTCCAACGGAAAATGTCCAATCGGACCATGTTGTATTTTGGATTTTGTGGTCGGAATTTGTAAGGGGCTTTAGGAACACATATGGTAAGGGAGGGTGGGATAATACACACTGGCCTATTACAATTAACATATTGTAGTTATATATATAAAATATATATTTTTCCTTTCTTTATTATGCTTGGAACAAATTTTTTTTTTTTTGGTCAAGTAAGTTATTGCATATGGATATTTTGTCACTTTTTCATCTGTTTATTTTTGTCTGCTCTGTTGAAAAAGGCTGTCGGGCTAGTTTATTCTTGCTTCAAAACATGACTTCAGACAGGCTTTGTTAAAGCTCTCTAAGGCTATTTTCACACTGGGGCGCTGGGTTCGCTGGCGGCAAAGCGGCGCTATATTTAGCGCCGCTTTACCGTCGTTTTAGCGGTGCATTTCGGCCGCTTGCGGGGCAGTTTTACCCCCGCGAGCGTCCGAAAAAGGGTTCGGAGCGCTGCCCCATTGTTTTCAATGGAAGGGGGCGCTTTAGGAGAGGTAAATACACCGCCCCTACAGCGCACCAAAGATGCGGCTTGCAGGACATTTTTCAGCGTCCTGCAAGCTCACCGCTCCAGTGTGAAAGCCCTTGGGCTTTCACATTGAAGACACAGCAACGGCTGTTTCAGGTCGGTTTGCAGGCGCTATTTTTAGCGCAATAGCGCCTGCAAACCGCCCCAGTGTGAAAGGGGCCTTAACGCCAGTCAAAACCCCTGTCACTAAAGAAAATGGTTAGCTTACAGTTTACACCTTGCGTTTGCTCGGTGCTTCGATGAGGCTTTGTGGGGCTTCAATGAGGCTATGGTGGAGCTTCGATGAGCCTTTGGTGGGGCTTTGATGGGGCTTCGTGAGGCTTCGTGGGGCTTCAAGCTAGCTTTGCCATAGACTTCTATGGAGGCTTTGAAGATGCTTTGAAGCACCACTAAAGCTACATAGGGTATAATTTTTGAAGCAAAGCCGAAGAAAAGAAAAGCAAAAGCAAGGTGTAAACAGGACTGTAAGCTAACTATTTTATTTAGTGACAGGGGCTTTGACTAGCGTTCAGAGAGCTTTAATAAAGCCTGTCCGAAGCCTTGTTTTGAAGTAAGTGTAAACTAGCCATTAATGTGTGTTGAAGCCGAAGCAAGTGTAACTGAGCCCATACATATTTCGATAGATCAAGTGGAAATTGACAAACACAAAGAAATGATTTAGACCCCTTTCACATTGAGGCAGTTTTCAGACATTTTAGCACTAGAAATAGCGCCTGTAAAGCGCCTGAAAACTGCCTCCCATACCGCCCGAATGTGAAAGCCCGAGTGCCTTCACACTTGGGCGGTGCGCTTGCAGGACGTTAGTATAAGTCCTGCAAGCAGTATATTTGGGGAGATTTTGGAATGCTGTATACAACTCTCCCAAAATGCCCCTGCCCATTGCAATCAATGGGCAGTGCTTCCAAAGCGCCTGAAAAGTGATTTGGAAACGCTGCAACATGGGTGTTTTTAACCCCATCTTCAGCCGTTAGCAGGGGTTAAAAGCAAGCAGCGCTTTACTGCTAATGCACGGGTGGCCCCAATGTGAAAGGGATATAAGAGCAGTATCTCTCCTCTGCCTTTTCCTGCCGAAACCTT
The DNA here is from genome assembly GCA_028564925.1 of Lithobates sylvaticus. NCBI lineage: Eukaryota > Metazoa > Chordata > Amphibia > Anura > Ranidae > Lithobates > Lithobates sylvaticus. Next base: position 41,224,927 of record CM053032.1, on the reverse strand, counting down.
AATTTTTTACTCAGAAAGCAAGAGTCTGAAGGCAAACAGCTTCTGCTGTGGTCTTTTTTGACACTGACGCTAGCGCCATGGATTCACCCTGCATTAAAATATTTGTTTTTAAAACAAATTATACACAAAAAAGAAAATATAGCACATCACTTTAACAATGTATCAACTTAAAACAATGTGAATAAAATTAACTTAAAACCATTAAACCTTAAAGTGTAATTTTTTTTTTTTTTTTAAAGCACAAGGGATGTTACTTATTATGAGAGTGATGTGTACTTTGTGCTTTCTTCCACCTCTGATTTCCCCCATGCTTGCCACCATAATATTCTAAAGAGATGGGGTAAATAGATGGGGTAAATAGAGCTGAGAGAGCTGTGACAGGCACTCATGAAGAGTGCCGACTATGCCCCATCTCTATTCAAATGTAGCACCCTCAGTGTACAGAGTAGGAACATTTTGTTGGGCTCCCCTATAAGCAGAGGAGCTGGGGCTAATTTGTTTGTGTTAGCTGAGCAGAGCTCCAATGGTGGGGCCTCTGTTACCTCCCCCTGGTTTCTAGAACTTACTGGATAGTTCTGGAACTTAAAGGGTGGAGGAACAGAGGCTAAAGCCTAAATATTCACTAGTCCCTGAGGAGGTAAAGCCCAGAAGGTGGGGAGACTGGCCATAAATGTTCTGGGGGTCCAGGGTCCAGTTGCCTGGGACGGGGGGGAGAAGCTACTGAAAGAGAGAGAGAGAAAGAGCTGCAGACTCACACCCCTTTCCAGCCTTAGCTAGGCTTAGTTGGGGCTACCTTGACAGTCAGGAGCTGGGCCTGTTCAGCAGGAAGCCTGTGCAGCAGCCATCAGGACTTCAGGATTAATTCAACAGGGATTTAGTAAGTAACTGAGTAACCTTAATTTTTCCCACCCCAAGCTTGGACAGAGGCAGGGGGGGCAGCGAGGTGCAATACTCTGCTAGCCTGTAACCAGAAGACAGCTTAGAGACAGTTCACAATTATTAAAGTCATCACACACCTCTAGCTTGTGTCCAATGTCATCCAGGTGCATCAGCATTTTCTTTCGGATCAACACCTACACTCAACAGTTGGGACTTTCTTTTTGTTATTCGGTTAGCTGATCTATCAATCCTATGGGAGGACAGCATATTGATGTTAATTTTTAGCAGCCAGAGACAGTATCAGGTCCTCAAGTTTGTTTTCAAGCTCCACAGTCTGGGCATCCCATGCTTCCATTCCCCATCCACGTTTTAACCCTCTAAATAAAAAAAACACAACAAAATACCCTGGACTGGTTCTTGAAGTCTGTGTTAACGTTGCAAAATACCTGTCGCCTGACTGTATGTGTAAGGGATAGATGAAAATCCAGCGGCCCTTACTATTGTTTCTATTAATGAAAGGCAAGCTAAAGAATGGAGGATGGGGAGAAGATCCAGGTGACAGCAGCACAGCAGTTTTTACTAAAAGTAGGCTTTAAAAAATAATTTTCACCTATCTTATTACTGTAAGTTCTAATAGATAAAATACCTATTTGAGGTCAAACCCTGCCTCCCTACACAAAACTCAAAACAAAGCAAAACATATGTTGTTCAGTTTTTTGAAGAATAAATTATATCTGATGAAAATATTGTAATTTTGCTAACTGCCAAGGAGGCACAGCTACACTATATAGCCGAAAGTAAGTGGACACATGACCATCACACCTACAATATAAAAGCTTGTTAAATATGCCATTCCTAAACCATGAGCATTGATACACAATTGAGCAGCACTTTGGGGCTCTAACAGGTTCCACTGGAAAACGTGTCTGGGTCTGTGGCCCATTTAGTAAAAAGAGCATTTTTTTCAATAGGTTTGAGGTCAAAGCTCTGTGAAGGCAACTCAAGTTCCTCCATACCAAGCTCATCAAACCATATTGTTATGGACCAGACTTGTGGGCACTGTCATCCACAAAAACTGCCATCACAAGGTTGGAAGCACACAATTGTCTAAAATGTTTTTGGATTCTTTAGCATTAACAAGAACCCCTTATTGGAAACACCTGAACTCAATCATTTGGAGGGATATCATATAATGTTCAACCATATAATGTGTGAGATTATCAGGTGGCCACAAACTTTTGATCATCTAGTATATGTATGCTTACTGGATGTGTACTGCAGTGACACAATAGAAGGGAATCAGTTGAAGTTCAGTGGTTTCTTGTTTTACATTTAATTTGCACTGATTTAAAGTTAAATGAGTCCTAGAAGTGCAGTGGGAATGTTGGAATGAAGGTACCCATGATGATACATGAGCTTGAAGGTTTCTTCCATACACACACAGTGTTGTACATTGTCTACAGAGATTCACTGCGATTCAAGCTGCAGTTTAGTATGACAAGTAGACATGTGCAAACTGAAATATTTCATTTTGGAATTTCGTTTTCGTCCGAAAAATTAATTTATTTAGTTATTCCCGAAATTCGTTTTTATTTATTTTGTTTTTTGTTAAAAATTGCATTCGTCCGAAAATCCAAATGAATTAAGGTCGAATCTGTCGTTGAAGGCTTATGGTGTCTGTCAAAAGTTCAAAGAAGATTCGACGGAGCAGCTAAACTGTATGACTGTATAGTTTAGCTGCAATTCCACCCAATTCCAGCAGCAATCTTTCCTCTCTACGTCAAATCTTTCCTCTCTGCGTCGAATCTTTCCTTTCTACGTCGAATCTTTCCTTTCTGCGTCAAATCTTTTCTCTCTATGTAGAATAATCTTGGACTAATAGAGGTAAGGTTAGGCACATTCGACCACAGGTTCATAGGACACAGATCGTTATTGTCAGCGTTGAATCTCCTATCTATATCGAACTGTTGTCACAACGAAAATAAAGCATTTGTTTATGTCGGATCTTTCGTTTTTCGGATTCTGAAAATACCTGAAATTCGGACGAAAATGCATTCGGACGAAAACGAATGCACATGTCTAATGACAAGTGCTCTTGCTGAAATGTGACCAGTGATTAGATCTTTGATGACTGGAGCAACTTAATGTGCAACAAGGGTTATTATAAACTCACTTCCAAAGGGTGGAAATAGGGTATCAATATGCACAGAATGCAAATATAGGGATATCCTTTATTTCAATAGCAAAATTTTTAAATTATGCAAAATCTGAAATACTAGTGCATTTCCGGAGGGCATTCCTGTTGTAAACTGAGAATCCCCTGTAGGAACACAATACTGAACACGCTAGCTGTTACAAAGTAACTGAAGCAGTTGACTGGAACAATGAGTTTTGTGACCTTGTGGGAAATTGGCACAGAACAATGATAAGAAATCAGATTTTACTTCCACGGTCTTTATCTTTGCTTGTACATGTAGTTCCACGAAGGAGAATAATGTCAGCTTATAATACTGTCTTAAATGTAAAAATATACTGCACTAATGTTCAAATTAAGTTAAACAGCAGCTAACACTTCAATGGAAAACTTGTATATAGAAATAAGTATATAGCAGTGCAGCACTAATAATTAATTCATATATGTGCAAAAACAATGATTTAAAGTGATTCTAATAAAAACTTTATGGTCATATATGTAATGTATGACTTACGTAAAGAGAGTGCATAACTAAAACTTGGACAAGTGAGAATCACACAAATTGAACTAAAAACGTTAAAGTCCAGTTATGGTGAACAAGTCCATTGAACGTATGTGTTGAATGAAAACATGATCCAAATTGTGATGAATAGATGTCGGCGTGGAAAGATGTTGAAACACCACTGCTTGCATTGACCCATTTGACGTTTTTATTAGATTTACTTTCAATCATTGTTTTTGCACATTTATGAATTTGGTATTAGCGCTGCACTGTTATTTACTTATAATACTATCTTGAAGGTGCAAGTTCCATCTGAATGGTAGTTTCAGAAATGGGTCTTTTACACCAAAGTCATGTGAAACTGCAAGTGTTATGGAGATCACACCCACCAAATTGGAGTAAAATAAGAGTACATAGTAAATAAGACATACACAACACCTAGCAGCCCCTATAATAACCTCTAAACCTCGCTCTCAATTGGCAGTATGTTTGCTTTCAGTGCCCAGTACTGGTATATTTTGGCACAGAGCCCCTGGCTTAGGCTGGATTCACACCTTTTGCATTTTGCAGATTTGCACTACAGAATGTTAAATGGACTGTAGTAGAAATCTGCAAAATGCAAAAAAGCACTCGAAATGCATAGGTGTGAATCCAGCATTAGAGAGGGGTATCCTACTCTAAAGCATCCCTCACACCAACAATTCATGTAATCCTAGCCATAACATTACCTTCCATGGAACTCTAATGCGGCGTACACACGTTCGGAATTTCCGATGGAAACAGTCCGATGGGAGCTTTTCATGCCCATCGGTCTTTTTCGGTCGGAATTTCCGACGGACTTTGGATTGAGAACCTGTTCTTAATTTTTCCGACGGAAAACCTTTCTATCGGATTTTCCGATCGTGTGTATGCAATTCCGACACGCAAAATTCCGACGCATGCTCGGAAACAATCCGACGCATGCTCGGAGGCATTAAACTTCACTTTTATAGTGCTGTCGAACGTGTTGTATGCCGCGGTGTTATTGACCGTCGGAATTTGGTGTGACCATGTGTAGGCAAGACAGATTGAGCGAAGTTCCGTCTGAACTCCGATGGGAAAACCATCAGAGCTTTTTCCGACGAGAATTCCGACCGTTTGTACGTGGCATAACACTGACTGGTCTGTCTCAACGATTGTCTCTTCTGGTTCTACCTACTGTCTCCTGGTAACAAACAGACAGCTGGAAGATATGGGGTTAAATACCTTGATAAATAATGTATACATGTCACTCCCTACTGTCAAAGTGTCTGTACTATAAACACATGTAGATCTATAAAAGACCTGACTGCAGGGCTCAATTTCCAACATGCCATCAAATAATAGTGTTATCCATGAAAAAAAAAATGTTGGAGTTGGATTTTGTATTAATAAACTCCTGGCCAACCACTGTTAACATTCCAGGTGGAATGCGTGTGTCTTGATTTCATAATTTAAAAAAATTCACTAAGCCCCACTTATATGTAAATCCCAGTTTTAGAAAATCAGAAAAAAAGTTAATTGGCTGTATTAACAAATCTAAATAGTGTTGCTATTTAAAATTACTATTCTTATGCTCATATTAAAGTGGACCTATGCTTTATGGTTTAGGTCTGCTGTATCATAAAAATAATGTCTTAAATTAATTGCAGATAGGGTAGTCCTAAATTGCTTAAATGGACCTGTACCTTGTAGGCAGCTAGTACCACAGGACTCGTGTCCAAGGACCATGAAGCAAGTCATTGGAGCTCTGATGTTTTTCTGGTGAAATGAGAACTCTGCTGAGATTAGCAGGTCATGTAAGCTAAACTCTCTGCTTCAGGTCATTGACCCGGAGTATCAGGGAACATATTGTCTGTAAGTGACTGTCTGCTTTTACACTACTAATACTAATAACCACTTAAGGACCAGGCCTCTTTTTGAGATGTGTTGTTTACAAGTTAAAAACATTTTTGTTTGCAAAAAAATTACTTAGAACCCCCAAACATTCTACATTTTTTTCTAACAACCTAGAGAATAAAATGGCGGTCGTTGGAATACTTTCTGTCACACCATATTTGTGCAGCGGTCTTACAAGCGCACTTTTTTTGGAAAAAATACACTTTTTTGAATAAAAAAATAGTAAAGTTAGCCTATTTTTTTTATATTGTGAAAGATAATGTTACGCTGAGTAAATTGATACCCAACATGTCACACTTCAAAATTACGCCCGCTCGTGGAATGGTGACAGACTTTTACCCTTAAAAATCTCCATAGGCAACGTTTAAAAAATACCTCACATGTGTGGTTTGAACACCGTTTTCATATGTGGACGCTACTCACGTATGCGTTCGCTTCTGCATGCTACATCCCTTGTATAGAAAAAAAGCATGACACGTCCTCTTAAATATGAGATCTGGGGTCAAAAAGACCTCAGATCTCATATTTACACAAAATTGTCAATTAAAAAAAAAAAAGTCCCTTTAAGAACTATGGGCGGAAGTGACGTTTTGATGTCACTTCCGCCCTGCAATGTTATGGAGACGGGTGGGGGCCATCTTCCCCTCACTCGCCTCCATGCCCAGCAAGGGTGAAGATCCGATCGCCTCCGCCGCTGCCGACGGATCCGGTAAGCGGCGGAGGGCACCGGAGCACGGTGGGAGGGTGATAGATCCCTGAGAAAGTCACGTGACCAGTGACGCAACACTTTGGGTGGACCCTCGTGATGTCACTCCTGGTGCCTATTGCAGAAGCGTGGTGAGGAGGTGAGTGTGTCACTACTCCCATTTTATACGGATTTTGTTCTTACCTGTTGTAAGCAGCTTTTTTTAATAAACAAGTTTTACCTTATCTGGCAATATTGCCCTATGGTTGTTTTTTGTTTTCTTTGAGTGCCATCTAGTATTTGTGTTTTGGAGCAAGCTTTTTCGCTACATCTGGAACTACCTAGGGGTGAGCGCAGGATGTGTTGGGGGTAAGTTTCCATGCAGCATTTTTCGTCTTCTCTTGGGACCTGAATGTCTACCCAGATCCACCAGCAGGATTCCCCATTTGCTATCGGATGAGCCTTGTTTGACCTTTTGGTCATTGTTGGAGGTGAGCGGCCAATCTATAAATTTTACAATCGATATTGAATTGATGCTTTGTTTTTCTTCTATCATGCTATCGTTCTATGAGACATTCATCTCTATATAAACTGATTCCTACCATTGGGTTTTATTTGGAGTTTTTTTTGCACTTTATTTTAGTTTTGTTTATTTTATTTTGGGGTTTTATGTTTACGGTACACTATATTGAATAAGCGCACCACTCCGCCTTCTTTTTGCAGTTGTTTATGGAGTACTATGTACTATGCTTTTTACATGACCTGCGAATCTGTGTGTTCCTAAACGCATCAAACCCACTGTAAATTCGCATCAGTGTAAACCCAGGCTAAATATGGAAGTATGAGAATCTTCACTCAAAAATTGTGTGAATATTCACTTAATTTATCCAATCATGTAAAAAAAAAAAAAATTCCCATAAACTTTCAATACCCAATCATGTGCAAGTCCTTATTTTATGGCCTTATAAAAATTACAGTGAGACCAACAATCAGCAAAGATGTACTTTGATATGTTATTAGGGAAATGACATAAAAGTATAGAAGGGATGGAGAAAGACTGACTATAAGAATGCTGCTTCTGCAAAGTAAAACACAGCTATATAACTAAGGTTTTTAGACGGAGATCAGCAAAGGCAGATTGGTTGTATAGAAGAAGTGGCAGTTACAGTTGGGAAAAAAAAATGACAGGCTGCCAAGGTTGATCAGCTTTTATTGATATGGTTTAAACAATTTTTTCTAAAAAAAAAAAAAAAAAAAAAGTCTATTGCTGAAACTTTTTAACCTCTTGCCATACATATAATGCATATGCATGGCAGAAGAGAGGGTGGCCTTAAACCACTTACTGGCCAGACATTTTCTGTAACTTTTTTGTTCCACGGGGATCTGCCAATGTAAACAAAGCAGATCCCTGTTCTGTCAGGGTAGTACAGTGTGATCATCTGTTCCTAGTGATTGGGAACAGCGATCTCTCTGTACTCGCAGTCAGTCTACTCCCCCCACAGTTAGAAACACCTCCCTAGGACACATGTAACCCTTTGATCGCCCCTGGTGTTAACTGCTTCACCGCCAGTGTCATTTATACAGTAATCAGTGCATTTTTATAGCACTGATCACTGTATATATGTCACTGGTCCCAAAAAAGTGTCCGATCTGTCCGCCGCAATGTCACAGTCCCGCTAAAAATCGCTGACCACCACCATTACTAGTAAAAAAATAAAAAAATAAAAATGCTATAAATCTATTCCCCATTTTGTAGACGCTATAACTTTTGCGCAAACCAATCAATATACGGTTATTGAGATTTTTTTTTTACCAAAAATATGTAGAAGAAGACATATAATAATAAAAATGCCATAAATCTATCCCCACATCTATCTGATGTGGAAAAATAAAGGATTAACTGAAAGAATCAACAGGTTATAAAAAACTAAGTTTCAGGGGAGACTCAGAAGAAAAACTGCTGCGTTAATATTACTGACTAACCACATTGTATATATTTAATTTTAAATTTGCTCATAGTTGCACTTTAAGATTTGATACAATTTTTAAATGATTTAAATTTAAGGAAGTTATAATTGTGTTAAATAGCGGTCTTAAATATCTGTCTGGAGTTCAGGTTTATAATTTGATAAATTCTAATTTAATAAAGAAGCCTTAGTTTAATTGTTATGAGGACCTCTATTAAATTTATTTAACAGAAAAGCTCCATATAGGTTATTTTAAATATTGGGAACAACTTGGCAAATGCATATTGTATTACCTGTATGAAGTGCTGGAACTGTGTGTGCAGCAAATCCTTAGCACAAGCCTTGCTTATTTTCCCATCGTTGTCTGCGTATGAATTATAAACAAGCACCATGGTGGCTACGGATTTCTCCAGCTCCGAGCCTTTCCCCAAAGCTAGGTAGGAGACAAGAGACGAGAGATTGAGTGGAACTGTTGGTTTATAGCATTCAATTCTTTTGTTCTTTTCAGCCTGTAATTATTGCACAAAATCTGTCAGAAAGTTGTCAGTAACAAAAGAACTTGGTAACAGAAATTATATGAAAAGCTCTTGCATTATGTAATCTCATTTATTACTTCATTTTGTTAAACTTGAAATATTGTACATTAAAATTATGGTGTTAAACGGGGGTTCCTTCCAAAACTAAAATTCACGTTTGGTTAGATTAGGGGGCATTATTTCTATTTTACTACCTACTGAACACAGGGCCGTCTTTAACCGCTTCAGCACCGGGCCATTTTTTACCCTTCCTTACCAGAGCACTTTTTGCGATTCGGCACTGCGTCGCTTTAACTAACAATTGCGCGGTCGTGCGACGTTACACCCAAACAAAATTGACGTCCTTTTTTTCCCACAAATGGAGCTTTCTTTTGGTGATATTTGATCACCTCTGCGTTTTTTATTTTTTGCGCTATAAACAAAAGAAGAGCGACAATTTTGAAAAAAAACACAATATTTTTTACTGTTTGCTATAATAAATATCCCATTTTTTTGAAAAAAAAACTATTTTTTTCCTCAGCCGATACGTATTCTTCTACATATTTTTGGTAAAAAAAATAGCAATAAGCGTATATTGATCGGTTTGCGCAAAAGTTATAGCGTCTACAAAATAGGGGATAGATTTATTGAATTTTTTTTTTTACTAGTAATGGCGGCGATCTGCGATTTTTTTTTCATGACTGCGACATTGCGGCGGACACTTCGGACACTTTTGACACATTTTTGGAACCATTCACATTTACACAGCGATCGTTGCTATAAAATTGCATTGATTACTGTGTAAATGTGATTGGCAGGGAAGGGGTTAACACTAGGGGGCGCTGTAGGGGTTAATGTGTTCCCTATAGAAGTGATTCTAACTGTGGGGGGAGGGGACTCAAGGGGAGAAGACCGATCATGTGTTCCTCCGTACTGGGATCACATGATCGGTCTCCTCTCCGCTGACAGGACGTGGAGCTGTGTACGGTCCCGCACGGTCCCGTTGCTTTAACGGGCAATCGCGGGTGCCCGGCGGACATCGCGGCCGCCGGGCACTCGCATCGGGTCCCGAGCGATGCCGCGCGCGCGCGCCTCCCAGGCGGCCGGGACTCCGAGGACGTCATATGACGCCCACCCAGGATGGGAGATCCACCTTGTGGGCGTCATATGACAATGCCCGGTATTAAAGTGGTTAAGGCAGGGCAAAAGGGGCAGCTGCCCTGGGCCCTGTCATTGTTGTGGGGCCCAAAGCCGCTGCCTCATACTTGCCAACTATCCCAGTTTAAATTCCTTGTCCCTTGAAGTTTTAGTCCCTTGCTGTGTCCTGAGATCTCAGTGTGAAGTGCTGCTAATAATGCTGCCCAGCTCTGCCCTATTGTTGTGTACAGATGACTCACCTGCAGACCCTGTGTTTATATGTAAATAACCGGCATTCATATGTAAATAGCTGCATCCAGCGGCATAGATATGTAAATAAAGGCGGCATTCATATGTATATTGGGCCCCCTGCAGTGAGGAGATGATGTGCTGTAACCTCTAGCAACCAATCAGTGAGCAGTATTACTGTACAGTAATCTCTAGCAACCAATCAACAAGCAGAAATCATGTGCTGTAACATCTAGCAACTAATCAGTGAGCTGTAATGTGTGCTGTAACCTCTAGAAACCAGTCAGTAAGCAGTAATGATACACTGTAACCTCTGGCAACCAATCGCAATCGCTGCCTGATCTGATTCAGTAAACTGATTTTAAGTCTGTACCCAAATAAAATGTATGTCCTTTTTTCCCCACAAATAGGGCTATCTTTTGCTGGTATTTGATCACCTCTGCGGTTTTTATTTTTTGCTCTATAAATAAATAAAACCTGACAATTAAAAAAAAAAAAAAAAAAAAAAATATATATATATATATATATTTCTGCTATAAAACGCATCCAATAAAAAGTAAAAAAATCTAATTTCTCCACCAATTCAGGCCAATATGTATTCTGCTACATTTTTTTTGGTAAAAAAAATCACAATAAGCGTATATTGATTGGTTTGCGCAAAAGTTATAGCGTCTACAAACTATGGGATATTTTTTTTATGTTTGTAGACGCTATAACTTTTGTGCAAACAAATCAATATACGCTTATTGGGATTTTTTTTTTTTTTCTTTACCAAAAAGATATTGCGGCAGACAGTCGGACAATAACTGACACTTTTTGGGGACCAGTGTTACTAATACAGTGATAAAAATATACACTGTCACTATACTAATGACACTGGCTGGAAAGGGGTTAAGATCAGGGGGGATCAAAGGGTTAAATGTGTGCCTAGCCAGTGTTTTAATAAGCTGTGGGAGGTGCTTTTACTAGAAGAAGGCATTGATCCATGTTTCTGCTTTGAAGGCACACAGGATCAATGGCTTCCCTACTGACAGAACGGCAATCTGCCTTGTTAACATAAACAGTGTAATGAACGATTGCCGGGTGCCGACGGACATGGAGTCCGCGGTACCCGCTGATCAGCTCCGGCTGTGTATAATCATAATAATGGCGGCACCATATCTTGTTTTTTTTTTTTTTGCTATTCACCGGTGATGACTCTTCAAGCCCAATAGAATGAATGGCATATGTGAAAATCCAGAGACCCTATAGGTGATTCTGGGACTTAAAGTGTTACTAAACCCACAACAGTAAAATCAGTCTGTATATGTAGCAAAGCATGGGTAGGCAACCTTGACCCTCTCCAGCTGTGGTGAAACTACAAGTCCCATGAGACATTGCAAGATCCTGACAATCACAGGCATGACTCCTAGAGGCAAAGGCATGATGGGATTTGTAGTTTCACCAGAGCTGAAATGCCGAGGTTGCCTACCCCTGTATTAAAGCATGCTTGTTATGCTCACTGTGGAACCTAAGAGGTTAATCCTCTGCATTGTGTGAAAAGGCAGTTTGATCCTGTCTTCTCTGATCCTCCCCTTCTTTTACTGTCCCCAATCCATCTGCTGATATTACAGAGCCTTGGGGGCACTCTGCACATGCTCAATTTGGTGTATAGTGCAAGAGAGTTTTTTTTTGCATGTGCAGGTGCATGTGATCAGCAAGGGGTCCAATCAGCACTGTCCAGACAGAGGGTAAGGGGTCATGCAGCCTCATAGGACAGGCAGAGGAGTCAGAGGAGAGTCCTCCTACAAGCTTTATTCAGTGCTCAGCCAGGCACTGATAGAAGTCACTAAACTGCTATATACAGTACTGCTGATGATAAAAGGTATTTAGCAGTTTATATTAAAAAAAAATGGATTATCTATTATTTAGCAGTTTATATTTAGTAAAATAATTACTTTTCCATGTTCTGTGTACTGTGGGAGACCAGATATAGTGAATGCAGGGTCCTGGGTTTAGTAATACTTTAACATTCTTATCCACTGATTCCTCACCAAACACAATAGTGTTTCCTTTTGGTTACACCATCCCTGTCACTGGGTGTCTATTTTTTATGCAAATAACCGTTTACTCAAGCAATATTAGAAGGCATTTCACAAATGTACAATAAAAAAAGGGCGGTTTGCTTGCCTTGTTAAAGAAGAATTTCAGGTATGGATATGTTTTAGGGCAGTGGAAATTAAAGATTAATTCCTCGATTAATCGTAAATTTTTTTGATCGATCAAAATTCATTTGATCGGTACTCACCTCTCCGCCGGCTTCCGGGTCTTCAGGGAGTTCCGTTGGAGAGACTCCTCCTCCCTTCCCCAAGTGCCTCTGTCTGCTAACGAAGGGAAGGGGGAGAAGTCTGGTGACGTCGAAGTTGTGGTTGAATGTAACGCGTACGGGGGAGGAGCTATGCATGACATCACCCTCTGCTGCCCTACGGAACTAACACGATTGTCGGCTTTACATGCTGTGTTTTTATCATCTTTATGGGAGTAGTTTGTGTTTGAACACAAAAATGAAATCTTATACTTAAGCGGTGAGCACTTAGATCTTTTCTTTCTACCCATGACCTGCGTCCTTGCTGAGATCTAAGGAGACGTGAGAGAAGTTTATGGTCCGTGTTAACCCTTTTGATACCCGCTTGCATGACCACCTGTTTGCACAGGGGTCCATGCCATAAGGTGAGAGTGATTAGTTAGACTGGGTGGAGGGATTGTCACGCTACTGTGGAAAAAAAATTACTTACGTCAGTGCTACAGTTTGATATTTTTGTTTAATTATTTGTGTGAACTGTGAAGTTAAAGAGGAGGTCCACCTGAAATTTTTTTTTTAAAAGTCAGCAGCTACAAATACTGCAGCTGCTGACTTTTAATAAATAGACACTTACCTGTTTCAGGTTCCAGCGATGTCGGCAGAAGATGACGAGCGATCGCTCGTCTCTCGGCTGCCCCCGCCGCCATCCTCTGTCAGGGAATCAGGAAGTGAAGCTTGCGGCTTCACTGCCCGGTTCCCTACTGCGCATGCGCGAGTCGCGCTGCGCGTCTTTATTGGTCCCCGTTGTGTCCTGGGAACTGTGTGTTTCCCAAGACACAACGGGGCATCTTCGGATATGGGCGGGCATTTACGTATAGGGGCAGGACAGCTGCGGCTAGCTAGTCCCGGAAGTGGGTGCAGATACCTGTATTATACAGGTATCTGCACCCCCTCCCCCCTGAAGGGTGCCAATTGTGGCACCGGAGGGGGGGAGGAATCCGATAAGCGGAAGTTCCACTTTAGGGTGGAGCTCCGCTTTAAGTCATGGATTGTGGAAACTAACTAGTGTCGGGTGATTGTATATAGTGTACAGGCGTACCCCACTTTTAAGTACACAATGGGGTTTATTTACTAAAGCTGGAAAGTGCAAAATCAGGCTCCCTTCTGCATAGAAACCAATCAGCTTCCAGGTTTTATTACCAAAGCTTAATTGAACAAGATGGGGTTCGAAGCTCATTGGTTTCTATGCAGAAGTGAGCCTGATTTTGCACTTTCCAGCTTTGGTAAATAAACCCCATTGTGCACTTAAAAGTGGAATATGCCTGTATACCACATTTACCACTGACTAATGCAGATTTGCAATGCAAGGAGAGCAGCTAAAAGTAGTTGGATCTGTATGTGCGTTATAATTAATCGAAATGAGTCGATTAATCGATTAAAAAAAAAAATCGATTAATCAAACACGAGAATTTTAATCAGTAACAGCCCTAATATGTTTACAGTTTCACATGACATCACTGCCCCAGCTCTCCACACATCCAATCAGGAAACACTTTTCATTCTTTGAGAATGGCACCCTTGCTGAGTGTTCGCAATGCAGCAGGAAAGCCACTCGGCATTGGAGACCCAGAAGCATGTGGAGTTTAATGTAGAAGTGGTGTTTACTACAGTGATTCCCAGCTTCTAGAGAGATCCCACGGGTATGGTGTATGAACGGTTGTATGAATAGTTACATTAGTTCGAACTGGATCAATGCAACTAAAAAAATCCATACCTGGAATTTTTTGTTTAAAGGAAAGATGTACTGAAGCATAAATATTAAAACTGCTATTGGTGTGTGCAGTGGCGCTTAGGGAACGGCAAGGGGAGTATTGGGCGGTAATAATATCATACCTCCCAACAGTCCCGGATTGGGTGGGACTTTCCCGCATCTATACTTCTGTTCCGCTGTACAAGGGCTTCTACTCTGAGCCCTGAGAACCATCGGAGCGAGCGAGCAACCAGCGGCGCCATACACTGCCAGCGATCTGGATCACACTGAGAGGCCACCCATGTGACATGCCATTATCCATTTCTCCTTTGTGAGTTGCCACTTTTTTTTTTAAATAAATCATGTACTTTATATAACCTACTACACTCAGATGAGCGCTGCTGTGTCTCCCTGCTTTATTGAAACTAGATGTGCAATTCGTTTCATTTTTTTTCGTTTTTCGTTTTTTTTCCTTATTTTCGTTCGTTCGTTTTCGTATGAATGAACGAATCGTTCGAATCGTACGAATCCCATTAACGAATCATTCGAAACGAACGAATCTGAAAAACAACGAAAATCCGAAAAAAAATAATTAGAAACAACGAATGTACTAATGATAATGATAATCCGAAAAACGAAAACGAACGAAAAAATTCGTACATTTGTAACTTTTTTTTTGTTTGAATTGGTAATTTTCCGTGTCCCTTACAATGGTGCCGCTAAACGTGCTTCGAATGGATTGAACAAAAAAATTCATACACTCGGAACTTTTTTTTCGATTCGTAACTTTTTTTTTTCGATTCGCAACTTTTTTTTTTCGATTCGTAACCTTTTTTTTTTTTTTCGATTTGTAATTTTCCGTGTCTCTATTGAACAAAAAAAATCGTACATTCGTAACTTTTTTTCCGATTCGTAACTTTTTTTTTTCGATTCGTAACTTTTTTTTTCGATTCGTAAATTATTAAAATGTAATAATAGCATACACATTACATAAAATTATGAATTATGCTCCGATTACGAATCTACGAATGTTACGAATGTACGAATAAATACGAATGCGTCCAAAAATTAAACAAATGAAAAAACGAATCAACAAAAAAAATAACTCTTACGAATGTACGAATCGTTACGAATACGAACACCGACGACTTACGAATGTACGAATCATTACGAATCCGAACACCGACGACTTACGAATGTACGAATCGTTACGAATCAATGGAAACGAAAAAAACGAAACGAAAAAAAAACGAATTTTTTTCGGAAACGAAAAAAATGAAATGAAAAAAAAAATATTTTTTTGTTGTGCACATGTCTAATTGAAACTGATATTGCAACGCTAAAAAAAAATGAAATGTATCTGGCTGTCTCTGGGCTCAATCGCTCAAGACACCTAGACCTAGACCAAGCATACAGATTATGAAAGTCACATAGAAGTCAGTTTATCTCATTTGCATACTTGTTATGAGCCATAGACTAAGAAAGTACTGAAGCCACAGGATAATTATGACAACCGAACAACTAGCATGATCAAAAGCAGAGATCAGTGGTCAGTAACGCTTCCTCACTACAGGTTTCCTTTAAATGCGTAGCATACGTTCCATGAGCTGTTTGAGGATCAGACCCACCTTTGATAGAGGCCAGCTGTTTGGCGATCGGGATTGTGTTGCTGCATTAAATGAAAGAGAAAAGAAAGACATCAAAGTGAAATATGAAAATCTGAATATTGGTGTTAATTTAAATTCATGAATCTTTTTATTTTCTGCCGCGATATATGAGAAGAAATTGAGACATGACAGGAATCAAACCCCATGTATGAAGAACATATCGTTAGAATTAAACTTGTGTATTTTTAGATGATATTATATCTTGTCACACAATTTATTGCTCTTAAATTGCTGTGTGGGAATTAAACATTACTTTTCAATTTTCATTTGTTTGAAACTAGACATCCATGAAAAGGTATTCTGTACATCCATCTGTATTTTAAAGGGGAACCAATCATATATTTGTCATCAATACTGTAAAGTTTCACATTCAAGAGGTGGGTTTGTAATTGTCCCTTTTAAATTAATGGTGTATAGTCCAACCACCTACAGTATATCATAACATCTATAATATATCCCAAGTTGGCTCAATACAAGCACACATTATATGTAAGATACTGGCCTAAAGCTTTTAATTAATTATTGTAATAAAGTAATAAAGTAAATACAACCTCACTAAATTCTCATGCAAACTTTAACATGGTAATGTAATTTAAAAATAACTTTTCAATATATATATATATATATATATATATATATATATATATATATATATATATATATATATATATATATATTTTTTTTTTTTTTAATCTGCAGCTTTAATAAAAATTATACTTAGTGATCCGGCACTTCCCGTTAGGCCGGTTTCACACTGGGGCGGTGGGGGCGGCAGCGGTAAAGCAGCGCGGTATGTGGCCGCTAGCGCGGTGGTTTTAACCCCCGCTAGCGGCCGAAAAAAGGGTTAAAACCCCCCCACTAGCGGCCGAAAAAAAAGGGTTAAAACCCCCCGCTTTGCCGGCGGTATTACCGCGGTATCCCATTGATTTCAATGGGTAGGAGCGGTATAGGAGCAGTGAATACACCGCTCCTTCACCGCTCCAAATATGCTGCTAGCAGGACTTTTTTTACTGTCCTGCTAGCGCACCGCTCCAGTGTGAAAGCCCTCCGGCTTTCACACTGGAATTAAAGGACCCGCTTTTTTCAGGCGCATTACAGGCGCTATTTTTAGTGCTGTAGCGCCTGAAAAACGCTTAGGTGTGAAAGGGGCCTTATAGGATGACAACTCTCTGTCTCCTAATTGTACTCCTGCGTTGTCAGTGTCACCCTGTCACATAGACTTCTGATGGAAACCCAGCTTTAATAACGTGTATTTGTGTTGAGTACTGTTAAATTGTTTCTAAATGTAGAAGTGCCCCGTGGGTTCGCTGAGAGTAGTAGTTCCACCCATCATCCTGCTCAGCCAGGCATTCACTTCCAGTCACACGTTGCCAGCCAATGAACAGTCCGTCAGCTTGTTTTTGTTGTTTTTATTGAGGGGATTTAACTAGGATGGGGAAAAGGGATATAGGATGCCCAGATAATTGATCTTGTTAAATTGAACAAAGGATTTTGGATCTATATTGGCAGTCTCTAAAGCTCCTTACTCCTCCAGCACATCACTTGAGTCAACTCTTTCTTTCTTGCGCAATCCTAGATTCCTGTCGCAGTTAGCACATGGTTAGGCCTCACTCTGAATAAGTCCCAACTGTCGAATATCCACCATTAGCTGGCAGGGGTCTGCAGCCCCCTTTGGTGTAGCAACCAATAGCGATGAGAAAGTACTTTTGTGCTAACTGAATCTTGGTGGACTACTGATCCCAGAAAGTCCAGGTGCAAGTCCTGCCAACCCACCTGGCTGCAGCAACTTGACACCAGTGTCATCACATTCTCTCCCTCTGGCTTCACATCCCACCCTGGTATGTCTCTTCCAGAGCTTCTCACTGTGCCTGTCACTCATCAACCCCAAAATGGATCCCTCCTAGTAACTTGCCTGGCAATGCTTCCCGCTGTCCTCTTCCTGCTCCTGTTCAGGACACCCTGAGGATAGTGTTGTATGAAGGGGTTCCTTCCCAGCTTCTGAGCTCCAGGCCCAAGATCAACCCCCCCCCCCCCCCCCCCCAAGAAAGGGGGCTTCCTCCAAGGCCACAACAGCCTAACGTAACACTCCATCACTAGTTCTTCCACTTGACAACAACTCCTTCCACAGCTAGATCTCTCCTCGGCCCTCCAAAATAAGAGACATGAAATCATCTGTATGGACATCATGCATCTATGTAAGCCCTGGGCTTACATAGATGCATGATGTCCATACAGATGATTTTATGTCTCTTATTTTGTTTTACTCTAGACTTTATGTTATGCCTATTACCATGGTGTCAATATTTATATGCAGTTTTCAGCATACCCTGCGTGTATGCGATTCTGTAAATGCATTTTGTGGTATTCAATATGTTATATATGATTTTACATGGTATAATAAAATGTTCTTTGCCAAGACTGCTTTTGGTATACATCTCTCACTCAAATTCCCCCCTTTTTTTGTTGGAACCCATAAAAGCAACACTGTTTTATATCCTACATGTTTACTTTATACAGTGATTGGCCTCATTTAAAGTCCCACTGACCACTTTCCCTTTTCTTTATATAGCACTTAAGCATTCAGCAGAGCCAAGTGGAAAAAATCTGACATGTGCGATTCGGTTCGTAACGAATAGATTTTCGTACGAATTTGTTAGTTTTCGTACATTCGGGTCAATTCGAACATCCAAATAGCTGAAAGAATCAAAATACGAAAATTACGAAATTACAAATAAGCAAAATAACGAACACGCAAAAATACGAACTTACGAACGGACAAACTTACGGAAATACAAAACTTCAAAACAGTAAAAGAAAGAAAATTACATCTATAACAAATGATTTACAATTCGTATTTTCAATCATTTGTCTGTTCGTAATTTAATATGTTCGTATTTTCATTTGTGTGTTCGTAATTAAATTTCTTCGTCTGTTCGTAATTTCGTTTGTTCGTGTTCTCGAATCGTTCTTTTGAATGGACAGTGTAAGTGTATCTTAATATGTATGTCTGTAATTTTGTGTTCTCAAATTGTTCTTTCGAATGGGCAGTGTAAAAAATCGAGTAGTAAATTACGAGTAGTGTACCGAATAAACAAAAATTATTATCTAACAAAATTATGAATTTCGAATCAAAGAAAATTAGACTAACGGAGTTACGAAAATACGAACGAGTCCGAATATAAAAATGAGCTTCTTACGAAATTACGAATCATTACAAATCAGCGGAAACGTAAAGAGTCGAAATGAAACGAAACAAATTTTTTTGTTGTGCACATGTCTATAATAAATATACAGACACTTTTTTATACCAGCGTCTGGCCTTACGGGCAATTAAGTATGGCGCCAACATCTGGTCGTTGAGGTCCACCCCTTCCCATGTTAAGGTTGTATTCGTGGACACGGAGGGGTTTCTCCACAACACCAGTCGCTGTTGGAATTTCGACTGTCATATCTGCGTAAAGAGAGGACAGAACAAAAACATTCCGATTATCCCGCCACTTCACTGCAAGCAAATTATTACATTTCAAGCAGGCTCTCTCCCCCCGTCTAAGTAGGGACTCATCAAGACATTGGGGGAAGCCCCAGCAATTAGATCGCACAGTGCCACATGCGCCAATTCCACAATCAAAAAGGTGACGAAAAAGTGGCGCTTGTGTTATAATTGTCCACATACAACCACATCCGGCTCCACGTTACTATCCCTTCCTTCGTAAATCATAAAACTATATGTATAGCCTGTTGCCCTGTCACAAAGATTATACATCTTGACCCCATATCTGGCACGCTTGCTGGGAAGATACTGTTTGATAGACAAGCGGCCAGAAAATTGAATCAGGGACTCATCAACGCAGACAACTTGATTGGGAGTAAACAAGGCTGGAAACTGTTGGTTGAAGTGATTTACGAGGGGCCAAATTTTATAGAGCCGATCAAATCCAGGGTTACCCCGAGGACGACAGAGTTCATTGTCGTTGAAGTGCATAAATCGCAAGATCTGCTCGTATCGTGTCCTGGTCATGTAAGCAGAGAACACGGGCATATGGTGAATTGGGTCAGTGGACCAATATGACTGCAACTCACTTTTTTTAATTATGCCCATGAGGAAGGATAGGCACAGGAAGGTCCTAAATTCAGAAACCGTAATAGGTTTCCAATCTCTGGCAAGAGCCAACTGGGGATTAGCGGCGAATAATTGACCAGCATACAAATTGCTTTGGTCCACAATAGAGCTATAGAGATCTTTCGTGAAAAACAGCAAATAAAAATCAAGTGATGTAAAATCAACTGTTTCCACCTGAATTCCGGGTCGGCCAGTGAATGGGGGAAGTATGGGCGCTTCAGAAGTGGTGGGCTCCCAATTTGGATTGGCAAATGCAGTGGTAAGGGCACTATGGGCTTGATGGGCCTGGGTTTGTCTTCTTGCTGGCTGCGGGACACTACTTGTGCTTGCCACCGCACCAGCTTGAACTGCACTTATGGGACTCGCCACGTCACCAAGTAGTACTGCAGTACTGGATGTACGACCAGGATGTACTAGGCCGCTGGTGCTTGCCAGTTCACCAGAAGGATGAGCGGCACTATTACTGGCTCTCTGCTCCATACGAGAGCCCTGCGGTTCTTGCACTTTAACAACAGCAGACGATTGGCAGGGACCACTACTCCGTCATCAGAGCTATCTGTCAGGGTGCTGCTGCTGTCTACCGGCTTGTATTCTGAGCCTGAATCTGGCAGAGCCTGTTATTCGACCACGCTTCTGCCTACCAATTCTGTACATACCTCTGCCTGATCTGGAACTGAACCTGGACTGTTTGACCATGTTTTTTGCCTGCCTCTTTGACTGATCTTGTACCCTGATACTGGACTAGTGGGATTTAACATAGGGATCTCAAATATGGGAGGGGCTCCAGAATTGTTTTTCTGGATGAAGAAAAATATTTTTTTGTTTTCTCATTCCTAGATTAGGGTCTGGAGACTCGGAGGCTTTAAAGAGATTTGGGTGGGAGAAGCCTCTAACCCTTTCCCCATTCTGTCCTGAACGAGGCCCTACTTCTGCCTGCTGCCTGTAGGACTTACTGCCATCATCCCTCTGCCTGTCGCACTGACCACACCACATGGACCATATCTCGGCCTGCACTGACCCTGGACTGTATATGGACAGTATCCCTGCCTGCTGCCTTGAAAAATGTGTTCACTGTTGCTGACCAGTGCTATCCTCCTGTGGACAACTGCGCTACTAAAACCACAGGTAATCTTTTGTTTACCCTTTGCTCAGCATAATGTATTTTGGGGTGTAATTCTTGGTATGTGCATGCTATGTGTCCCTGGAACACCTAACGGTGATCCTTGCATGTTGGGCCTCTGTATGTTGCCATACTCAGAAGGAGTAGCAGAATGTTTTTTTTGGGTGTCATTTTTGCTATGTAAATGCTATGTGTTGGAAATATCTTATAAACTGACAACTTTGTGTAAAAAAAATAAATGCGCTTTCCTTTTCTTTCCACATTTTCCAAAACCATTTGGAAAAAAATTAACCGTTCAAAAGACTCATTGTGCCTAACAGATTATACGTTGGTATGTTAGCTTTCCAAAATTGGGTCATTTTGTGGGCGTTTCCATTGTCCTGGTGCTCCAGGGCCTTCAAAATGTAATAGGTGGTTGAGAAATTAGATGTGTAATTTATGCTCCTAGAATGCCTGAAGGTGCTACTTCTATGTTGGGCCTCTGTATGTGGCCAGGCTGAGCAAAAGTCTCACACATGTGGTATTGTTATACTCAGGAGGAGTAGCAGAATGTATTTTGGGGTGTCACTTTTGCTATGTAAATGCTATGTTTTGGAAATATCTTATAAACCGACAACTTTGTGTAAAAAAAATGCATTTTCATTTTTTTCCAAATTTTTCAAAAACTTCTGGAAAAAAAATTAATTGTTCAAAAGACTCATTCTGCCTCATAGATTATATGTTGGGCTGTAAGCTTTCCAAAATGGGGTAATTTTTTGGGCGTTTCCATTGTCCTGGTGCTCCATGGTCTTCAAAATTGTAATAGGTAGTCAACAAGTTAGATGTGTAATTTATGCTCCTAGAGCACCTGATGGTGCTCCCTGTATGTTGGGCCTCTTTATGTGGCCAGGCGGTGAAAAAGTCCCACACAGGTGGTATCGTCATACTCAGGAGGAGTAGCAGAATGTATTTTGGCAAATGACAATTTTGTGGGAAAAAATTTTTTTGCAAAGAATTGTGGGAAAAAATGTCAACTTCAAAAAACTCTCCATGCCTGTTACTATATACCTTTGTACTTTCCTGACTTGTTAGGGTCTCAAGAATTGAGATAGGCCACCAGTACATCGGATGTGATCAATTTTTTATGATTTGCACCATAGCTTGAAGACTCTAATACTTTCACACAGACCAAATAATATCCACTAATTTGGGTTATTTTTACCAAAGATATGTAGCAGTATAAATTGTGACCAAAATTTTTGAAGAAAATTTGCTAAATTTTGTTGCAGAAACTAAGAAAAATGTGTTTTTTTTCCCTCAATTTTCAGGCTTTTTTCATTTATAGCGCACAAAATAAAAACCCCAGAGGTGAGCAAATACCACCAAAAGAAAGCTCTGTTTGTATGAAAAAAAGGACAAAAAAAGATTTTGGTTTAGTGTTGCATCTAAGTAATTGTCATTCAAAGTATGAGAGTGCTGAAAGCTGAACATTGGTCTAAGCAGGAGTGGGGTTTAAGTTCCCAGTAAGCAAGTGGTTAATAAAGGTACAACATTTAGCACCATATTGCTACACTTAAGCCCCATACACACGGTCGGACTTTTTCATCAATTTGGTCCGATCGGACAAGGTTGTTGAAAAATCAGACCGTGTGTATGCACCATCGGACAGTGTTCGTCGGTTTGTCCGTCGGACAAAGTCTTATCTCCTGCTGGAAAGATTTCCCTTCAACCCGGTCCGATCACACCAAATCCGAGCGTGTGTACGCTTGTCCGACCGGACAAAGTGCTACGCATGCTCAGATCACATTACAAGACCAAAGCTATTGGCTACTAGCCTCTACGTAGTCCCGTCGTAGGCAACAAACGTCACCACGTTCAGAATGATCGGATTTTCCGACAACTTTGTCCGATCGTGTGTACGCAAAACCAACATCAGACAAAGTATGACGGACATGGTCCGACGGACCTGGTCCACGGATTGTCCGCGCGTGTGTATGGGGCTTTAGAGGTGCCTCTCTTCTCTTTTATACTTTGTAGCTCCTGATAGATTTTGCTTCTAATCCCCTTGTGGAGGCTTCCAATTTGTAAATAGACATTTTATGGTTACACAACCTGGTCACATTGCTATAATCTTTTTATATGGACTATAAACTGAAGGACTTATGAATAAATGGTTGTGGAACGAATCATTTGAGTTTCCATTTTTTCTTATGTGGAAAATCGCTTTGATATACAAGTGCTTTGGATTACAAGCATGTTTCTGGAACGAATTATGCTCACAATCCAAGGTTTTACTGTATATATATATATTTTTTTTTTTCTATTTTGAATACATACATACAGTACACACATATATATATATATATATATATATATATATATATATATATATATATATATATATATATATATATTACTATTTTGAATTCATATATACTGTACATACACACATGAATATATATATATATATATATAGATATATAGATATATATATATATATATATATTTTTTCTATTTTGAATTCATATATACAGTAAATACACACATGCATATATAAATATTAAAATATTAAATCCATTGGTTGCCCCTGCACACAGCAAAGCCTTTAGTAAATACAGTTAAAAAAGTGAGAGTGGCACTCACAGGTCCTGAGGGGTGAATGCACAATGAAGATATTATTTTGATGTTTCGATGAGGCACAGGGTCCTGAGGAAGACGAGCCTGTGCCTTGTCAAAATTAAATCTTCGCCGTGCGTTCACCTCTCAAGACCAGTGAGTGCCGCTCTCTCTCTTGTGCTATATACTGTGTGTATATACAGGCATGCCCCACTTTTAAGTACACAATGGGGTTTATTTACTAAAGCTGGAAAGTGCGAAATCAGGCTCACTTCTGCATAGAAACCAATGAGCTTCCAGGTTTTATTACTAAAGCTTAATTGAACAAGCTGGGGTTAGAAGCTCATTGGTTTCTATGCAGAAGTGAGCCTGATTTTGCACTTTCCAGCTTTAGTAAATAAACACCATTTTGTACTTAAAAGTGGGGTATGCCTGTATATATATATATATATAAATATATATATATATATATATATATATATATATATATATATATATATATATATACAGTTTTTATACACAAAATTGCTATAAATGTATTTCTAGAAAATGCTCAGATTTTTCCCTGGAAGTAAATCATATGTTCCTCAAGCCATGAATAGCTAACTCGAATAAGTAACCTATGCTTGTCGCTCAAGGGATGCCTATTGGGACTCTGAGATCAGATTAGCTAGTGGTACACCTCCGAATATATATAATATAATTATGAAGATATCCTTTGTGGTAGCGTATAAGCCACCCTCCCAGTAATGAAGAATTAACCCCTACATTACCTCTTTGGCATGTTTCTGAGTTGGTGCGTTCTTTGGGATCTAATGGAAATTCTTCTACACTGCAGCAGGATAAATCATAATTACGTCTTGAGTTTTTATTTTCCTCTGCCTGATTTTTTGTTGACTTGGTAATTTTGCTAAGCAACTGCTGCTTCAGAAAACACGGACTGAGCAAAGTGTACACAGCGCATTAATTATATTTACTGAACGTGTCCAAGGTTTATTCAGCTTTGTCTAAGAAGAAAAGCTGCCAATGGTATACAATGTTCATGGTCAGAGCCAGCTAAAGGTGTGGTAATAGTCATTTGTCTGACTGTTGGGTAACTGCTGAAGAATGCATTGTTAGGAATAAGGAATAAATACATTTAATACAGTTCAAGTCAAGCTGGAGAACTATGGATTAGCTAAGGTTAGCTTCAAGTAGATTATATTTAAGTTAATAAACTATCAATGCAAACATGCTTTTGTTAATGTAAATAAGAATTGATGGAACAGCTTTAGTTTTGTTAATGGATAAGTGAGATGTAGTTTTCTGGCTACCATAACACCAGTTAGAGATAGTAGATGGTATTCAAGCATACAGCCATTCTCTAATTGTATTTTTACATCATTCCTGTTATTAGGGATCCCTGCAGATATTTAAAGTGGAAATTCCACCAAAAATAAATCTTTCGTCTCCTTCCTTCCCGCTTCCCCCTTTCTAAAATATATATTTTTTTAATTTTATAGCTAATAACCAAATAAGCAAGACTAAGAAGGAGCAGAACACCACACTTCAAAAAAAATACATTAATATTACATAATTAACTATATTGGCTTGAACCTTTGTATCTGTTAAACTTTATTTATCATCATACCTATTTTTTGGATCGTTTATTGGTTCCTTTCCTTTTCCTCAATTGTGGCCTAGGCAAGGTTGACATGTATTTTCCCCTCCCACTGCCTCTGGGAATAACCCATATCCCAGGAGGCTGTAGTCTCCATTCCCCATGAAGTCTCTTGCTCCTGGAACCATGTCATCATGGGGCAAGCTGCAAAAACCGGATAGAGAGAGCTGGTCCTTGATGATGGAAAAAAAAAAAATGATGGCATAGATGGTGCAGAACGGAACCTGCAGCAGAAGAGTGGCAGAGGAGAAGAGGACAAAGCAGGATTATTGCTCTTGTAATAGGTTTATGCTGCAACAACAAGCACCAAACATAATGAAGATAGAGAGAATAGTTTTTATTGGAAGGTAAACAAGAAAGAGTTATTTTAAAGCAGACCCTGCGGTCTGCTTTAAAATAACTCTTTCTTGTTCCAAGAAACCACTACTAAATTTTAAAGCCTAACTACAAAATTTTAAAGCCTTTTTCCCCCCAAATAAAGCTTCCTTTTGGTGGTTTTTTATCACCTCTTCGGTTTTAATTTTTTTCACTATAAACAAAAAAAGGGCAATACAAAAAAAAAATATTTTTAACTTTTTGCTATAATAAATATCCCCCACAAATATATAAAAAAACAAATTTTTTCCTCAGTTTTAGTTTATATGTATTCTTCTACATATTTTTGGTAAAAAAAATAGCAATAAGCGTATATTGATTGGTTTGTGCAAAAGTTATAGCGTCTACAAAAAAGAGGATGTTTTTATGGCATTTTTATTATATATTTTTTTTATTAGTAATGGCGGCGATCTGCGATTTTTATCTTGACTGCGACATTATGGCAGACACATCGGACACTTTTAACACTATTGGGACCATTGTATTTTTATACAGCGATCATTGCTATAAAATCCACTGATTACTGTGTAAATCGCACTGGCAGGGAAGGGGTTAAACACTAGGGGGCGATCAAGGGGTTAAGTGTGTCCTAGGGAGTGATTCTAACTGTGGGGGGGTGGGCTACCACTCACATGACAGCGATCACTGCTCCCGATGACAGGGAGCAGTGATCTCTGTCATGTCACAAGGCAGAACTGGGAAATGCCTTGTTTACATAGGCATCTCCCCATTCTGGGGCTCCGTGACACGATCGCCAGGACACCGGTGGACATCGAGCCGTGGGTCCCGCGGGCACGGTCACGCTGTACGCGGCAGGCGCAAGTGCGCGCCCAATAGCCCCGCCAATTAAAGGGGATGTACAGGTACGCCCATTTGCTCACCGCTGCCATTGTGCCGATGTATATCGGCGTGCAGTGGTCGGCAAGTGGTTAAGTTGGTGTCATGACTGCTTCCCCAGAATTCCTGTTTCACAGTCGGTCCTTTCTCTTGCAGCATCATGTGGAGCCACCCGTGCATGCAGAGACTAGAGTTATTTGTTAGAAACACACAGCCCCCTAGCCTAGGATAGCAAGGCACTCTACTGCTCCTCCCTCCTCCTAGCTAACAGACTGGCTGTAGACTACACTGCCTACTGTTATTAACTCTTTACACTGAAGACTAAAAGTTCATGGAAGCAGCACTGGTAGAGCAGAAGCCATCTGCATTGAAAGTTGCAAACCACAGTTTCTGGGGTGAAAATGTTTATTTTGTTGTGCTCAATGTGTTAAACTAAAAAGTGACAAACTCAATAGGGATGATTCACTAAAATTGAAGAGTACAACATCTGGTGCAGTTGTACATGGTAGCCAATCAGCTTCTAACTTCAGCTTGTTCAATTAAGCTTTGACAAAAAAAACTGGAAGCTGATTGGTTTCTATGCAGAGTTGCACCAGATTTTGCACTCTCCAGTTTCAGTAAATCAACCCCATTGTGTATCTAAGCAGAAGAAAAAAATGAATATATGACAGCTTACCTGTGTGTTTTTTTTTTTTACTTTTTCCCTTCTTTTTTCACCTGGTTTTCCTACCAGTAATAGTTTTTCTACGGAACGTCAACCCCTTTTCTTATCTTCATAACATAGAGGGGAAATGTTCTCTAGTCTACAGAAGTAAACTGGGCAATGCATCACAGGCAGCGAATACAGGATGTTAGGAGTCC
This sequence comes from Lithobates sylvaticus, assembly GCA_028564925.1. Lineage (NCBI taxonomy): Eukaryota > Metazoa > Chordata > Amphibia > Anura > Ranidae > Lithobates > Lithobates sylvaticus. The sequence continues at coordinate 41,197,616 of CM053032.1, read as the reverse complement.
TCTGGACTCTGTCAGGATCAGTGATGTAAGTAACTGAGTTAAAATAAACTGAGTTACCTAACGCAGTTACTTTAGAGGGTAACGATTACTTTTTCCCTCATGGTAACTCAGTTCCCATTACTTTGGCTTAGTTACCCCAATTTCATCTACCGCCACTAGATGGCAGTAGTGTAATTCCGGTGTCCTGCCGAAAAAGTTCCCCCGCCGGATAAGGACCCCCTGTACTGCGCTTGCGCAGGGCTTGCGCAGTACGAAGCACTACGGAGCTTCCGAAAATTGCCGAACCTAAAGAACTCTGAGTGAACTCTACACCGCGCATGTGCAGTTAACATGTAATTGTACGAGGCGATGCCGCACGCTCCTGATGCTCGTGCTACTCTGCAAGGGGCGTCTATCTTGTAAGTAAGGGGCGGGTCTAGTATTACTGTAACCAAGGGGCGCATTTATTATTATTGTTATATATCGAGCTCTGCCCATTAATTTCTTGTTAAAAGTTTTTATTAAGCGTTAAACAATAAACAGGTGTACATACATCTTAAGCTGAATGGAAAAACAGAATTATATCATATGATATTTAGATATACATAAGTGAAGTAAATTGTACAACGTAAGTATTTCCATATAATTGCAGAAATTTACACACATTTTGGTAAGTAAAAATAAATTCAGTTATAAATAAGGAATTGAAATGTGGATGAGTATCACATTTTGTGTGTTTGGACTTTAATGAATAATTGAAGACGAAATAAGTAAGAACTATCGTTAGGTGAATTTTATACGCCTAAGCTGTAGAAAAAAAAAAAATTCGTTTTAGGGATAGGTATATAGGTGTCGTTTAGGGTGATGATAGGGATGGAATAGTTTTGTCTGGTAGTCTGGATATTATTTATAATAGGAATAATATAGTTTTAGCTAAAGTTAAATATGTAAAGGTAGAGAGAAAAAAAAAAAAATAAAAAAAATAAAAAAAAATTGTTCATCTCGCATTTCATTTTGCAAGATCAGATATTCTGGGAGTATGGGGAGGGGGGAGGGAGAGAGTCAGGGGTGTTAGAAGTATGCTTTGTGAGGACGCTCCAGGGGATCAGGGTATAACTGGGGGTGATCCTTCACAAATTATGGTAATGAAGGATTACCTTGTAATATTGAGGGATCGCTCTGTAGGTCCCGAAAATCCTGAGATTTGGTAAAATGAATCCAACAAGACCAGGTTTCAAGAAACTGTGTTTGTGTTTCTCTAGATTGGTGGATTATTTCTTCCATGTGTATTGTTTTTTGAAGGCGGGTGAACCAATCTTTCACAGTAGGTGGAAGTGTGGAACGCCAATTCCTTGGAATACACATGTTCGCGGCAGCCACCATATGCATCTGTAGGGAGTGTAGGTAGGTACGTATTGGGCATGCTGGGTAGTGTAAAAGGAATTGTGCTGGGGAATAGTCTAGTTTATGTGTTGTTACCATTTGTATCACTTTGTGAACGATCGCCCAGAAAGGTTGAATTTTACTACAATGCCACCATATATGCAAGAGAGTTCCAGTTTCAGTACCACATCTCCAACATATTGGGGAAAGTGATGGGTAAATTTTGTGTAATTTAGATGGAGTATTATACCATCTAGATAATATTTTGAACGCATTCTCTTGCACGCAAACATTTAGGGAACCTTTATGGGCGATCGTATAGATAAATTCCCATTGATTGTTGGGTATATGTATGGAGAGGTCTTTATGCCATCGTTCAATGTTAGTCTGGTTTTGTGGTGGATGTTGGGGGAATAGTAGAGCGTATGAAAAGGAAATCAGGTGACGTTGGGGTTCCGTTTTAAGGCACATATCTTCAAATGGGGTAATAGGTCTAGACCATTCTGCAGCGGCAGCTTGCGAATTCAAAAAATGTTTAATTTGTATAAAGGACCAATAGGGCAGCGTCTTTGGCTTAAGTATTTCGGAAAGATCCGTGAATGAGAGAAGTTTATTATCCTTATAAAAATGCATGGTGCGAATGTTATCAGACGGCCATAAGTCTCTCAGATAGCAGGCCTTCATTCCAGAGGGAAACGAAGGATTCCATCTGAGGGGGGTTAAAGGGCCATTAGTATCTGAGATCTTATATTTAGTACACGCTTGCTTGAAAACACGTAGTGTGGGTAAAATTAAGGGGTGATCCGTATAGTATTTGGATATTTTTGGGAAGTGTAGCCAAGGGGTTTGAGCTAAGGGTATTGGGGATAAATGATTTTCTATTTTGACCCAATCTTTAACTGAGGAATGGACATTCCAGTCTACAACTCTAGTAAGGTGACTTGCTATCTGATATTTGCGAATGTCGGGGATTCCCAATCCTCCTCGTACTTTTGGGGAGGTAAGTTTAGTATGATTTAGTCTAGGGCGGGTAGCCCCCCAAATAAATTTCGTACAGATTTGTCTAAAGGATGTGAAAAAAGACGGTGGGATATGGACAGGTACAGTTTGGAGAATATATAGAAATCTCGGCAGAACGTTCATTTTGATAATGGACGCTCTACCGAACCAAGAAAAGAGGCCCGTTGACCATTTCTTAAAGTCTTCAGTAATGTTATGCAACAAAGGCTGGTAATTTGCTGAATATAAGTCTGATAGTGAAGCAGTTATTTTAATGCCTAGGTAGGTTAGATATTTATTGTCCCATTTGAAAGGAAAATTTTGCTGGCATTGTTCACATTGTTTTAAAGGGAGTGAGATGTTTAAGGCTGTAGACTTTGCAAGGTTTATTTGTAAATTTGATATGGATTTAAAATATTCTAATGTTTTAAAAAGGTTGGGTAGCGTGATCAGTGGTTCAGATAGAAATAAAAGTACGTCATCTGCAAAGGCAGCTGTCTTATAAGTATTACCTTTTATTTCAATTCCCTTAATGTCAGGGTTCTCTCTAATATTCCTCAATAGGGGTTCCATAGTTAAGATAAAAATCAATGGGGATAGAGGGCAGCCCTGACGTGTACCGTTGGAGACGGAGAAGGCGTCCGACAGGTGACCATTAACCCTAACCCGAGCTGTGGGTGTGGAGTAAAGCATGAGTATGAAATTAAGCATGCGTTCTGGTAAACCTATGTGCCTCAAAGTTTCAGTCATATAATCCCAGGCCACCCTGTCAAACGCCTTCTCCGCGTCCAAGGATAAAAAGAATCCTTTTTTTTTCGAAGAGACAAGCCAGTGATAAATATTTATTGCTTTCAGGGTATTGTCCCTTGCCTCCCTTCCTGGAACAAACCCTACTTGGTCAAGGTGAATTAGGTCAGGGATCAAGGGAAGTAGTCTGTTAGCTAATATTTTGGCATACCATTTTAGATCAACATTTAATAGGGAGATAGGCCTATAATTTGTCACCAAGCATGGATCCTTTCCTGGTTTTGGAATCACTGATATATGGGCTGTTAATAGATCTCTTGGGGGTTTCGTTGGTGTAGCATAAGTATTAAAGGTAGATATAAAAAAAGGAGTTAATATATAATTATAAGCCTTATAATATCCTACTGTCAAGCCATCTGGCCCTGGGCATTTACCTGTTTTTAAGGATTTTAGTGCGTTCTCTGTTTCCTCTAAAGTGATTGGTTTGTCAAGTATTTGACGGTTTAAGTCTGATATAGGGGATGGGCTATATTGATTAAGGAAGTCTGTTATAATAGATTTTCTATCAGGATTGCATGTACGTGAATTTGTATCAGTTTGGTTATATAGTTTGGTATAATACTGTACAAATTGATCTGCTATGTCTGGTGTGGATGAGACTTTCTTGCCTTTAGTATCTGTAAGGGTGTGAATTGTGTTAGCTGATCTCTTCGATCTTAAGGCCCTAGCGAGCATTTTACCAGCCTTGTTGCCAAACTCATAAAACGTTTTTTGGCGTAGGATAAATGATCGTTTCGTTTGTTTGTCTAACATTTCCATTAATTGTTTTCTGAGGGTTATCAAGGAGGTTAGTGTATCTTGGGCAAGGGTTTGTTTATGTACCTTTTCTAATTTATAGATTCTGTTAGACAGATCGTTAAAGAGTTTTTGTTGTAATTTACGTCTCTTAGCAGCAGCAGCTATGAGGATACCCCTAACAACACATTTGTGCGCTTCCCAATGTATTGGTGGTGAAGTATCGGAGGCCGAGTTATTTATAAAGTATTGTTTTAGGCAGTTTTCAATTTCACTATTAATAGATTCATCTGTGAGGAGGGATGGGTCTAGTTTCCAAGTACGGGTTCCGGGCATCACATCAGGGAAGGACAAACAGATAGATATCGGATGGTGATCTGATAGGTACATGGGGTCAATCGAGGTTGAGAGAAGGAAGGGTAAATCAGACTGAGTAATGAAAAAATAATCTATCCTGGAATATTTGTCATGGGGATTAGATCTGCCCATTAATTTAACATTCGCCCTCTTCTGTAGCCATCCGCACCCCCTTGGTTACACGATATATAACAATAATAATAAATGTGCCCCTTGCTTACAGTAATACTAGACCCACCCCTTAGTTACACGTATAGAATATTTAAAAAAAAAGTCAGTTACTTTGCTGCGTAACTAATTACTTTTCCAATGTAGTAACTGAGTTACTAACGCAATTACTTTTTGGGAGAAGTAATTTGGAACTTAACTAATTACTTTTTTAAAGTAAGATGACCAACACTGGTCAGGATCAACAGGTATTTTTTGCTCTTATCAAATGTATACCTACTGTATAACAAAAAGATTTCAGGTGTATATATTATTTTTAATAATCATTGTTTATTGAAAGTTTGTACGAGACAATAGTACAAAAAGAAAACACACATGTATCAAGTAAAGATAAAAAAGGAACAACATTTGAAGTATAAGTCCTGACAATATACAATAAGACAGAACAACAGGATAGAGTGCATATCAACAGATTTTGCCCATACGCCAAACAAAGTACATCAATCGATATACTTACCCAAATCCAACTGGTAAACTGGAAGGACATACCCAGATAAGGGATATTATATATATAGTGGGTACCATCATCCCTATTAAAATGTACCATACGGGACCATCACTAACATACGGTTGATAAAGGGAAAAAGAAGGGAAAAAGAAAATAATAATAATTAAAAAAAAAAAAACAACTATGATCTCAATAGGGGTGCACCCAATACCAACCACCAGGGATTAACCAGCTCCGGAAGAACACAGATGTAGAGTGGATGAACACCTCGAAATATATAACAGAAGAACAAAACCAGGAATGGCTGTGAAGCATCAGGAATGCTTCAGCAAGACCTAAAACTGCATAGAGGCCTAAAATTCAGACGGGGATTAAGATGTGGAACTAGAAGGGCTACTATTGAATCCAAAAAGGATATAATTAAGCATCAAGGATCTCATTAGAGTAGTACATCCATCCTGACCAAATATCACGAAAATGGTCCAGCTGTCAGGTGACCTAATCCCTCCCCACTCAAAACTAAGAAAAGTTTTGGACATTGTTGATGGAAAAATGAGCAACCTGCGGTGGAAGGAAAGAAAGTTGCAAAATCCCTGGCCTACTTTAGTTCACCTTTCCCAGAATCTGATGAAGCCAACTGTGTACTGTGATTAAAGCTGAATTATGCCCCTTCTGTTGGTGTAGGCCAGGGGTATGCAACCTGGGGCCCTCCAGCTGTTGTGGAACTACATTTCCCATGAGGTATTACAAGGCTGGCAGTTACAATAACTTCCAGAGGCATGATGGGACTTGTAGTTCTGCAACAGCTGGAGGGCCCTAGGTTGTCTACCCCTGGTGTAAGCCATTTACGTACCTGGGGCATTGCTCAATCTGCCTAGTGCCTCTACGTGTCTGGTTCCATCCGCCTTGTGCCTCTACGGGCCTGGCTCCATCTGCCTAGTGCCTCTATGGGCCTTGCTCTATCCGCCTAGTGCCTCTATGTGTCTGGTTCCATCTGCCTAGTGCCTCTATGGGCCTGGCTCCATCCGCCAAGTGCCCCACCGGGCCGAAACTGGCTCTATTCGCCTGGTGCACTTTACGGGCCTGGGTCCATCTGCCTAGTGCCTCTATGTGCCTGGCTCCATCTGCCTAGTGCCTCTATGTGCCTGGCTCCATCCACCTAGTGCCCCGTCGGGCCTGACTCCATCCGCCTAGTGCACAGATGGGGCCTTGCTCCATCCGCCTAGTGCCTCTATGTTTCTGGTTCCATCCCCCTAGTGCCTCTAAGGGCCTGGCTCTATCCGCCTAGTGCCTCTATGGGCCTGGCTCCATCTGCCTAGTGCCTCTATGTGCCTGGCTCCATCCACCTAGTGCCCCGTCGGGCCTGACTCCATCCGCCTAGTGCCCAAATGGGGCCTTCCTCCATCCGCCTAGTGCTTCTATGTTTCTGGTTCCTTCCGCCTAGTGCCCCTCTGGGCTGCACTCCATCCGCCTACTGCCTCTAAGGGCCATGCTCCATCTGCCTAGTGCCTCTATGGGCCGTGCTTCATCCGCCTAGTGCCTCTACGGGAAGTGCTCCACCCACCTAGTGCCTCTACGGGCCGCGCCTAATCTGCCTAGTGCCTCTACGGGCCTGGCTCCATCCACCTAGTGCCTCTATGGGCCTGGCCCCATCCGCCTAGTGCCTCTATGGCCTGGCTCCATCCACCTAGTGCCTCTATGGGCCTGGCCCCATCCGCCTAGTGCCTCTATGGGCCTGGCCCCATCCGCCTAGTTCCTCTACGGGCCTGTCTCTATTCACCTAGTGCCCCGTCGGGTCTGGCTCCATCCACCTAGTGCCCAGACAGGGCCTTGCTCTATCCGCTTAGTGGCCAGATGGGGCCTTGCTCCATCCGCCTAGTGCCCAGATGGGGCCTTGCTCCATCCGCCTAGTGCCCAGACGGGGCCTCGCTTCATCCACCTAGTGCCCAGACGGGGCCTTGCTCCATCTGCCTAGTGCCCTGCCGGGCCTGGCTCTATCCGCCTAGTGCTTCCACGGTCCTGGCTCTATCTGCCTAGTGCCTCTAAGTGCCTGGCTCCATCTGCCTAGTGCCTCTACGGACCTGGCTCCATCCGCTTAGTGCCTCTACGGGCCTGGCTCCATCCGCCTAGTGCCTCTACGGGCCTGGCTTAATCCGCCTAGTGCCACTACGTACCTGGCTCTATCTGCCTAGTGCCACAACATGACTGCCTCCATCCACCTAGTGCCTCTACGGGCCTGGCTCCATCCGCCTAGTGCCCCACTGGGCCGAAACTGGCTCTATTCGCCTAGTGCACTTTACGGGCCTGGCTCAATCTGCCTAGTGCCTCTATGTGCCTGGCTCCATCCACCTAGTGCCCCGTCGGGCCTGACTCCATCCGCCTAGTGCCCAGATGGGGCCTTGCTCCATCCGCCTAGTGCCTCTATGTTTCTGGTTCCATCCGCCTAGTGCCTCTAAGGGCCTGGCTCTATCCGCCTAGTGCCTCTACGGGCCTTGCTCCATCTGCCTAGTGCCTCTTCGGGCCTGGTTTCATCTACCTAGTGCCTCTACGGGCCTGGGTCCATCCGCTTCGTGCCTCTATAGGGCTGGCTCCATTCACCTAGTGCCCAGCTAGCCCTGCCTCCATCCACCTAGTGCCTCTACGGGCCTGGCTCCATCCGCCTAGAGCCCCACCGGGCGAATCCTGGCTCTATCCGCCTAGTGCCTCTATGGGCCTGGCTCCATCTGCCTAGTTCCTCTACGGGCCTGTCTCTATTCACCTAGTGCCCCGTCGGGTCTGGCTCCATCCACCTAGTGCTCAGACGGGGCCTTGCTCCATCTGCCTAGTGCCCAGACGGGGCCTTGCTCCATCCGCTTAGTGCCCAGATGGGGCCTTGCTCCATCCGCCTAGTGCCCAGACGGGGCCTCGCTCCATCCACCTAGTGCCAAGACGGGGCCTTGCTCCATCTGCCTAGTGCCCTGCCAGGCCTGGCTCTATCCGCCTAGTGCTTCCACGGTCCTGGCTCTATCTGCCTAGTGCCTGGCTTCATCTGCCTAGTGCCTCTGAGGGCCTGGCTCCATCCGCTTAGTGCCTCTACGGGCCTGGCTCCATCCGCCTAGTGCCTCTACAGCCTGGCTCCATCCGCCTAGTGCCTCTACAGCCTGGCTCCATCCGCCTAGTTTCTCCACGGGCCTGTCTCTATTTGCCTAGTGCCTCTATGGGCCTGGCCCCATCCACCTAGTGCTCAGACGGGGTCTTGCTCCATCTGCCTAGTGCCCAGACGGGGCCTTGCTCCATCCGACTAGTGCCCAGACGGGGCCTTGCTCCATCCGCCTAGTGCCCCGCCGGGCCTGGCTCTATCCACCTAGTGCCCCGCAGGGCCTGGCTCTATCCACCTAGTGCCTCTACGTGCTTGGCTCCATCCGCCTAGTGCCTCTATGGGCCTGGCTATATCCGCCTAGTGCCTCTACGGGCCTGGCTCCATCCACCTAGTGCCTCTACGGGCCTGGCTCCATCCACCTAGTGCCTCTGTGTCTGGCTCCATCTGCCTAGTGTCTCTATGTGCCTGACTCTATCTGCCTAGTGCCTCTACGGGCCTGGCTCCATCTGCCTAGTGCCACTACGGCCTGGCTCTATCGGCCTTGTGCCACTACGTACCTGGCTCTATCTGCCTAGTGCCACAACATGACTGCCTCCATCCACCTAGTGCCTCTACGGGCCTGGCTCCATCCGCCTAGTGCCCCACCGGGCCGAAACTGGCTCTATTCGCCTAGTGCACTTTACGGGCCTGGCTCAATCTGCCTAGTGCCTCTATGTGCCTGGCTCCATCCACCTAGTGCCCCGTCGGGCCTGACTCCATCCGCCTAGTGCCCAGATGGGGCCTTGCTCCATCCGCCTAGTGCCTCTATGTTTCTGGTTCCATCCGCCTAGTGCCTCTAAGGGCCTGGCTCTATCCGCCTAGTTCCTCTACGGGCCTTGCTCCATCTGCCTAGTGCCTCTTCGGGCCTGGTTCCATCTGCCTAGTGCCTCTACGGGCCTGGGTCCATCCGCCTCGTGCCTCTATGGGCCTGGCTCCATTCACCTAGTGCCCAGCTGGCCCTGCCTCCATCCACCTAGTGCCTCTACGGGCCTGGCTCCATCCGCCTAGAGCCCCACCGGGCCGATCCTGGCTCTATCCGCCTAGTGCCTCTACGGGCCTGGCTCCATCTGCCTAGTGCCTCTATGTGCCTGGCTCCATCCACCTAGTGCCCCGCTGGGCCTGGCTCCATCCGCCTAGTGCCTCTACGGGCCTGGCTCCATCTGCCTAGTGCCTCTACGTGCCTGGCTCCATCTGCCTAGTACCCAGATGGGGCATTGCTAAATCTGCCTAGTGCCTCTACGTGTCTGGTTCCATCCGCCTTGTGCCTCTACGGGCCTGGCTATATCACCTAGTGTCTCTACGGGCCTGGCTCCATCTGCCTAGTGCCCAGCCGGACCTGACTCTATCCGCCTAGTGCCTCTACGGGCCTGGCTCTATCCGCCTACTCTACTGTACATTACATACTCTGGATTGTTGCACTCTTAATGTTGTGCTATAGGTTCTGTTCTTGGACCTCTTCTATTTTCAATCTACGCCTCCTCCCTGGGTCAACTGATAGCCTCCCATGGCTTCCAATACCACCTCTACGCTGACGACACTCAAATCTATTTCTCTACCCCTCAGCTCACTCCCTCTGTCTCCTCACGTATCACTAATCTACTATCAGATATATCCATCTGGATGTCACACCACTTCCTCAAACTCAATCTACCCAAAACCGAACTTATAATTTTTCCACCCCCATATGCCCCTTCCCCTGATCTCTCTGTCAAAATTGATGGCACAACCATAAGCCCATCCCCGCATGCCAAGGTTCTAGGTGTAGTTCTGGACTCTGAACTCTCCTTCAAGCAACACATCCAATCACTGTCCAAATCCTGCCGCCTCAACCTCCGCAACATCGCCAAAATGCGCCCCTTTCTAACCAATGACACAACAAAGCTCTTAATTCACTCGCTCGTCATCTCTCGCCTCGACTACTGCAACTCCCTTCTCATTGGCTTACCTCTACATAGTCTATCACCTCTGCAATCCATCATGAATGCTGCTGCCAGACTCATCCACCTTACCAATCACTCTGTGTCTGCCACTCCTCTCTGTCAATCCCTCCACTGGCTTCCGCTCAGCCAAAGAATTAAATTCAAAATACTAACAACTACGTACAAAGCCATCCACAATTTCACCCCCAGCTACATCACTGACCTAGTCTCTAAATACCAACCTACTCGTTCTCTTTATAGTGTGTCAGGGGCGCTAACTAAATAGATAATACCTATTAAAGAACTCTAATCAGAAGTGATAATGGAGAGTCACTTGTATAACCCTCTACACTTTTGATATCTCTTATGTGTAAACATGTGCAAATAGTATATAATAGAAGTGCTTCTATATTCAAGTCAGCTTGCCGCTGGATAATAAACAATATTGCAAATGAATAAACAAAGAAAACACAATTAATCAAGTGAATTCGGTATCACATGTCATGTGCCATACATAACAACCACCACATTCTCAATAGCATGAGAAATTTCATCCAAGTGAAATCATGCCGGTGAAAAATATATAATAACCAAAAAAGAAAGCGATTCAAAAAACTTTATCGAAACGTGCGTCGGCGGCTGTCTAGTCACGCAAAACTCTCTGGTACTCATATCCTGTTTCCTGGATAGTGGTGGTTGTCAGCGACCGCTGCTGGAACGCACGCCGCTTTACACCTTATACAGACGGAACAGGATCTCCACGCCATACACTACTCTTACATGCAAGTAGCCCCAGTGCCGGGTAGGCACCCTACATTGTAAGTAGCCACTTGGCTATGTATATTTTTTAAATTTTAATAAATCCAACAGTATTATACTATGTAGCTGTCCCTTTTGCCTTTCTATATATACCCTGCTTGAATCCAATGGGAAGAGGAATTGCCATTATCATCTCCTGCCTATCGTTATGTGCACAGGCACTAACCTGTGAAAGCCTGATTGACTTTCTTTTTAATTAAAGAAGTCCAATACATCTGGTAAGCAGCCAGTTAACCTATTCACATTGGGTGACTTATAGAAGAAGTTGGTGAAGGTTTTTTCATTCACAGTCTACAGACAAGCAATTTAACCCGTGGTTTATCCCTCGATCACATCACTGGACACTCACAAGTTTTTCAAACAAAGTTTTTTGAATCGCTTTCTTTTTTGGTTATTATATATTTTTCACCGGCATGATTTCACTTGGATGAAATTTCTCATGCTATTGAGAATGTGGTGGTTGTTATGTATGGCACATGACATGTGATACCGAATTCACTTGATTAATTGTGTTTTCTTTGTTTATTCATTTGCAATATTGTTTATTATCCAGCGGCAAGCTGACTTGAATATAGAAGCACTTCTATTATATACTATTTGCACATGTTTACACTTAAAGCGGTTCTGCACCCATTTCATTTAGTAAATCTCTTTGCCTTCCAAATCAGGAAAAGAGTACTAAATGAAATGTTTTTTTTTTTTTTTTTTTTTACTTACCTTGTAATTGAAGACTTCCGGTCTTCTCTCTCTGCGGCGGCGGGCGGGGTCTCTGCGTCGATCGTCGTCACGGCAAAAACTTTGTTTGAAAAACTTGTGAGTGTCCAGTGATGTGATCGAGGGATAAACCACGGGTTAAATTGCTTGTCTGTAGACTGTGAATGAAAAAACCTTCACCAACTTCTTCTATAAGTCACCCAATGTGAATAGGTTAACTGGCTGCTTACCAGATGTATTGGACTTCTTTAATTAAAAAGAAAGTCAATCAGGCTTTCACAGGTTAGTGCCTGTGCACATAACGATAGGCAGGAGATGATAATGGCAATTCCTCTTCCCATTGGATTCAAGCAGGGTATATATAGAAAGGCAAAAGGGACAGCTACATAGTATAATACTGTTGGATTTATTAAAATTTAAAAAATTTACATAGCCAAGTGGCTACTTACAATGTAGGGTGCCTACCCGGCACTGGGGCTACTTGCATGTAAGAGTAGTGTATGGCGTGGAGATCCTGTTCCGTCTGTATAAGGTGTAAAGCGGCGTGCGTTCCAGCAGCGGTCGCTGACAACCACCACTATCCAGGAAACAGGATATGAGTACCAGAGAGTTTTGCGTGACTAGACAGCCGCCGACGCACGTTTCGATAAAGTTTTTTGAATCGCTTTCTTTTTTGGTTATTATATATTTTTCACCGGCATGATTTCACTTGGATGAAATTTCTCATGCTATTGAGAATGTGGTGGTTGTTATGTATGGCACATGACATGTGATACCGAATTCACTTGATTAATTGTGTTTTCTTTGTTTATTCATTTGCAATATTGTTTATTATCCAGCGGCAAGCTGACTTGAATATAGAAGCACTTCTATTATATACTATTTGCACATGTTTACACTTAAAGCGGTTCTGCACCCATTTCATTTAGTAAATCTCTTTGCCTTCCAAATCAGGAAAAGAGTACTAAATGAAATGTTTTTTTTTTTTTTTTTTTTACTTACCTTGTAATTGAAGACTTCCGGTCTTCTCTCTCTGCGGCGGCGGGCGGGGGTCTCTGCGTCGATCGTCGTCACGGCGCACTGTCTCCTGGGATCTGGTGTCATTGATCCCAGGAGTCAGTGCGGGCATCTTCCGAAATCTCCCGAGATTTCGGCCACATCTTCCGAAATCTCCCGAGATTTCGGCCACATCTGCCGAAATCTCGTGAGATGTCGGCAGATGTGCCGTTACTGCGCACGCGCGAGTAACGGCGGTGCATGCTGGGCCATCTAAAGTTCCTGTGGGTGTTTCACATGCCCACAGGCAAGATGGCCCCCAGCACTAAAGAAGAAGACGAGGAACTAGGAACTTCATCGGACGAAAACCGGCGGCGATCGAGATGGAAGATGGAACAGGTGAGTCCCCTAATAAAGGTAAGCATACTTTATATTACGTCCTAAAAAAAAAATTTTTTTTACAGAGTGCAGAACCGCTTTAAGAGATATCAAAAGTGTAGAGGGTTATACAAGTGACTCTCCATTATCACTTCTGATTAGAGTTCTTTAATAGGTATTATCTATTTAGTTAGCGCCCCTGACACACTATATCACTACTATTACCAATTCACGGTTTTCTACAGGGAGCAGCTTTTTATTAATTAACATAGTTCACTATCAATTTAGTTTAACCACTAGTGGCGCGGAGTTGCGCAGCCCAATAGAGGGTTGTATTTGTTCACTACTCGTTCTCTTTGTTCCTCTCAAGACCTCCTGCTCTCTAGCTCCCTCATCACCTCCTCCCATGCTCGCCTCCAGGACTTTTCCAAAGCCTCTCCAATCCTATGGAATGCCTTACCCCAATCTGTCCGCCTATCTCCTACTTTACTAGCTTTTAGACGATCCCTAAAAACCCTTCTCTTCAGAGAAGCATATCCTACCCACACCTAACAACAACCGTATTTTCATTTTCTCCATCAGCTCATCCCCCACAGTATTACCTTTTGTTCCAATTGACCCTCCCTTCTAGATTGTAAGCTCTAACGAGCAGGGTCCTCTGATTCCTCCTGTGTTGATTTGTATTGTACGTGTACTGTCTGCCCTCATGTTGTAAAGCGCTGTGCAAACTGCCGGCGCTATATAAATCCTGTATAATAATAATAATAATAATAATAATAAGTTTCATAAACCAGATCCTGCATGCTGTGCTATACATTACATAACCCCAACTGCTGCATATTGTACACTGTTTTTTACCTTCATACAAGATTGGATAGAATACGTTTATCAATTGTAGTGTAGCACCCTCCTATCTACGTTGCTATAGTTGAGGAAAATTACATTTTTGGCTCCTCTGTAAAAGAGGAACAGAGTTCAGTTGCTTTTGACTGTTCTAGGTTCTGCTGGTGCAGGTTCAACTACTCCCCCCTGCATTCCCGTACACTCTGGAACATAGTGTCTGGGAGAAGCAGACCCTAGGCTGTATATTTATGCAGCCTCAGCCAGTACCTGATCAAGGGGGTGACTGGCAAGGGGCTAAGGTGTGCATACATAGTATGGGGCCTAGAAATGCAGGGCCTTATTCCTATGGCAGAAGACCCAACCTGAGGGCTAATGCCCTCTGGGATGCTAGCTGCATATTAGAAGAAATCCATCTGGGTCCCAGCTCCAGCTATAGCTGGGGAACCCACATCCGGAGTCTCTAAAAGCAGTGCAGGAAGTCCACAGAGGACCTGACTTGGAGGCATCCAGTATAGAGGCTGGCTGGTACTACAAGAGAGTATTAAAGTACCCAGGACACACTGAGTAAAAGCCTTAAGGATCCTAGAGACTGTCCTTGTCATCTTTGGGAGAGCTCACTTCTGTTCCTGACTCAGGTTATACCTTCTCAAAAGGAGTCCCCTGAGTTGTATTTCACCAGAGACAAGATACAAGAGGGTGGTTGCACCCTGAAGAGACAGAACATTTAGAAGTGCCCTCCATCACATTTCTGTTCATTTGAAGTATCCCAAGGCTCACCTGCACCCTACACCAGATAAACAAGAAAATAAACCACAAAAAGACATGCACTGCCTGTTTTCTGAATTGAGTGACTGTGAACTACGATGCCTGGCTGCCATGTGCCTAACAGGGAATGGAACCTGGGATAATACAACCAGTCCAGTTTGGGGGTTGTGTTACAATATTAGTATGAAGGTATACCACAGTATACAAAGTGCAGCAACCTGGGATATGTAATGTATAGCACAGCATACAGGATCTGGGGTATAAAACATATAGCATAGCATTAAGAGTGCAAAAGTCCGTAATGTGTAGTGTACAGCGGGGAGGAAACAGGCACACATTTGCTAGTAACTAGGTTTGTGTGCTCTGTCCTGTGTTCCCTTACCTTCTTTTTGTTTGGTGTTTAATCAGCAAAGACCACTGAAGTATTGTATGCAAGATACGGTGAATCTTTGGGTGTTGAAATGCTCAATTGGTCAGTTCAAGCTGTATAAGAAAGTAAGTAACAAAATACAAAATCTAAAAAAAAAACTAAAAAAAAATATTGTTCACACGTCTACTCTACAGCACTGCAAAACACATTATAGAACTTATAAAATTGTGAGTTTGGTTTAAAAAAGAATGGACATGGGAGAAGGATTATTTTAAAGAAATGGCGGTTTACTCTAAGCAAAGGCTGGAATCAAAATGCCCTGTGTTATAAATGTCTAAAAGAAAAAAACAGAGAATGATGTCATTCTTAAAGCAGATAAGAAGTTGAATTATAAAGGATTAGAAATGATTGCCTACATGGAAGAAAACAAGTACCAGTCAACTGCTAGGAAATTTGGCCCCTGCATCATTCAGTCTCAATTACTAATAACCCACTTATGTCAAGGGATAGAAATGTAATCCCAAAAGGATGAAGATCTGAAATGCTAAAGATGATACACAGAGCTCATCAAAGCATTCAGCACTCCAAAGCATGTGTGTGAATTGTAATGTGCTGAATTGATATGTCTAGAGACATTGAACATATAGTGGGAAACTGCAAAGTGTTTTACGAGATGCAGATAGGACAACCAAAAAGAGACTTAAGGCCCATACACACGATCTGACTTTTTGACAACCAACATGCAAATTAGCTGTTTTGGACCAACATCCGACCGTGTGTACGCTCCATCGGACCAACTTTTTCCAGGTTTCATCGGACTTTTGTTGGCTGTGCGAACGGACCAACTTTCTGCCAACAAAAGTCCGATGGACCAAAGTCCGACCGTGTGTACACAAAACCAAGGGACTTTTGTACAAACCAATGCAGAACCAATGCAAAAGATCAGACAACAATACAGAAGTTGACCAACGGTGGCGGTAAAGAGCAGAAAAACCAAGTGATTTGGTGAAAGTTGGCTGAAAAAGTCCTGCCGTGTGTATGCAATACCAACTTGGGGCCAACGCCCTTTGGACAAAAATCCACGGGAAAGTTGGTCCACGGTCCGATCGTGTGTATGAGGCTTTAGACATACCCGGGCTACCTTAGCACAAGCTCATCGTGGATTTCTTAGAGAATTCTTGCTGAATTTTAATTATTTTTCAAAAATCCAGATTAAACATCTCTCACCATTGTTGTAAAACCCAAACCTTAATTTTCAAGGCACAGCTTTCCAAATTCCAGTAGAGATAGAAACTGTTGCATTGCAGTGAAGAACTCAAGAAAACATGGGTTCAATATATCCCTGGATAACACTGTCCAAAACACAAACTGGGAAGATAATTCAAACTGCATTTTTAATCAGGTATTGATCCACAATTTGAACATCTCCATCTATGTAATATGTATTACATAGATACATATAAAGAACATGTGTATAGAACATAGATACAGTATAAAGAACATGTGTTCTTCCTCAACTGTTACTAACTGACAGTGTTTAAAAGTAAACCAAAAAGATTGAGGGTTGCCTGGTCAGAGAGGACACCACATCCCAATTTCTTATGAAGAATACATGAGAAAAAAAGGAGAAAACTGTGGGACTTTTGAGGTGTCAATAGAGAAGAAATATAGTATTTTTAAAAAATATATTTAATTAATGTCAATAAAAATATTTTCATAAAAAATCCCTTATTTGCATATCAAGTTCAGTTCATACATTTATACAGATACTACCGCTCTATATGTTTTGCTTTGAGTGAGTTTCTTCAGGAGTTTCTAGAGTGCTGTATGAAATGATTACTATAAGAAGTAAAACAACAACAAAGTTGGGATTAATTATTGCAAAATTTATATTTTATTTATCAAAAATAGAGGTGCACAAAAGTACACACTTGTAATTTGTGTTATATATTTCCAAAAAAGGAATCAAACATTATTTGTTGAAGCATTAAAGGACCTACGAGTATGCAAACTTTACACAATATGACGCCTAGGCGATTTGATTATTGAACATTTCCAGCAAACGACTCCATGTCATGAGCATGATAACCACAGGGGGGCGATGTACATAGAGTAACTGAATCCTAAAAAAGGAAACATATGTATCACTAAATAAGATATATATATGGGGAGTGTATGGAGACCTGACCCCTCTATCCTCATGTAGTTGTACAATCTTTAAACTCTGTGTTGGGTCCAAAAGTCCCAACAGAAAGGGAAAATACAATAATTACCTGAGTCAATGTTGGTAGGATCAAAAAAGATTGAAAAAACGATTATCATTCAAGCTTGTGTATTGACCTGAAAGCCGAGGCGAATTTGCTGGGTATAGATACAGGGGAGCAGGATCCAGATCTATTTTGGAAATCACTCCACCAATAGATCCCTAGGAATTTGATTATCCCAAATGGAAGTGGCATCAGGAATGGCTTGCCTAAAAAACAACAAGCCAAACAGAGGGCGGTAGTTTTCAATAATGAAAGTTTATCCATAGTTAGAAGTTTGTTACTTCAAGAAAAGTAAACCGAATATTAAGCTTACCTGCCGTCAATGTCTAAAGGAAAAATGTGGAGGGAGAGGAGAGAGGACACACTTTCTCTCATTCCAATCCCCTGACAGAGAATGGCGGCCGACGCCGCATTCATAGCTCCCCCGTTCCGAAAGCATCTAACATCACTTCCGGAACATGGACGTCATTTCCTGGGTACTAGTGCGCATGCGCAATCCAAGATGCAGGAACGAAGCATCGTGCAAGCGCGATCAGTGGGTCCTCCATCTTGGATATGGGCTGCTAGACCATCGCAAGCGCCGCTGGGTATAAACACCCAAAACGGCACAGCAATTGTGGCAGCTTGCGCAAAGAGGCAGACAGAGGCAAGAGCCTGGCTGGAAAAAAGAGCTCAACCTAATGATTGCAGCACTAGACTGAATCCTAGCAGGCGCCGGTCCAAATCCAAATTTGATCAAATAAAGAAGGATCGGTGCCCGGGGCGTCCGTGTGATTAACAAATTGCCATACAATCAAGTCGTTCCGCTGGATTATCTTCAACAAAGAAATGTATTTTTGAAAAGATATTTGTTAGTTAGACAATTAGATTGAAAACTAAATACCGGTATAAAGATCCATTTTAATGCTTCAGTACAAAACAAAATACAATTAATCATAGTATAAGGGTGTACATAATTGTTTTCTATATGCCATTATGTACACCCTTATACTATGTTGCTCTCTGCAAGAGAAGTTGCTTCAGAGCTTAGTCAATGAGCAGAAGCTCTGCTGACTTCCATCATTCAATCATGTGGAAGCAAAAATGCAGTTTTTTTTTTTTCCTTGGATGTGATTGGGTATTCTTTTCAAAGTGAAGCTTTTCTCATTTAGTAAGTCCTAGAGCAATTGTACTTTCAGAGTGCAACTGCAGTGCACAGTCTATTTGCCTCTAGTAAATCAACCCCTGTGTGTCTACCTGCACCACAGGCACTAAGTGATCTTTTTTCATTTTGAATAAAGAATTAGCACTGTAAGGGCAGCACTGATTGTTCATTCATTAAAGGAAAAGAACAGTCAGCTTATAGATAGGGTGAGGGCACAGTGCTGGCTGAACCTCCCCTCACAGGAACACCCATAAATTGGGCTTCAGAATGGAATGTAGATAATGCCAGCAAATGGTGCTTTTAATCTGCAATAAGACCATTCATTAAACCGGGGCCAAGTGCTTGGTCCCCTGGGGGATGAAATAAAAGCTTAATGATTTTTTATAAGGGTCCTTCTTTAAGTGGCATTTCATTAAAGCTTTGTCATAAAGAATAAGCTGGTATATGGTTCTTTTATTAGGTAATCTCTTATTCTGTTGTACAACAATGAACTGTCACACAGATGGTTGGCAGGTCTAAATGTTTCCAGAACGAAGCTGGCTGGCACTGGTGGGTATTAATGAACAGGGAGGATTACCTTCTCACATCTTCTCCTTTAATTTGCCATCTGACAGTGTCATTACCCGGATAATTGAGAAGCATTACTCGATGTTTAAACTGTACATTTCCTGTTCTTGCTTCAGCAGAATGCTAAATTACATGCTATTTTAGAGACAAGACAAACACGTACATATTACTGGTGTCCATCAGAAGGAAGACCTTAATTACTGATGAAACAAAGCATTGTTATTTTCTTAAGCACTCATCTGACAGGACAAAATAAATTGTTTTCCTTTTGGTTAAAAATATTTTCTGCATCTGTTTCACATCCAGCCTGTAGAGTGGTCGGGATAATGCTACGAACAGTCAAGATGGAAAATAGTTGGTGCTAACGGGCTTATGAGCTAACATGTATTTAGTAGTCAGATTTTACATCAGGGCATTCGGCAAGGTGCAATTTTTGGCTTTGTTAATTGGGTCACCTATTGTTTCTACCTGTCTGCTAGTATTGTGTCCACTTAGCAAACTATTGTGGGATGTTATATGTTTGTTAATTAGATCACTGGTTAACCACTTGCCGCCCGCCATATAGCAAAATGACGTCGGCAAAGTGGTTTCGCTATCATGATCGGACGTCATATGATGTGATCAGGACAACTAGCCGGCGTGCAGCACGGCGATTGGTGGTGCAGCGTGTCAGTCTGACACACCGCAACTCCGATTTAGGTAAAGAGTCTCTGACGGAGCCTTTTTACCATGTGATCAGCTGTGTCCAATTTACGGTGTAAACAGGAAAAGCCATGTATCGGCTTTTCCTCACTCGCGTCTGTCAGATGCGAGTAGAGGAGAGTCGATCAGCTGCTCCTCTGACAGGGGGGTCTGCGATGATATATTATCAGTGCAGCCCCCCCAGGATGCCCACCCAGGACCACCAGGGATGCCCACCACCTGTGACCACCAGGTATGCCACAAACAGGCACCAGGGATGCCAATCAGTGCCCACAATTGATGCCAATCAGTGCCAATCACTAATAATCAGTGATGCCCATCAGTGCCATCTATCAGTGTACATCAGTGCCACACATCAGTGTCCATCAGTGCCACCTACCAGTGCCCATCAGTGCCACCTATCAGTGCTGCCTATTAGTGGCCACCAGTGCAGGATAAAACTTACTTATTTACAGTTTTGTAACAGAAAATTTTCAGGCTTTTTTATTTGTTTAGCAGAAAATAAAAATCCCAGAGGTGATCAAATATAACCAAAACAAAGCTCTATTTGTGGGAACAAAATTATAAAAATTTTGTTTGGGTACAGTGTAGCATGTCCACAAAATTGTCATTCAAAGTGTGGCACATTGTACAACCATTTTGTATGTTATAAAACCTCAATAAATATAATTGAAACAAAAAAACAGTGCACATCCTCTGTGTAAACACTCCTGTGTTTTCAGACTTATAACTGTATACCTGCTGTGTTAAAGCTGCTAGTGTCATGAAGTTTACAGTGAGATTTGGTTGATGTCATGACTGTGTTGTTCACTGTTCTCTTTGCTGGAGAGGCAGCTATACCTTGGACCTGCAGTGCAAGAATCTCCCTGCTTCTTCTTTATCCTTTCTGTGGATCTGTGCTTTCTACACCAATCCTGTCTCTTCTTGAATATTACCCCACCAGTCATTGGGGTTCAGCCCTAACATGAGGAAACAAAGCCACCTCGACACAGAGAAACGGTACAGAATAAGACATGGTAAGCCAGTATTGAGAAAGAGATCAGCTGTACAGAGACCATAGGCAATACTGCCGACCAGGCCTTTTCCCACAGCTGGCCTCTTTTCAGCACACCTTCCACAGCCCAGGCCTTTTTATAATAAACACACCAAGTAAACTTTTTGTGTACATTTTATGCAACAACTTTATTTGGGTCATAATGCAATTACAATATAGATTGTCCACTTAGATCAATACATTGTTAACATAATATGCATTTAATAGTAACTACACCATTTGTGCTCGGATTTAGCCAAAAGTACAGCAAAATGTACAACAAATCAATGGACTAGGTAGATCACATCATCTACGAAGCCCTGGGTTAGTATTAAGAACTAGTAGATTCATTACTTATAAATTCTTCATTATTGATATGTTTTCATTAAAAAAAAATCAAAAACATGGACCACCAAATCAATGGCAGCCAGTCGCCACATGGCCAGATTAAAAACCACATTGTTGATGAAAATACAACAGAACCTCTTTATTTCTGTATAAATACCTCACATGGTCTCTGGACATGACAATTTCGTTATTCTGTGATCCAGACACTAAAAGACCCAGTTCCAACATACGGCAATAAGGTTGTATTGCACCAGCTTACAGTAAAACAGACAGCTTATGTCTAATGGGAGCACAGTTCAAAAGATGAAGAAGTTAAACAGCAGAGGCAGCCATTTTGGAAGCTGGCTAAAAAGTTGTGAGAATGCGACTTATTAATTTATTAGGGACAGCTGCAAGAACAAGCCTCCAAAACCTTCTTAGAAGGGTTAGAGGTACACAGCTTCTTGTTCAAACTTCATAGAGGAAAAGCACACTACACTACTACAACCCTAGTTACGAGGATCAATGAGAATTCAGATGCAAAAAAAGATTGGTTAAAGCCAAAATTCATGTTTTCTAAGCCCCCCCCCCCCCTTTAAGCATCTTTCATGCTAAAAATCTCACTTTATACATACCTTAAATCTTGTAGTCTTTTGGGGGTATTCACAGGTTCCTCTAATGGTGGTTGAGTGGTCCTTGCTCCTGTACAGTGCGGCTCTTGCATAATGAAATATCAGCACTGTGCTGTCCTAGAGCACTTTGAACCCAGGTCAGGGTGATGTTCATGACGGGTTGGGCCCATAGGATGGGTTAAATGATGCTGGTTGTTATTACATCATGAAATGTATTTTTGAATGCAAGCAGAGTAAGTATCTGAAATCAACTTGGTATCTCTTTTTTGCAATTCCCTGTACAAAAAAGCTCAGATTGGGAGAGAAGAAGCACTTAGTTGTGCTGCAGTATGTCATGTCAAAGAGCATGCTACTGGGAGGAGAGAGCAGAATAAAAAAAGATGAGCTCATCACTCTATTGCTTCTCTTTCATTGGCCAGTCACAGGCTGGGGAAAGGACAAGACCTGTAATGCCGCGTACACACGATCAGACTTTCCAGCGGACAATCCGACGGACTTTGCAGCTGAGGTCTGCCAGACTTTTAAGCGAATGGACTTGGCCAAACACAATCACTCCAAAAGTCAGACGGATTAGATTGTGATGACATAGAATAAGGAAGTTCATAGCCAGTAGCCAATAGCTGCCCTAGCGTCGGTTTTAGTCCGTCTCACTAGCACACAGACGATCGGATTTTTCGACCAGACTCGAGTCCGGCGGACAAATTTGAAGCCAGTCTTATTTCTAGGTCCGCCGGACTTTTGGGAAGAAAAAGTCCGCTGGAGCCCACACACGATTGAATTGTCCGACGGACCAAGTCCGCCAGAAAGTCTGATCGTGTGTACGCGGCATAAGTGTTACTTAACTGCTGCACAGAAAAATCAGGTCTCCTGCCCAGCCAGGACTGTGCTATGTGGCAGAGCTGTGTAAACCACAAGACTGGATCGCCAAAAATACAAATCAAAACAGCTTACATATATGTGTTTAATCTGCATTTAGTTGTTTGCCTGGAGTTCAGCTCCAAACCCACTGATGATTTGTTTCACCTATACTGATATTTCTTTGAGATCAATTAGAGCAGCCATTGTCAAAGAGGGTTCCATTGAACCCCAGTTTTCCTCCAGAGGTTGGCAGGGATTCCTTCAGCAGATGCTGATTGTTCTCCAATCTGATGGTGTCGGCATAGTTCCAGAATCAGTGTCACTTGGCAGAGCCAGATGCATGAGCTGTCTGTAAGAGTGGCATTCTGACCATCTCTGTAGGGGGCATTTTTCTCACTGTCCACCAATAAATAGTTTTTTCCAAGAGTTCCCAAAGGCCTGAAAATTATTTCAAGGGTTCCTCTGCAGTAAAAACATGACAAAAACTGAAATATAGGGACAAAAAAGAAGGGAAGGACACAGAGATTCGCTAAAACAGGACATTTTTTGGAGATATAGGACAATATTTCTTAGATAAAATTGTAACCACTGAGAATAAAGAGGGGTTCAACTGTCCAAGGAACTATGAGGTATTGGTCCCAAGTTTAAGGTTGATGCCCATTTATTACTTGGTTGGTTATGTTATATTATGTTGGGGCTTGACTGATTAAAGGGTCAGGTGATATGGGATAAGATGAAATTAAGTGAACCTGCGTCTGATTTACCACAGTATGGAGGTCAAGTGAACCTGTTTGCACTCAAACATCCAACCATGTGCAGAGGAATATAAAAAATTGAGCTTCTTTCCACCAGATGTTTGAAGTGTAAACAGGTTTAGTTCACCTCACACCAAACTTAACCAGGCCTGTTTTGTGAATACTAAATCAGCCTATCTCTATCTCACAATGGCTCTTCCTGCCAATAAGGACACTTATTGTTCAAGCTCATTGGGCATGTTACACTTTTTGCTGAGTTTTCAGTAAAGGAAAAATGTATGGACAATAAAATACATTGTTTATTGTATTCCCACACCTTTCATGGGCCTACAAATGCCCCCTTCATCGGGGCTAAAACAACATTAAACTATAAACACTTATTGTCGTTTTAGCCTAGATGAAAGGGGCATTTATAGGCTTCTGAAGCACACTGGCATTCATTATATTAGGAAATAAATGTCTTGTTTTACACTTATAACAGATGTTTTGACCACTACCTTGGTGGCCTCTTTTTTACATTTGGTGCTGTTTTGCTGGGTATATTGTACTTCCTTTCATAGACATTCTCTACTAAAAAGGAACACAACACAGGATCCAGAACATCCGAACTACAGCTGCACAATTATAGTAGAGAAAGGCCTTCCCCTGCAGTACTCTATGTTGGCCCTAACTCTTTCACAACCATAGGTCAGTAATACCTAGAGACCCTGGCCAAATTTGACATTGGACGTTGGTCAAATCATGCGTTGGTTACCTTGACAATACTTTTATGACAAACTTGCATACCTAAATCATTTTTAGATAGTTTTTTTTAAAAGCGATATAAGGCCTTTGGTACACTGTTGTAACAAAAACCCTGTTTTATTAAGCAGGAAGCTCTGCTTCTATTTTATCAGTGCTGAACAGTGCTGTGCCTTTCTGATCTTCTTACATCTGCAAGCAGTGGCGTCGCTAGGGGGTGGCTTTTGGGGCTATAGCCCCGAATCTGGGGCCCATAGCCCAGAGTCTCTGCAGGTGTCCCCAAGGGGAGGGGAGGCCCTCTGGGGACCCTGATAGAAGTGGGGGGCTCTCTGGGGACTCTGATTTAAGGGGGAGGCTCTCTGGGGACCCTGATTATGATATATTATGATACATGTGCATGTCTGCCCGAGCATATGACTTTCTTTACTACACTGCTATGGGCTCTAGCCCCAGATCTTTTGTAGACCTAGCAACGCCCCTGTCTGCAAGTCTATCAGACAAGGTGTAACTGGCTCAACACAATAGACAGTTTGACATGCAACATCCAAATGCTCATGGTAACCAGAGACCATTTGATATCTGCCCTGACCTTATTTTAATTGCAGTAGCTCTAGAGCAGCATTTTTTTCTACTCATATACAAAATAATTTTGACTTCTTGGCATATTTTATGATATCATAGGTGTGTGCAGCCTATTGCATTTGGATTTGTACCCCAAAGCTCAAACACACATGCGTGTGTGTGTGTCTATATATATATATATGGCCCTTGCACTTTGCTCTCCCCTGCTGGCACAGAGAAAGAGGAGTGCGTAAGCACTTCTCTTTTGGCAGAGTTGGTAAGAGGGAGATCCTTCCCATCTCCCCACTGCTACACAGAGTGATATTGCTAATGCGCACTAGGTTATTAGGGTGTGCCCACGCACAACCGGCATACCCTGTGCACACTCCTATGAATTATATTGTTATTTGGTAATGTTATGTGCCTTACAGATTCATGTTTAATGTGAGTTTTAAGAATAGGCCCACTTTAACATATCATAGTGTACAGATGCCAACAGTGGCGTTCATAGTCATCAAAGGCCCCCCGTGCATGTAGAATTTTCCCTGAATTCTCTAGCTGGGGTCAGACAGTACACAACTCATAACCAAGCATCCACCTGGACCACACCTATTATAAACGGACCCCTACCTCCCAGGGCTTCCTTGTGCAGATGCACAGTTTGCACCAATGGCACATTCTCCTTAGGTATCAGTGATATACCTGGGCCTGTTCATAGCCACATAAATCAAAATTATAAAGTTCAAAGTCCTATTTAATCTCTGATTCCTAGCCCTCATAAATAAGCCGCACACTCTGCCATGAACATTGGCTTGTCTTCTTCCCCCTCTGCTTAGGTGTTGTACTTTTATTGTGCTTTAGTTATACACATAAATATTTTTTGTGCTCTTAATGTATACATATATTTATATATCCATATTTATATTCCCTGGAGAGTAGCTACAGTATACCATAGACTGTAAACATATACCACAGTAACTTGGTCCTCAATTCACACATACAGTGGAAATCACAACTCATCGGATATACATTGGGCAATGCTGATGTCTGCTTCTGAAAGATTGGTAAAAGTACAAAGACTTCACAAGTGTTACTAACCTACCATAAAAAAGATCCATATTGACATGGATGTTATTGGGTTCACATGCACAAATTTCAATTCGGTGGACTAGAATTGGAGTCTGGAAAGGCTCTCAAATGTCCCAAGGTAAGTAGTTCCATTAATACAGGTCCCCATTTACGCTGGGTGAAAAACATTGTGAGTTTCGCATATAGAAATACCCAAAACTACAACGAATAGTTCAACTCTGCACAATGATACAGCATATATGGTTACAGTACAGCATCTGTTTCATTTAACTGTTAAAAAAGTTATAGTATGGAGCAATAGTAACAGTTTCCAACCATACTGTACAGGATCATGCGGAAAAAAAAATGCAGGCAAAATAGGAGTAACATCAAACACGCAACTTCTGAGAATAATGTAGCATGCGGGAGTCGAGGGAAAGGTACTATTATTAGCACAATAAAATTAGCATTTTTTGTCACATATTAGGATGTCTAGGTAAAACACAAAGAACTGATATTTTCTACATTACTGATCTTCACCGTTTCCTATACGTACTAGAATACCATGATTCACCATTTGTACTGTGGCAGGTTCAAGAAACTGCACCGAATTTGAAAAACACTGTATCATTCCTCCTGGAATTAGATTTTGTCAAGGTGTCTGTGGTCGGCACAGAGGAACACATTAAATCTGATTGGCAAAAGATGTTGGACCAGTTTGGTTATACCGTGACTGGTTATAGTTTTGTTGTCCAAGTCCAACGGGCTGTCCAAAACTTGGCTGCTGGCCGAAGCCTCCTTGTGGTTGATTATATGGTGGAGTTGGTCCATAGGGGTCTTGATTGTATCCACCCTGGTTTAAAGATTGGCTACCAGACTGTTTCTCCACTGGCTCTTGGGGATATCTATTCCCAGAAGCGTGCCAGCCTGTCTCCTTAAAGACAAACCATATGTTTCCAGCCCACAGAATAAAATTCAGGAATCCAAACACCTGAAAGTAAAAAAAAAATATATATATAAATATAACAATGTATACACATATAAGGCGGAATTGAACCAGAAATTCAGAACCATGATTATTATTTTGAAGCATCTCATATTTTGTGAATATATTGCCAGGATTTTTACTATTGAAAAGAAATTAAAGATCCAATGAAGTTTGTTGAAAATCTCCATAATGACCAGTTGATATTCCTTAGTGAAATTTGTGTGCGTTTAAATTGAATGTATACTGGTATTGTATTTAGTTTTTTATTTACTATCCGGAGTACAAAAAATAACATTTTTAGAAAGATTTTTTTTATTTTTAGTTAGGTAATTATGACATATCACATGTTAATATTTTTCTTTCTGCTTTTGCACCAGCAGGTGGAGCTTTGGGCTGCATAACACATTTTCCAATCTCTCTTTTGCTTCTTTGATGTGAAACATTTTGTTTGAGCTGGTCACATCCTCAGCTAGCATACCCACTGAAGGACTGTATTTAAAAAAAGAGTTTCAGACTGAACCAAGTCTAAAATCAGGCAGCTTCTGCTATGCTGTCACCTTATCTAACCCATAGTACTCTAGAAATCCTTGTGTTATGTATGAAAGGGCAAAATGGCAGATTCCCTTTAATGTAAACCTCTACTGGGTAAAAAAGTAGTAAACTAACTTGTAGCATGGACAGATGATTTTGACAACTGGCCATCATAAACTATATGAGCTTGTTGAACATCTTATTCCAAATCCATGGCCATCAATATGACGTTTTTCCCTCCCCCTATGTGTCTATAACAGTCTCCAAACTTCTGGGGTGGCTTTTAACAACATTTTTAATCCAATTTATCCCACAGGTGTTTAGTAAGGATGAGGTCTGGCCCCTGTGCAAGCCACTCGAGTTCCTCTACACCAAACTCGTCAAACCACATCCTTATGGAGCTGGCTTGGTCCACAGCAGCACAGTTATACTGGAATAGAAAAGGGCCTTCCCAAAACTATTGTCACAAAGTTGGAAGCATACAATTTCATAAAATATTATTGTATGCTATGCCATTACCTCTACCATTCACAGGAAACACATGAACTCATTAATTTGGAGAAATGTCCACATACTTTTGGTCATATAGTATGTGAGATGGTCAGGTTTCCAAAAACCTTTAGTGTAGGTGTAGAAACCATATTGCGACCATACCTTGCATCAGAAGCACAATCACTCTTCCACATGGATGTAATAATTTACTGATGTTTATATGTAGGATCTACGGTTATGATCCTAAACACTGCCCAAAAGAAGGGGGAGTTTACATTCAAATACCACATGGAAATGGCAAGGATTTGACAAGCTGTTACAGAAGGGTCCCATTGACTTCAATTGACACGCATGGCAAGCATTGACAAGCAGCCCCACACGCCAAATACAACACTCTGAATACAATTTGCCGAACTGCACTGCAGCTGCGACAATGTGTGCAAACCTGAGCAAGCTTAGACCATGCATGATTGTAGGTAGGTGGTCAGGGGGCAGGAAATTGAAGATCAACCACCTATTTTTACTGTTTCTTTGCTCCCCATGCCAGCGAGGCCTAAAAGGAAATCTCTACTCATCAAATCTTTAGCTTAGTTTGTGGCAAGGATTCTTTAAATTGGACTGGAATCCTTTCTCTTACAACTAACAGCATTTCCAGCTCTAATTAGAAGAATGCATCAGCTCACTAATGGGAATTATTCTGACTGCCGTTGACGGAGTTAAGGAACGTTTTTCCCTCTGGGAGGATAAACTGTCAGCAGCGATGTCGTTTTTTGATTTTCCTTATTTCTGGATCAACAGCACCAGACTAAGAATTGTAAAGACTTTATGAAGCGTCAACTATTTTATTATATCATAAACTAAATATAGTATACTATAAATGTACAGAAGGTTTGTAAAGAGAGAGCCAAACTTCTTCTACCCTTTCTAAATCAGTGGGCAGATTTATAAAAATGGTGACGTAGCAACCACACACAAAATCTGTAATTTTTTTTATGGTGTGTCAAGAAAAACTGGAATCTGATTGGTTGCCAAGATGGGCACTTCATTCTTCCACTAATTCTAAATGATATTACGGTCATAGCAGATTCTCCTTTAATGACCCTTAAATAAATAATAATAATAAACCTATACAGAGAACACCTGGTTTGCGCTGGCATCGTCGCTCCTACAGAGAAAGGATGTTTAATCTCCGCCAGAGAGCACCCCAATAAAATAAAGCGTTTATCGGCTTTGTGCTGTCCTGCGGAGATGGTGTATAGTGTCACCTTTCAAGTTCAAATTGAATTTGGTGATGAATGAAGATGTGAGTGACTCCCTCATCTATTATTCATCTCCCTGGTACATCTGTCACACGCCTGGCATTTATATTCAAATTATTGAGTGTCACAGGAAAATGTAATCTTAAATGCTTTTTAGATTAAATTTCTAGACTGTATATGTTCTAGGGGGGATTATAATTAGTTAACCTTGACATCGTGTGATTTATTGTGCCTAACCCAATTCAATGACTCCAGAAGTGTAAAATGTTCCATTATCTGAGTAAAATATTTTGTTTAAAGGCGCTGAAATATTTGTGTAGTAATGATGTTTGGAACAAGAACCAAATAACTCCTGGCAAACATCTAAAATGCTTTTCTGAGCGTTTAACCCCATTGCCTGTCAAAGTCTATGACATGATGAAATATGCTGCGACTGGATGTGGCTGGACCAAGTTGGACCAAGTTGGACCAAGTGGACCAAGTGGACCAAGCACCAAGTTGTACTTGAGTTTAGGGCCATATGCAGTCAGGGACGTACTCCAGGAACACAGGTAATCTGCATTCTGGGCATAGTTCCTGGATCACATAGGGCCCTAAGCACGGGCACCACTTAGTGCAGCATAGACTTTGACAGGCTGCAGGCAGCAGGGGTTGGATGCTGCACCTGTGTCTCCTGGGTGCTTGAAAAGCTGTGATTTGGCGCACAGGAGCTAAACGCCCAGTGTGAATGTGGCCTAAGGGGATGTTTTAACTACCAAAGGATTTGTATTTCTATCCATACAGTCCTGGGATTTACACATATAGTGCTAACCCCCATAGGAGCTGCTGATTTTAACTGGTTATTTCCCAGACAGTGAAGAAGCCACAAGTCACACAAGCAAAAGTCTATTCACTTCACCTATTCAGTCTACTCACTTTGGTTTTAATAATCTAGGAGATGTCTCCAAAACTTTTAAGCACAGTTAATAGAGGACACAGTCTATCTCTCACAGCTGGGGACCATGAGATAGTTTTCAGAACAGTCTATTGGCACACGGCTGGGGACCATGTGGTAGTTTTCAAAATAGTTAAGGTCTCAACTCAGAAATCCTTGAGCAGATACATCCATAAGCTTGATTCTCTTGATAGAATAGCTCAGCAATCAGCCAAGGGATGCCTCAGGAGCAAGCAGCCCTCTGAAGCTCACTGATTCATCCCTCATGGGGGAAAAAGACAGTCTGCTCTGGGCTTCAGCCTATTTACCACCCTCCCAGACCAGCTCCTGGGCACACCTCTCCAAGGATTAGTACATATTCAGGCCAGTCATTTGAATTTGCCACCCTAAGCTCTGGAACCTTCTCCCAGAGGCAGGGGGAAACAATCAAACTTCCAGCCTGTGAAACCACGAACAGACCAAAGCAAAAGATCACTGCTCCTCTGATTACAGAGCAAGCCAAAAACTAAATTTACCTAGCATCTATACTAGGAGGGTGCTATACACAGCTGTGCCACACAGCATTGCCAGGTGGGTGATACTGCTCACTATGTCTCTCTGTTCCAGTACAGGAATACAGTGATATCATATTTTTTACCCTTAGCCTGCTGAATTGGACAGTGATGCCGCGTACACAGGATCGGACATTCTGACAACAAAATCCCATGTTTTTTTTCTGACGGATGTTGGCTCAAACTTGTCACACGGTCACACAAAGTTGGTTGGAAATTCCGAACGTCAAGAATGCGGTGACGTACAAGACGTACGACGAGCCGAGAAAAATTAAGTTCAATAGCCAGTGCTGCTCTTCTGATTGATTCTGAGCATGCGTGGCACTTTGTGCGTTAGAATTGTGCACACACGATCGAAATTTCCGAGAACTAATTTTGTTGTCAGAAAATTTGAGAACCAGATCTCAAATTTTGTGCGACAGAAATTCCGTTGGAAACTGTCCGATGGAGCCTACACACGGTAAAATTTCCGACAACAAGCTCCGATCGCACACTTGCCGTCGGAAAGTCCGACCGTGTGTACGCGGCATAAGGCCCCTTTCACACCAGCAGACTGATCGAGTCTGCCTGTCTGTTTTTCAGGCGAACCTGATCGGACCACCCATTGTTCTCTATGTGGCAACAGATGTAAGCAGATATGTGTCCGTTGTCACCCGCCGGCATCCGTTCCGCTAAAAGCAGACGTATAGGGATACGTTCACCATCCGTCAGGCAGATCGGATCGTACGACAATCGGATTGGCAATGGACATGCGGTCCTTTTTCATCACACCTCCTCATAGAGAACAGGAGGCTGTGCAGAGCGGACACGGACCTGTTATCCGCCTGCTCAGCAGGGATCAGTGGACAGATACACGCATGGCAGAGCAGGCGGATCCGCTTGGATGGATTCCATCTCATGTGAAAGGAGCCTAAAGGAGCAGCAGCTGACTAATGAGGTCATCTCTCAGCTCACTCTGCTCTCTCATCCTGTCAGCTTGTTCTTTGTCAGCACATTGACCTACAGCATATCTGAGTCTCCCGAACCTGTCCCTCATTCTCCCTGCCCGAGTGCTGCTTTACAGGGAATTGCAAGAAGCTGTTACCAAGGGGCAGGTACCCAATAACGGTTGTGTAAAGATATTACTATACATTTTACAGTGCTAAGTCTCCTGTAACATTAGGCCGCTTTCACGCAGCCGCAGAGCGTTTCCCATAGACTTTCTATTACGTCCCACATTTTTGGCATGTTTTCTGAAAGCGCACCAAAGACCTTTTGGTTCGCTTTCAGAAAACGCCAAAAACACGGGACATAATAGAAAATCTATGGGAAACTGCAGGTGACCTGCACAAAAAAAATGCAGATACGCTGTGCTGCAGTGTGCAAGTGACCGCAGTGTGGTCTTCTAACAGTCTACTATAAAAAATTTAGTGTTCTTCTAACAGTGTTCTGTAACACATGAGCAGTTATTAACAGACATGCTGGAAGTCTCTAACAGTCTCTAGCTTGTCATGTAGACAGTTTTTGACAGTCTTTTATAACAGATCAGCAATTATGATGGTTTCTTGAACCCTCATGCCTTCTTTTGGAACTGAGGCAGCAGTAATAGTGGGCTGAATGGGCAAAGCACAAGTCAGTGTTGCCAACCTAACAGATTGAAATTTACTGACATGATACCCAAAATTCACTGGCACAGCCACGTTTTTACTGGCATTTTCAAAAGTTACAAAATTACAGTTTTAAGTCCAAATTTCACTATTTAGGCTACAAACAAGTACAATATGTAATTAGCAATGTGATTTAAGGTAGATAATAAGGCAAAAAACATATTTCTTATTTTATTTTCGATATAGTAAATAAGTAGCTCAGGAACAGGACTCAGGAGGGCAAGAAATTAGAATGGGCGGCACACACATGAAATTGACTCTCACAGTGATACTGACAGCAGTGTGCAGCAGTATGGATTACCGACACGACACGACACATCCCCTACTGAGTCACAGTGACAGTCTCTCTCCAAGCCGAGTGGTCCCCCCAGTCCAAACAGCACTGATGGTCCCGCTCCTGGCCTGTCTTGCTCCCATCCCGCAGACCCAAACGCAAGGCTCTGGCCACTCTGCTTGGCTCCCTTGCACCATGACATCACAGGACATGCTGAGGCACCGCCTCCACCCGAACACACTGTAGCAGGCAATTGTATGGTCTCGGCTGGCTCCACCATGTCACAGCCATATTTTTTACTGGCATTTACTGGCAGGCGAAAATTGCCTGTTTTTTACTGGCTGCCAGTAAAAATACTGACGGTTGGCAACACTGGCACAAGTTCACAGAAGCAACATGTGTTTTATGATTGGTGGACCTTCCAATAGTGTCAGTGTATTAAAGTGGAACTTAAATCCCTCAGCCAGAATTAACTATTCTGTTATGCCTTTGCTTTTTTTTTTTTTTTTTTTACATTTCTTGAGTTGCTTCCTTGTTTCTGGCCTAGGCCAAAATGATCTTATACATCCCAGGTGTCTTCATGGGCATTTTTTTCTTTCATCTGGAGAAGGGGGGGCTTTCTCAACTAAGCATGCCTTCCTTTTTGCGTACTAGACAGCATAGTCCCACTATAGGCCCTCCCACTGATTGGGAGGAGCCTGTTTTAGGGTCACATGGGTCTCTGCCGGACCACTATAAAAAGTCCAGCTGCATGCACTCCAAATTCAGCTCTGAGGAAGATGGCATACCCCTTGAAACACTTAAGCTCTTTTGGACTTGCATAGCCGACCAAGCTGGGCTGCACACCTCTTGGACTGTATTATGCTTGATTCATGTCATTGTTTGCGAGTATACACCCGTATTTATTTTAACTAATAAATTGTGGCAAAGGTAATGCGCTAGGCTGGTGTGCCCTCTGTTCCTATCTTCAGGTCTGCATGCCTGAGCTAAGGGCAGATTGATTCCAGGAAGTAAATAGTACAAGAATCATATCCCCCTTACTCAAGATGGCCGTGGCTAGAAATTCTAGGAGGGTGTCTTTCAAAGTGGTTTCTCAGCAAAATAAAGCATGGAGACATGGATAGATGGGTGAGTTTGCTTTAGATGTTAATAATGAATATAATAGTGTTTTCAGCTTGTGGTGCGTAGATACAGTTTAGTTTAGTACTGGCCAGAGAAGGAGAACAGGGAAGGAGATCAATGTAATATTTATCTCATGTCAATTGCAATATTCACCTTCTGTGCATGCCTAACATTTTGAAGCTTGCTGCTGCTGTAGTCGCCCATGCGGTCGATAAACA
The DNA here is from genome assembly GCA_028564925.1 of Lithobates sylvaticus. Classification (NCBI taxonomy): domain Eukaryota; kingdom Metazoa; phylum Chordata; class Amphibia; order Anura; family Ranidae; genus Lithobates; species Lithobates sylvaticus. The sequence goes on along the minus strand of CM053032.1, from coordinate 41,164,088 downwards.
GACAGATCGTTATAAAATAATTGGGGGTTGCTGTGTGTATTGTGCGATATGAACATGCAGCACTACTGCCTTTACTCTGTACTTCCAACTAAAAATATTAGAGTAATATTTGTTGTTCTATACAGTATACAGCAAAAAATGCTGTGCTCATTTACTGTAATGCCCCGTACACACGGTTGGAAATTCCAACCACAAAATCCGTCTGATTTTTTCCGACGGATTTTGTCCGACACTGGTATTGCATACACACGGTCGGACAAACATTCTGAACATGGTGACGTTTGTTGCGTACGACGGAACTACGTAGAGGCTAGTAGCCAATAGCTTTGGTCTTTGGTCTTGTAATGTGATCTGAGCATGCGTGGCACTTTGTCCGTCGGAATTCGCTACACGAGATCGGAAAAAGTCCGATCGGACTTTGTTGTCGGAAAATTTGAGAGCAGGATCTCGAATTTTTTCCGTTGGAATTTCCGACGGAAAAGTCTGATGGAGCCCATCCGATAGGACATTTTCCGTCGAAAATTCCGACTGTGTGTACGGGGCATAAATCTGAATTCAAGGTGGATATAAGAGAAACAAATGAATGCACTTTGCATTTATAATTGCAATCACTGTAAGAACCTGGATGTGAGCCTATTGCAGCAGGGCTGGAGTGGGAGAGGGTGAAGCAGCACAAGGAGCCAATCAGTTCATGTACTGACAAGAAGCATGCTGATAGTCGGAGAAAGCAGAGAGATGAGCTCATTGCTTTGCTGTTTGCACAGGGCTTTATAGGTCCTAAAGGTCTTTACCAAATTGCTCAATGGTGAGCTTTAAGGCTTCATGTACACTAGCAGCTCCTAAACTTGAGTTTTGGAGCTTTTGGTGATTTTCTTTTGCCAAAGCTCCTAAACTCAACTCCATAAACGCCTGTGTCTCCATGTACACATAGGCTTTTAGCAGAGTTTAGGAGCTGCTGCGGATAGGTGAGGTTCAACCTCCCTCAACCTCTTCCCTCCTGAATGCAGATAGGAACGTTTTGACAGCCGGCCGCGGGAAAACGCAGCAAAACTGATTTTGCTGCGTTTTGCATTTTCCAGCAGCCGCAGTAAATGACAGCTGAGTGTACATCCCTTAAGGGGTTTTTGCACAACATTTTTAAAGGTAGTCCCTACATGGCAGTGCAGGAGTTTTTGTTTTCTTTCTTCTAATCAATCCTTGTTTTGCCAGACCACAACATAAGAGGTGAAATATTTACCTACTAGTTGGCCACTGGGAGCAAAGTCATGACCATGGCTGAAGATTTTCACCTTGCTTTTGTGTGACAACGTGTGTTACCACCCGTTTTCTACAGGTTTGTCCAAGGCATGGGAGTTGAAATTCAACTTACAGATACTCCAGTTATAGAAGGGTGAGAAACCCAGGTCCATTTTTGCGGCACACTACGTCCCGGTCCAATCCTGTCAGGGGATCCGCTTGTCTTGAGAGACTTCTCTATTCCTGGTAGCTCCAGGCACTGGGCAACTGTCCACCCTGACCACCAGGATGAGTGGTCGGCTTTAGTTAATTGCAAACCAAGCTTAACTCCAACACAGTGGGGTTGATTTACTAAAACTGGAGAGTGCAACATCTGGTGCAGCTGTGCATAGAAACCAATTGGCTTCTACCTTCAGCTTGCTCAATTAAGCTTTGACAAAAAAAAAACGGAAGCTGATTGGTTTCTAGGCAGAGCTGCACTAGATTTTGCATTCTCCAGTTTTAGTAAATCAACCCGTGTCCTCTTTGGGCAGGCCAACTACCCGTTCCCCACAGGGGCCCATCAACAGCATCTTCAGCCAGCCAATGGCTACTACAGCATTGCTTTCTCATAAATAATGAGAGACTAATCCAGCAAACTTGGCTGCAGCAAACTTTTCCTTTGCAACTTGTTGAAAGCGTACATCTTCAATGACTGCTCATTGCAGCAAAGCAACGTCATTAACAGCGCTGAGCACAACAATTCCAATAGCAAGCTTCAGGGCACATTTATCTTACTCCTCAAATGGCATTGCCAGTGGCAGGAGAGTCCCTGTACCTACACATGGTATACAGTCTCCAGTCCTCTTTCTCATCAAAGAAGTAGTTCATAAGGCATCTGTTCCCAACTGGGGTAATTTTGAACTTTTCCCCAAGAGGAAAGCAATTTAGCTACATATCAGTGGTGCAGGAGTAGTGCATGAGGTCCAGGAGGGTGGTTCTTTTCTGTTTTTGACAGAAATTCTCTTCCTGACCCCTCCCATAGAAGGCTTTTTATACCCCCTTAGTGAGCATGGATAATTGAAAGGAGGGTATCCTAGCACCCCTAAGTGGGACTATGCTATAAAAGGGGACTTACACCCCATTACACACTGCATCCCTGAGCAACCAATTACCAAGCCAATTACCAAGCCTCAATATTGTCATATGGGAGGAAGGGGAGTGAGTTATATGCTCATTTAAAAGTACAAGTATTTCCTTGCCCTACATGAGCATATCACAGATACACTATCAATGAAACCCCCTACCTTTGACACCAATGTAACCTAATCTCTAACACAAGTTTAGCCCACAGCAATAATTACCTTGTTCTGTGCTTGAAGAAGCAGCTCCAAAAGTAACCCAGCTCATACCAGACACAACACCAAGATGTCAGCACTGCAAACCACGGATCTACTTTATCTTAGATTTGCCATGCTTAAAGCCCAACTCCTACCAAGTGTATCATGATATACTTGGTCACCACATGGCCTTCTGTTTTTTTCCATTTCTAACAGTTATGACAGGGGAGTACCCTGTTTTTTAAACATGTGTTGATTAATTCTAGAGTGAGTAACTTGCCCTATATATACTACTGGCAGATAAATATGGTCCATATTTCCTTTAAAGTTGGAAAAACCTATGCCAAAGGCTGTATGCCTACAGCATTGTCAGGATAACATTCTCTCCAAATGAAACCTGTAGTATTGGGATGTCAGTCTGGCATCTCAATGCTGCACAGTGCACTAGGCACCTGTTGAGCAGGAGGTCCGGGTGTTCTGCCTTATAGGGATGAGCCGAACATCCCCCGGTTCGGTCCAGACCAGAACTTGCGAATAAGCAAAACATTTGTACAAACACGCGAACACCGTTCAAGTCTATGGGACACGAACATAAAAAATCAAAAGTGCTAATTTTAAAGGCTTATATGCAACTTATTGCCATAAAAAGTGTTTGGGGACCCGGGTCCTGCCCCAGGGGACATGTATCAATGCAAAAAAAAGTTTTAAAAACAGGAGCAGTGACTTTTATAATGCTTTAAGTGAAACAATAAAAATGCCGTCAAGGGTTCCTAGGTGTGGTTAAGGTCCTTATCACTGGGGACATTCTATGTAGTGGGGCACATTTAGCTTCCTCATTATTACTTATTGTTATCTTTTATTTTTATTTATTTGTACAATTTGTTTTTATTGGCGCAGCTCCTTTTCTATTCTTCAATAAAAATGCACTATTCCTTTAAATATCGGGCCTGGGGGTGTCTATAGTATGCCTGCAAAGTGGCGCAGTTTTCCCGTTTTTAGAACAATACCACAGCAAAATGACATCTCTAAAGGAAAAAATGTAATTAAAAACTGATCGTGGCTGTAATGAATTGTCGGATCCCTTCAATATAGATAAAACTCATTGAACAAAACGGCATGCCCCCCCCCCCCCGGTCCATTATCAGGCCCTTTGGGTCTGGTATGAATATTAAGGGGAACCCCGAACCAAAATTTAACTACTTGCCTACCAGCCACGAACACCTCCTTACTGACCAAGCCATTTTTCAGCTTTCAGCGCTGTCGCATTTTGAATGACAAATGCACGGTCATGCAACGCTGTACCCAAATACAATTTTTATCATTTTTTCCCCACAGATAGAGCTTTATTTTGGTGGTATTTGATCACCTCTGCGGTTTTTATTTCTTGCGCTATAAACAAAAGAAGAGGGACAAGTTTGAAAAAACATAATATTTTTTACTATTTATTATAATAAATATCCAATTTTTTTTTTTTTTTAAACAAATTTTTTCCTCAGTTTAGGCCAATACGTATTCTTCTACATATTTTTGGTAAAAAAAATCGCAATAAGCGTATATTGATTGGTTTGCGCAAAAGTTATAGCGTCTACAAAATAGGGGATAGATTTATAGCATTTTTATTATTATTTTTTTTTTTACTAGTAATGGCGGCGATTTGCGATTTTTATCGTGACTGCGACATTGCGGCGGACACTTCGGACACTTTTGACTCATTTTTGGGACCATTCACATTTATACAGCGATCCGTGCTATAAAAATGCATTGATTACTGTATAAATGTGACTGGCAGGGAAGGGGTTAACGCTAGGGGGCGCTGCAGGGGTTAATGTGTACCCTATCTTGGTGATTCTTACTGTGGGGGGAGGGGACTGACTGGGGGAGGAGACCGATCGGTGTCCCTATGTACAAGGGACACACCATCGGTCTCCTCTCCTCTGACAGGACGTGGATCTGTGTGTTTACACACACCGATCCACGTCCTGCTCGATTACCGGGCAATCGCGGGTGCCTGGCGGTCATCGCGACCGCCGGGCACGCGCACCGAGGCCCCAGCTACGCGGCGGGCGCGCGCGCGCGCCTCCCGCGGCGCGCGCGCGCGCCCCCCCCAGTGGCCAAATTGTAGACGATGTCATATGACGGCGTCCCGCCACAGTAGCTGAACCGTCCCGCCGTCATTTGACAGTGGGCGGTCAGCTAGTGGTTAAAAAAAAATGCGTGGGAGTAACACCAAAATCCATACCAGGCCCTTCAGGTCTGGTATGGATATTAATGGGAACCCTGTGCCAATTTTTTTTTTAAGTGGGGTTCCCCCTAAAATCCATACCATACCCTTATCCGAGCACGCAACCTGGTAGGACGCAGAAAAAGAGGGGGGACAAGAGAGCGCCCCCCTCCTGAACCGTACCAGGCCACATGCCCTCAACATGGGGAGAATGCTTTGGAGTCGGGGTTCTGTCGCTTTCGAATTTGCCGCCAACACCGCATAATGTTCGTTGCTTGCCGAACATCCTAACAACCAAAGTTTAGCCCGAACTTATGCTCGGGCCAAACCGTTCGCCCATCCCTACTGTCTTATTGCAGACACTGATTCTCTTCTGTATCCTCCTGCAGCACTGCCAGCTTCTCCTTTTCTTTCCCCCTCTGGCTGCACTGCAGGGGGATTGGTTGCAGTACATGCGCCCCTTCCATCTGCTGTCCAGACTCCCTTTGTGTGCCCCCCCCCCAGCGCTGCCGGCTTTCCTCCTTTCCTCTCCCGCAGCTGCTGCGGACACAGAGGGGGCTGTTTCAAGATAGAGAGCCGGGGGAGTGGACAGTAAATATACCGGTCCTTACATCAGTTTTAGTTAAGATGATTCAGCCCTATTGATAGTCTCGGAAGAATCTCAGATAGACATATTGTCAATACAGCGTTTAAAAGTTATATCTACATTGTGCAACAAGGTGGCCTTAATCACATAGGCGACCTCTGAGGCAGTTCACTATTCAGGGTTTATACTATTTAAAGGGGAGTTCCAGGCCTTTTATGTTTATTAAAAGTCAGCAGCTACAAAAAGTGTAGTTGCTGACTTTTAATAAACAGACACTTACCTGTTCCACGGTCCAGCGATGCGGCCGAACGGAGCATCGCTCCTCTCCCCCTCCTCTCTGCTGGCGCCTCCATTGCAACTCTGGGCACCCGGCCGTGACAGCTTTCGGCTTCACGGCCGGGCATCCACAGCGCATGCGTGAGTCGCGCTGCGCTACCGGAGTGGAGAGGCGATCTCCTGGGACCTGTCACATGTCCCAAGAGATCGCCTAGAGGGAAGAGCCGCCTAAGACGAAAGGAGGAGTCGCCTAGGCGGTCCCTGGGTGGAAGGAGGAAGTGGGACAGGAAGTCCCCCTCCTAATGAAGCCCCCACTCCCCCCCCAAAAAAAAATTACATGCCAAATGCGGCATGTAAGGGGGTGAGGAGTGCTTAAAGCGGAAGTTCCATTTTTGGGTGGAACTCCTCTTTAATATATGTCTTTCTGCAGACTTCAAATTCTGCAGAATATGTCTTCCTCATTTAATGTTATACAGGTATTTAACTGTGCAATTGTAAGACACGTTGACTGTTGAATGTACCTCCTGCATGCTACTGGTACAGGTCTACTATGTATGCTGTTTAAAACATAAAATAAAAATTGTTTCTTGGAAAAAGACATGTGCTGGAGGAGCCTGGAGTTGTACAGTGTATAGAGCAGTTCCGATTGATCGCAAATCAATCTACCAAATTATCTCTGGGCATCCCATATACCCCCTTACCCATCCAAGTTCCAATCTTCTCAATAAATCAACAAAATGAAGCGATCGGTACCAATCACTCCTGTGACCATTCATCATCGAAGCACAGTAAACTGTATTTACACTGCTTGAGTTTGTGAAAGCCTCGGAGTGCTTCCTATTCATTCATCTGTGCAGCTGAGGCTGTAGAGAAAAGGACTGATACATCTATGTCAGTCACCTTCAGACAGGGGCAGGGGGCTCTGTCAGGTAAGCTGCATGGCCCCCCCGTGATTTTTAACAGCAGCCCTGCCTGCTCTAGTTGTGTAAAAATGGACCCTCTTAGCTATCGTTGGTCAGATCTGTTCCAAGAAAAAATCGAAATGCCAAATTATTTTATTCTTTGCTAATAATATAACGATATAAAAATATAACGATTTGTGTTCCTACTGACTTTCCACAGTTCTGAAACTCTAATCTTTGCAGCTAACTTTATGTATGTTTAGTTATAAGCCGACCTTTAAAGTCATATCCATGAGTCATGGCACGACAAGGTGGTAATACAATGCTTACAGTCTTCCCCCTCCACCCTCCTGCCATCTGAAACCAACTTACCACTGAAGTATTCAGGCTTGACATGACAGGACTCCGCACTGACGCACACTTGTTCGACGGCTGTTTACAAGCTGATATCAGTAACAGAACTTCATCGGGATCTGTGGCCACTTTTACATCAGAAAGTCCTTTAGCCCAGGCCGATGAGCTTACAAGCCACATGAAGGAGAAGACCACGGTTACGATAAAATCCTAGGACAACAAAAAAAAGGTTTATTCAAATATACAAAACTACAAAAAGGTACCCCATGTAACTGATAAAAAGACACAAAAAAAGAAACAAGCCTTCAACCATGTAGATCACTAGGGTAGTAGTGTCTACTACAGTGATTTCCAAATTCCAGGGGAATTGGCCATGTATACTATATACATAATTACATTGGTCCGAGCTGGAACATACTGATATCTGGAATTCTTTACATTTTCCATTTAAATCAGCTGAATACATTTCAGGTTTGTTTTCTTTAGAAAGCAGCCACAATCCAATCTGACTGCATGCTGAGAATGATGCTTGCTCTCTGTATGGAAGCAGTGCTCTTTGTCCAACATGCCCATGTTGGACAAACAACATGCCCATCTGCTGTGTGTGCGATATGTGTGCCTACAATGTGCACATGCTGTGTGTAGGCATCTATCTATCTATCTATCTATCTATCTATCTATCTATCTATCTATATATATATATTATATATATATATTTACATATTGTGATATGGGGGATGTTTAGCTCAGTGGTAGTGCTATTTTTGTATAGTGAGTCCATGTCACACAGGCATTATAGTTAAGGGCCTGAGAGCCCAATTTTATTAAAAGGTAAAAACAAAACAAAATTTGATTCAGGTTCCAACGCAGGAGTTCCAACGTCAGTAAACCCAATTAAAAAATACAGAGCCACCTGGCTCTTTGGTCAGCAGTACCTCTGCTTGTTTTGATCGCCCAGACTACTTGCTATTCAGGGTTTCTCATGGACTACATGGCAGCCCCTTGCTGTTCAGGCCCATGTGGTCTCTTGAGTCTTGACAGGGTTTTGACAGTTTCTCCAGCTTGCACCCACCAGAGACTTCTGGATTCTCTCCAGCCCCCTGGACTCACTGGCCTTCACAGCTTCCTTAGTCTCCAAGACCCACTCTTGGTCTCCCTTACTCTCAGCAATGGCCAAACTTTCTCAGTCCTTGGGCATGGAATCCCCCTCACACAGGCTGCAATCTCCACAAGGTACTCCCAGCTCACCTCACAGGGTCCTGTCTTCAAACAGCTCCAACTCCCACCATATACTGCTCTAACCAGCCCATCGTTACAAGGGCCAATTTAATTTGTTATAGTATATGTATGTGGCAAGCCTCAGCCTGTGCCTCTCTGCAAGCCAAACCCTCTGACGTGTTTCACCCTGCCCACCGGGGCTTAGTCATAGAGGTAAAGGGCAGAAGTAGGAAAGAAGAAGTTATACATCATCGGCCATGAAGACCATTTGTGAATAATTGCAGTGATGAGGTAAGTTAATGAAAATAAATAAAGTGTAAAAATGAAGCGAAAAAAATGGCAATATAAATAAAAGGAAAAATATATATTGAGAGGTGTGGAATGTATGAAATGAAAAATAAAAAATAAATGATTATAGAAATTTTTTTTTTTTTTAAGGGAAATTAAGAAAAACTTTCCTTAAAATGGTCTTCACAGGCAATGATGTATAAGTTCTTCTGTTCTCCTTCTGCCCTTTACCTCTATGACTAAGCCCCAACGGGTGGGGCGAAATGTGTCATAGGTTGCAGCTTGCAGAGTGGTGCTGGCTGAGGCCGCCACATACATATACTAATATAGATCAGGCCAGTAGAGCGGGGGCTTTTGCTTAAGAGATTTCTTACTTGTTCTACCCACCGATCTACAGTGTGGCACAAAGCGAATACACAAGACTGCAGAAAATAGCAGTGTAAGAAAGGCATTTAGCCTAAATATTTCAATCTGATCTTTAGACTATTGCTTCTATTATTATTCACCAGGTGAAAAATATCAAATAGTTTAAATGGATTTAAAGATGCTTTAAAAAAAAAGAAGAAAACCAAAGTAAAAAAAAAATCGACGTCATTGGTTGCTAAGTATAACACACATGCTTATTTCCAATTCTGCCTTAGCGGTCTATTCATAAATTATCACACAAGATCCATGCAACTTTTTACCTAGGATTCACACATTTTTCTAATGTAATCCATTTAGAAAACGGTGTGAATCTTGTGTGAAAACATATAAAAGTAGATCCCATAGTATTTATATTCTCAGCAATTCCTACCAGTGATGACAACCAGTCATCTGTGCTACACTGTGCCAGATGAACAAATGCAAAGCCACTTGGCGTAATGATGAGGTGTGAAGCCTCCAGCACTTTGCAAGCTTCACTGATAGATGTCTTGTGCTGTCTTCTTGCTGTGTCTGATGTTCGTTATATGTGCTGGGGGGTTCCCATTTACCTTCCTGGCACAGCTGGACAGCGGTGAAAAACCGGAGACATGACTATTTTTAGGCTCGCAGATGTCACTATAGAAATAAAGGTATGGCAACTCGAATCTCAAAAGTGCCAAACGCTAAAAGGAAAAAATCTCTATATACAGTAAATTATCTAAAAAATTAGAAATAATCAAGCGTGAACAGTTGATACCTCTCCCACAGCGCTCATGGAATCTTACAATAATATTTCAACACAATATAAGCAGCCACTATAACAATAAATCAATAATCCCAAAAATATGTTACAGAAAACACTATAACATTAGTAGCGCTAATAAGTCAGAGTATAAGTGATAATTGTGATAATAAAGTCCAATTATGGATATATTATGAATAATAAGATGTCCATCAAGCCAAGTTCATGCAGGGTTAAATCCAGCTGAATACCGTCACCACACCGCGTGTGCAATACTCTCACAAGGTAATGAACTTACCAGACAACAATAGATGTTAAGCTTGTATTTTTAAAATCACTGTCAGCAGGCACTGCGTCTCTCCATAATGTTAAAAGGTAAAAAAGGCATGTAACAGGCAATAGAATCCTCAAAATAGCTCGTCACCATCTTATGTCTACCTCTCACCGCTCAGCTGATTTCTCGCGCAACGGTGTTACCGGGATGGGTAAACAGATAGTACAACGACGTAGGTTTCTGCGTGGACGCGTTTCGTCATAACTTCATCAGTGGGCGTTATATACAGTACATTATCTGTAGCTTTTCTGTAATGCTGCTACATTTATTAACATGGTCACCTGCAAAGATGTTTCCTAAATTCATCAGAGATTATTTAGAACTAGGGATGATCCGATACAACTTTTTTTAGCAAGAGTACGAGTACCAATAATAATTTTTTTATAAGTACTCGCCAATTCCAATTACCGATACCTATTGCTGGCAGTTAGGGAGATTAAGATGAAGATGAAGAGGAGGAGCAGGAAAGGGAGTCTCCATCATCTATCAATGTGCTGTGTAATATTGCCATCTGGCTGAGAACAAGTGATGAAGAAACACAGCACTCCCAACACTCAGCACTGCCGGCCCCACACATAGGAGGATCATCCCCACTGATCTACCGCCCCATTCTTCTCTTCTTCTTCCAGCATTACCATTGTCCTTATTTGTGTTAATTGATGCCTCTCGCCTCCTGCCCCAAGGCACCAATCATGGTTATCTACAGAGCCTCACCTACATCCCAAATCAGGATGACATCACAGTGTTCAATGTGCATGCCTGCTCCTCCTCCCCTTCTTCTCCTCTTCAGTACTGCTACCATCTGACTGCTCGTGTCCCAGGTGGCTGGAGGTAGGTGGCTGTAATGGCTGGGGATTGGCCTTGTGTTCTTTTGGCTGTCAGCGGGGGAGGATGAGAGCTGATCACTCACCGAGCTGTCAGTGCAGGTTAGGGAGAGGCCCGGGATCTACGCTGACCAAGGAGTGGGGGGGGGGGGATCTGTCATACCACATCTCGGCCACTGCATCCATGGGCGCTGACATTTTCTATCACTGATTCCCCTACTGGCCCCAGGCCCTCGGGCAATGCCTGAGTGCTCGAATGGTCGGTCCACCCCTGATTTTATTTCCACTTCAGCTGTCAGCAGGAGAACCCCGTTGACAGCTGAATATGTCATTGGTTGTTAAGGACACAGCGGCCCTGCTCCTTAATAACCAATAATTGCCACCATTCTTTTGTTTACATTTCGGCTGTTAGCAGGGGGTTCCAGCTGACAGCTGAAAGAACCAAGCCTGAAGGTATCAGTTTTAAGTATCGGTGCATTTACACGAGTACCGATATTGAATGAGCTGGAAAGGCAAGGCAGTTGTCAGGGCTGGGCTCAGCCATTCCTTCTCTGAGCTGGCCGCTCAGCTGTCGGCTAATTGCCAGCTCCTATCTCTCCACAGTGACTCACCTGTTGATGATATCCTGCTCATCAGTCCTGCTTACTTAAGCCATCCAGCCCAGATGATCTCTGCCTTCGCCTTGGTCAACATCACAGAGACTTTCTCCTACGCTGCTGTTAAAGACTTGCTTGGCTGACATTCCTTCTGGCTCCAGATCCTGCTTGCTTTTCCACTACGCTGATTCCTGGCTTCCTGACTTTCTGGCTTGTCTGACTATCTGTTCCGGTTACCGAACTTTGGCTATGTTTTGACTACATTGTTCGATTTACTTTTATTATTAAACAAGTGTGATTTAACTGTACTTCTGTCTCGGTCTGATTCATGGTTTCTGACAGCAGTGATGCCAGAGAAGGTCTTGAGTCTCCCTATTACCCTATTAAAGCTGATCTCCAGGAATAATCTGTATTGCACACTTACATTGGTTCAGCTTGCATCATCGTATGCATATTTTATGCACGGTGGGCTGCATATTGCATATGTAATGGGTTGCTGGAAAAGCTGAAAATCGCTGTAGTAGTGGCTGCTATCCTCTGGGCCCTGCTAGGGTTCTGTGCAAGCAGCCCCCCCCCCCCGCATGCTGACCACAGGGGATTGTTTGCTTGGCACTGCCACCATTCATAGAATACCTTTTATTTTTTTCAGTGAAAAAGGCCTTTTTTGATTGGACCAAGGCTGTGATGTCTCAAAAAATAAAAATTGCATATTACATAATTCCTGCCCTGGTAGGCCAACTGTCTGTTGCTATATTAGAGGTTTCTGAACATTTGACATCACTTTAATTTAAAGGCCACTCAATTTACTTATATGTGGAGTTAGCCGCAAGCTTCTTATATGTGAAGTCACCTTTTTCTCCTTATTTGTGTTTTTCTTTCATGTAGTGTTTTCACCCAACCTGGGTCCGAGGGCTGCATGCAGCCTTTTGGTATATGATGTGCGGCCCTCAGACCGTAGTGGGAACATTGATTAGGGTGTTCTGTCTCAAGGACATTCAGCTAAACCATTCTTATCCCATAAACATGATACCATATTTCTTCGATCGCAGTTTATTGGAACAAGCTAGGTGAAACTACAAATAACAAGAATAAACCTTGATAAGTACAATATCCCATAAATTTAGCATACATTTCAAAGACAAATATACACAGTACAATATGAGACAGTAAAACTTACTTTTTAAGTTCAATAAGGGATTGATGGTAAGAGATTGAAACAAGACCTCTTGCAGTCTGAAAAGCATGATGAATGTGTCTCTTCCTGTGAGACTTTACCCAGAATACTTTGCTTTCCAAGTACTTCCTAGGTTATAAACTTTAATAACAACATTTACACAATAGAAACAATACCAAAAAGGGACGCTAGATGGCGCCTACGCTCTGCAAATGATTCCTATAAAAAGTAACAACAGTAAATGTCATTTACAACAACACAAATGCAGATAATCAGAATATATCCATCTGATGGGCAGAACACTCCCCGCCTGACGTCAAGTGACGTCACTAACAGAGTCCTCCGTAGAAAGTAACAGAACAAGTTCAGTCACTGGTCTCAAGAACACTTTGGCCTCATTCTGTTGAAAGGTCTTGACCTCGACCTTACGGACAAGATTATCTTTGCTTGGCAGTACTTTGGTGACTAGACCTAAAGGCCACATGTTCCTTAGTGTCTGGCAATCTCTCATGAGCACAACATCACCAAGTTTAAGGTTAGGTTTTTCTGAGTGCCACTTCCTCCTTAGTTGAAGAGTAGATGTGTATTGCTCCCTCCACCGACTCCAGAAGGTATTGGCAAGAGTTTGAACTTGCCTCCATTGACGTTTGTAAAGGTCCTTCTCACAAAACTCTCCAGCTGGAGTACCTACAAGACCAGTCTTTTGCGTGAGCAACATGGTAGGTGTGAGAACCATTGGATCTTCAGAGTCACTTGAAATTGAAGTTAAGGGTCTGGCGTTAATGATGGCTGTAACCTCTGCCATAAATGTCACTAAACACTCGTGAGTAAGCCTTGCAGTTCCTACTTGTAGGAAGATAGAGTCAAGAATTCTGCGGGCTATGCCTATCATCCTCTCCCACACACCTCCCATGTGAGAAGAGTGAGGTGGATTGAAGATCCACGTGCAGTCTTGCTTACTCAAATACCTTTTTACACTGGGGATGTCCAAGTTGGAAGGAATTTGCAGTTCTTTCACTGCTCCTACAAAGTTAGATCCTCTGTCAGAGCGAATGAGTTTCACTGGGCCTCGGATTGCAATGAAACGTCTAAGAGCATTAATGAAACTTGAAGTGTCCAGCCTGGGTATGGTGTGTTCAGGCAGTGGTGCAAGTTTTGCTTTTCCCATTACAAACCCTATGTGGCTTTGTCCTTTAGTGTCTATGGTTTTCAGGTAAGCTACAGCAGCAATTGCTTTAACAGAAGCATCCGCAAACACACAAAGTCTTTGCATCTGAACATCTGCAGATGACAGAGGAGCATATGGGCGTGGAATTTTAAGATTAGATAGCGCTGTTAGTGAGTCCTTCCACTCTAGCCATAGGTTCTTCCTGTCGGTGGGGAGAGGGTGGTCCCAATCTAGCGACTCACAGGTTAAGTCTCTGAGTAGTGCCTTACCCTGGATGGTGACAGGTGCTGCAAAGCCTAAAGGATCGTATAGGCTGTTTATGGTAGACAGGACACCTCTACGGGTAAAGGGTTTTTCCTCTGTGTTTACTTGGAAAGTGAAGGTGTCAGATCTTAAGTCCCAAAGCAAACCAAGGCTGCGTTGCATGGGGAGTGAGTCTGTGCCTAGATCTAAGTCCTTTAACTCATTGGAATGGTCTTGGACAGGAAAGGCTTCTAAAACTTCTCTACTGTTGGAAGCAATCTTGTGGAGCCTTAAGTTGGAACACGCAAGCATTGCCTGAGTTCTTTTGAGGAGACTGATTGCGGCTTCATTTGTGGGTAGTGATTTCAAGCAATCGTCTACATAGAAATCCTTGTCCACAAATTGTCTGACGTCTGACCCATACTCTGACTCTCCCACTCTAGCAGAGTGTCTGAGGCCATATATAGCAACTGCAGGGGAAGGGCTGTTGCCAAATATGTGCACCTTCATGCGATATTCTGTGATGTCTCCAGAGGGGTTGTTGTCCCTGAACCAGAGAAACCTCAGAAAGTTTCGGTGTTCTTCCTTAACAAGAAAGCAATAGAACATTTGTTGTATGTCTGCCATGAATGCGACTGAATCCTTGCGGAAGCGGAGAAGTACTCCCAATAGTCTGTTGTTGAGGTCAGGGCCAGAAAGAAGGACATCATTTAGAGAGACACCTTCATGCTTGGCGCTGGAATCAAACACCACTCTAATCTGCCCTGGCTTCTTAGGGTGATAGACCCCAAATATGGGTAAGTACCAACATTCTTCTGAGTCTTTGAGGTCTGGAGCTACCTCAGCATGGCCATTTTGGAATATTTTGCCCATGAAGGAAAAGAAATGTTCTCTCATCTCTGGTTTCCTTTGCAGATTGTGTCTTAAGGAAGTGAGGCGTTTATATGCTAGTTCCCTGTTGTTAGGCAAACGTTGTCTCTGTGGCCTAAAGGGAAGAGGTGCTACCCAGTTATTACTCACGTCTTTCTCCATACTGCTTTCCATAACCTCTAGGAAGATCCTATCCTCAATGGACATTGCTACCTGGTTGTCTTCCTTTGTTCTCCTGAACACTGAGTGTCCTAAGTCGCTTTGGTCATCGTCATAGGCATTGCTGTCACAGAGGGAACTTAGGAAAGGAAGAGGTACAGGGTTGTTGTGCGGTAGCTCCTTTATGAGGATGCGATTTTGACAGGGTTGGAACAGAGAAGGACGACCATTCTCGAGGGTACTAGTGAGCAGATTATTAACAGATGCCGGTTTGTGTGCACCTCCCAGGCAAACATCACCTATAATGACCCACCCAAGATCCAGCTTTTGGGCATATGGCGCACTTTTAGGACCGTTGATCAGTTTCCTTACTTTGTGGACTTGCAAGATATCCCTCCCTAGGAGTAAGATTATCTGAGCCTGATCATCAAGTTCTGGTATGAGATGTGCTATGTGCTTCAAGTGAGTCTGGTGAGCTGCTGCGTCTGGTGTGGGAATCTCCGATCTGTTGTCTGGCATCTGGTTGCACTCTATTATGGTCGGCAAGGGTAGGCATGTCTTACCATCCATAGATTCAATTTGTAGGCCGTCAGCTCTTCTCCCCGCCGTTTCCACTGTACCTGCACAAGTCCTAAGGGAGTAGGGGCTGCTGGGGCCTTTAAGGTTTAGAATGTCAAAAAACACAGGTCTGGCTAGTGACTTATTACTCTGATCATCCAAAATGACGTAGAGCTTGACTGCTTTGTCTCTGCGTCCCTTTGGGTAAACTTTCACTAGACAGATTTTAGAGCAGGATCTGCCACCTGTACTTCCTTTGCAGACTTCAGTGCACTGTGAAGTGATTGCTGTGGTATCTGTACTAGAGTCTTTGGTCTCCCTGCCTTGCTCCTTGTCACCATGGACAGGTGGGAAGGTTCTTGGAGTAGGCCTTGGGTGTAAAGCTGTGTGGTGCTCTGTGCTGTCACACTCTGTGCATTTGACACTGACCTTACAGTCCTTGGCGAAGTGTGTAGACGAAGAGCAGCACTTGTAACAGATGTTGTTATCTTTGAGGAAAGCTTTGCGTTCCTGGATGGTCTTTGTCCTGAAGGCTCTGCATTTCAGAAGAGGATGTGGCATCTTATGTAGAGGGCAGAACTTCGTTGGGTCATTGTCTTGATCCTCTGGCTGAGACTCTGCAAATCTGTGGGAAGAAATGTTAGTTTTGTGCACTGCTACTGGAGCTCTGAGTTGCTTAGGGCCAGCAGAAGTGATGTAAGACACTGGAAAAATGAAGCTGGGGTCATCTTTCGTTCCTGCTTGTCTGTCTACAAAGTCCACAAACTCACTAAATGGTGGAAAGGGCACATTGTGTTTCCGTTTGTAGTTACAGCCATGAGCAATCCATCTTTCGTGTAACTCATAAGGAAGTTTTTGAGCTAAGGAGTTAATACCTCTAGCAGAGTCAAGATAAGAAAGGCCAGGTAAGTCACCTTCTGCTTTAGCAACTTGTAACTCCATACATAGGTCACTGAATTCTCTGAGTCTTTGATAACCTCTGCTAGGTATTTTTGGAAAGTCTTCTATCCTTTTAAACAGTGTACTCTCTATAGCCTCTGGTGAGCCATAACATCTATCCAGTCTGTTCCAGATGTTTGTAAGGCCTATCTCAGGGTTGTTTATATTAATGTCTCTGATCCTTTTGGCGTGTTCCGCAGAATCATTGCCAAGCCACTTTACAAGGAGTTCTATCTGTTGTCTGCAAGATAGATCTAGACCTTGGATAACACTCTGGAAAGAGGATCGCCACGCCCTGTAGTGTTGAGGGCGATCACTAAATTTGGCAAGTCCTTGGGTAACTAACTCGCGTTTGGCCAGGAACTTGGCAAAGTCTACAGTAGCCTGATTGGCATTGGGGTAGGCTGCTGGTGTATTGTGGTGCGGTGTAAAGGCATACCTGATAGAAGTCTCTTCTTTAGGCTCTCTGGGCTCTAACTTGCATACGGTTGGCAGTTCGTACCGGCTCGTTGCATACACCTTTGGGGTGAAGACAGGTGTTTGATGTTTGTATGAAGGTTGAGTACCTTGTGGAGTAGAGGGTTTGGTTGGGACTGGAACGTCTGGAACACTGTCAGATTTTTCTTGCCTGTGGCACTGGGGTCCAAGGTCGTCTTGTTGCTGCTTGACTTGGAGTGGCTCCCTGACATCATGTTTAATTTCTTGTTGTGGGATGCTGCTTGGGTCACAGTGCTGGTAGACATAATCCGACGTGCGTTGCGAGGAATCTTGGTGTTCTTTCTCTAGGCCTGGTATGCTGCTACCTGCTCTTGGCTCATCGTAGACGGCTGCTTCTAGAGCTTCTGCTTCTGCAATGGCGGCGGCAGCATCTCGCTCCACTGCCAGCTTCTCCATGTTAGCTTCTAAGATAGCTTGCTGCAGTTTCAGAGATGCCTCTTGCTGAGCTCTTTCGTCTTCCAGGCGTATTCTTTCCATCTCTCTCTCTTGTTCCTGTCTCACCCTTTCTGCTTCAAGGTGGGCCTTTTCTTTTTTCATCTGCAGCTCTTGGTCTGCGAATGCGGCCCTGGCTCTTGCTGCTTCAGCTTTCGAACGGGCGATAGCTGCTGCATTTGCGACAGATGACCTAGATGAGCTTGCTTGTGATCGTGTTTTGTAAGAAGATGTTCTACTGTGAGACATGGCTGCGGGGAAGAAGCTGTCTTGCTGTATAGAGACCGTTCTAGTGTCGGTACTGCTTGACAGAGCGCGTCTCTGTGTAGCGTGGCTGCTTGCTTTGCCTCCCACAGGCCTGCTTCTTTAAGGCATCTGACTGTATGGTACTGTGTAGCCCCAGGCTGTACAGACTTCCGAAGTCAGCTTATCTTCCCTTCAGAGGTCAGCTTAAAAATTTCACTGTTCTGTCTCAAGGACATTCAGCTAAACCATTCTTATCCCATAAACATGATACCATATTTCTTCGATCGCAGTTTATTGGAACAAGCTAGGTGAAACTACAAATAACAAGAATAAACCTTGATAAGTACAATATCCCATAAATTTAGCATACATTTCAAAGACAAATATACACAGTACAATATGAGACAGTAAAACTTACTTTTTAAGTTCAATAAGGGATTGATGGTAAGAGATTGAAACAAGACCTCTTGCAGTCTGAAAAGCATGATGAATGTGTCTCTTCCTGTGAGACTTTACCCAGAATACTTTGCTTTCCAAGTACTTCCTAGGTTATAAACTTTAATAACAACATTTACACAATAGAAACAATACCAAAAAGGGACGCTAGATGGCGCCTACGCTCTGCAAATGATTCCTATAAAAAGTAACAACAGTAAATGTCATTTACAACAACACAAATGCAGATAATCAGAATATATCCATCTGATGGGCAGAACATAGGGTAATAGCATTTATCTCGACTAGCCCCGTGTAACATGTTCCCAGCATCATATTGTCTTCTCCAGACAAAAATGTCCACACTCTCTAAATCTCATTTCCTCTGTTATGTCTGCAATTTCTGAAAGTCATCTCAAGCATTACATATATTGAACATTATGCGTGGCACTTTAGTGATGTCAGGGGCTGCATTTAAGGCCCACTTTAGTTCATAAGTTGACAACCACCGGTCTAACTAATATGTGGGTCTTGCATTTTGATGCAGGGCGCACTATTACCCATATGCACAAGGAAATGGTTGCCTGATCCAGCCAATCACATTTAAATTGTTAATTTACTGAATATCTCTGGGTATTTTGTCCTATTTACAGAGAGTATTTATTTTTATTTTTTTATACATTAGATTTAAAATTAAGTCATAGAACCGAATATACTGATGAGAGCATCCAAAGCCTGGCACTTCCTCTGCCACTTGAAAGCGTGGAACATAAGCCTGTTCAATTATCCAATAAAGGTAAAGGTATCACTTTAGTTCTTGTATTCTTCTTCTCCCGTTATTAGCATAGATGTTTTGCTCCTCCACTTCCCTATCAGTCCCTTAACCTGATAAAACAAATTAAATATTTATTCACGTGTGCAAGCATTCGCTGTTGTTCACACCACCGACGGAGGACTTTAATTACGGTGCTGGGCTTATTCCAATCTTCTGACATCAGAATGAAATCAGACTCTTTCGAGTACAGCGTGAAGCTACCGTTAATGAATTAATGAATTCTGTACTGCAGCTCTGCTGGGACCGAGATAAGATATGAAATAAAGCTTAATACTTAAAGATACTCCACTGATAATTTCAGCATAACCTTTTTGCAGCGTGGGCTCTGGTGCAAAACAACAGCCTTTAGAGCAAAGGGTGTTGTGTATTCCTAGTCTGCATTGTTTTTTTCTTTTTGGCATTCCATCTTTTAAAGTAGATGTTTCCCAACTCTGAAATAACAGAGGAAAATGTCAACTGAACTTTAAGATGTGGAATTTTTGTTGGCTTGGTCTATTTTTACTGAAGTAAATCTAAACTCTAACTAGATGACATTTAGATTGCTAAATCATTATGTCTATACTGTTTTCAATTTTTTATATCCTTTTTTGCATCTAGGTACTGCTGATGCCCTCCAGCCTCATTCAGTTACTCCCTGTTTGGAAGCACTTGCGTCAGTGTTGACTACACATGATTGTTAAGGTCTGGCTTCCTTATAGTGACAACGGTGGACAATACCTGTGCAATATGCCTCAACATGGCTGCTTGTAGTGAGTGATGCAGAAGGACAACTCAGAGTTAGCCCACGTTCACATTGGTCCAATTTGGCATGCAATGAGACATGTCAAATCGCATGCCAAATCGGTGGCTATTGCTATCAATGGCACCGTCCGAATCAGTGCGGCACTGACTCCCAAAAATAGTTCCCGTACTACTTTTGGTGACTTTGGGGAACCTGCACAGATGTCTATCAAATCGCCCCTGAAGTCGGACTGCATTGCTGGTTTGAAACCTGCAGCAATGTGAACCTAGGCTTAGTTGTCATGGATTATTATTGTTGATTATTGGAATAATAGGAAGGGCTTTAGGAAGGAACCTCATTGCAAGATCAACAGGTGTTCTTTTAATATGTCTGGGGTTTTCCAATAAAGACAGCGTGTTGGGTCTTCAAAAATTTTAAGTCAGCAGGTACTGTAACGAAAAACGAGCACATCCTCTCTATAGCAACCTTTTTCAACCAGGGTGCCCAGGCACCCTGGGGTACCATCAGATTTCTTCAGGGGTGCCTTGGCAAAATGCCTACAAATTGCCTAAAATTTGTATAAAAGACAGCAGGTGGCTCAAGCCTGCCTTTTAGTTACACAAGCCACATGTTTTCATTGTGCACCATCACAACCTTGTAGCCACCGGTGTCTTAACAACCAATGATGTTATCGGTTGATAAGGAGGAGGTTGAGCGCCTGCACGGCATCCTTGTTTGCTCCTCCCCGTCAACACTGGGGTCACATTAGCTGAGTGAGGAAGAGAAACTGAAGAGAAACACTAGTCAGTACCAGTGTGGAAAGGTGTATTTGCTTTGGAAGAATAAATTGCCTCCAACGTTGGGTGTCCTATGTGTGTGGATGTTTCTGCATTATGTAAAACTATTATGTAGCAAAGTCCCGGGGCCCCTGAAGCCCAATGGTGGGTTACAAGGCATGGTGGGTAGGGTATAATGGAAGATGAACAGGTGGGTGCCAGACACTTTTTGAATGCAAAGAGATTTATTGTCTCTTAAACAGAACTGTGGGAGAGAGGATTAGGGCCAAGACACCCTTAGGTAGATGCAATGTTAATTGGCAAACTCAGAGACTTCTACAGGTAGACAGCTATACAGGTGAAGGCCTCCAGCTGGACCCCACTTTTGTATAGGTAGGACCGCTGTCTATGGCAACAATCTTGTACCTGTTACTAACGGTAAAGTATTCAACTTTCTGCAATACGAACGGTTCTCTTTAGCCCACACTCACCGTGGATCTTCACTCAACAAGCTCCCAGTCTCTCTCACTAGACTTCAGATCCACTAGCCACTGGATCCCCTCAGCTCTTTCACTGTAGCATTCAGTATCTTCCTCAAGCGTCACACCCACTTCACTTCTCGGTCCCTGGCTTGGTATTCACAGATACTCCTCAAGCTTCACCCCTGCAGACACGTTAGGTCCCTGGCTTCGCACTTCAGAAGTGTCACCTCTGCTGTCCCACTGGATCCCTGACTTGGCACTTGCTGATGCTTTCCCACTTCTTCACCGTTCCCGGTTGGCGAGAAGTCTGCTCTGGTACTGGCCTCAGCTTACTCACAATGGTCTCCGTTAGCAAGGTGGATGGTCCCTTTGTGGCGACAGCTTCCCCTCTACCTCCGACCACAAGAGGTTTCCCTGCCGACGGAACCGTTACTTCTGGTTGGACTACAAGCCCGCAGTCTCAACCCTGCACTAATTCTGGATAGGCTCTCAGATAGCCTAGCAGCCAGATGTCCCCGGGATAGGCCTTAGGTTTCTGGCCTAGCAGCCCAAGGCAATACAACATACGTCCACCCAGATGGCCATCCAGGTGCACAGAACCCCGATCCCCTGACTCCACCCAAATAAATAGGCTCTCCCAGCAGGCCAAGGGACCCAAGAAAATCCCTGACCATTGGCTGAGACACCCCATTCATTCCCAATCTGTCCTTGCAATGCCCTTGTCTTATCTTCTGTCACCAGATACCCGGCCATCCAGTGACAGAAGAGAGAAGTGCAGCAATTCCAGAATAAGGGTGAGATCAATTGGCCAATGCAACTATCACTTGGCAAATAAATTTAATAGCAACCCTGCCTAAACATTAGGGTGCTACAATTAGTTAAATTTTTTGCATTTTAGAATGGGGTGGCTCAAGTTTGTGCGTCATTTTATCTGCTTGCTGACCATCCTCCGTCATAATACTGCAGGGGGTGGGCACGGCTGCGCAATTCGCGGCAGGTGTACGTCCGCCGATTAAAGGGCTATGAGGAGCGCGACGCTTAAGCCGATGCGCTTGGCCGCCAGCGACCAGCAATCGCTCCTCACAGAGCCAGAACAGGGATCTGTCAATGTAAACAGACAGAGCCTCATTCTGTCAGGGAAGTAGAGAGAGATCTGCTGTTCCTAGTGATCAGGAACAACGACCTCTCTCCTCCTCCAGTCAGTCCGTCCCCCCACAGCTAGAAACACCTCCCTAGGGAACACTTAACCCCTTGATCACCTCCTAGTGTTAACCCCTTCCCTGACAGTGACATTTATACAGTAATCAGTGGTTATTTTTAGCTCTGATCGCTGTATAAGTGTCAATAGTCCCAAAAAAGTGTCAAAAGTGTCCGATCTGTCTGCCACAATGTTGCAGTCCCGCTAAAAATCGCTGATAACCACCATTACTAGTAAAAAAAAAAAGAGATTAATAAAAATGCCATAAATATATCCCCTATTTTGTAGACGCTAAAACTTTTGCACAATCGCTTATTGAGATTTATTTTATTTTTTTTTACCAAAAATATTTAGAAGAATACATATTGGCCTAAAGTGGTTAAAGGTTGCCTTGACTGAAAAAGTTTGAGAAACACTGCTACAGTGATCCATTTCTTTTAGTTCTCCTTTATTTCAGCACTGCAGCCTTGAAAAGACATTTTGGCATTCTACTCTTCCAGAAGTGTTGAATGCCTGTGGCCCCCCTTCCTTCACTTGTTCCTACCACTGACCCTTACATTACTGCTAAGTCCTGGGTGTCCAAAGAAGGAACTAGCATGCAGTGGGGGTCATAGGTATCCAACATTTCCAGACGTATTGAATGCCAACAAGGTTTTTTCGAGGTTGCAGCTTTGGGCTCAGTTCCAGGTGGTGACATGTTGGGGCAATGTTGATATGGAGCTGTTTTGCTGGTATTTCGCCAACCAGAAATCTCCTGTATGTGCCAACTGCCAGTCATCAGCACACACCACAGCCTGATGTCCAAATTGTGAGTCCTTTCGTCAGAAGGGGACCTCCAAGCAGGCGGCCGGTGGTTCTTCAGGATTTTCAGGTCAGGTGGATAAAATGGGTAGACCCATCCATTATCTGGGTAAAGCTCAGCTATGCAATAATTACAATTACACAGGTTGCAACTACAACCAACTACAACCAATGCAGGCTATTGCACGTTTGCTCTAATTGCTTCAGAGCTCACCCTAATGCCGCGTACACACGAGGGACTATCCCGCGGGATTGTCCGCTGGACTCAAGTCCACCGGATAATCCCCTTGTGTGTGGGCGCCGGGGGACTTTTTGGCGCCAAAAGTCCGGCGGACTAGGTTTAAGTTTTGTTTTAAAATTGTCCGCTGGAGCCTGTTGCACTTAAACTGTGAAAATCTATCCGTGTTTGATGTATGCTCAATAAACTTGGTTTTGATTTAAAAAAAATAAAATTGTCCGCTGGACTTGGCAGTCCGGCGGACAATCCCGCCGTTAGTAGGCTAGTCCGCCGGACTTTTGAAATGAAAGGACTTGCCGCTCATTGGAAAGTCCGTTCATTCCCGCTGACTTTTTCCAGCGGATTGTCCGCCGGAGAAGTCCGGGCGTGTGTGGGCAAGTCACATGCTCGGAAGTCCGGGCGTGTGTGGGGAAGTCCCGCCGGAACTGTCCGAACGTGTGTACGCGGCATAAGTCCGCCTGTCTTGTCAAGTCTTTGAGTACGTCATGACTATGCCAAGTCAATATCTTTTTGCTTGGGGATTACCTGGAAAACCACCCATCCCCAGCATTCAGACAGTTCTTGCTGGAGGGTTTTTCAACAGGATTTCACACTGGCTTCATCACCCTTCCAATCGAGTCTTTCGGATGTAATAATTTGATGTCGGCGGCGAGTCACCCTGCTATTGTCAATGAGTTACTGGAGGCAGAACTGTCCAAGGGGTTCCTGATCGGTCCTTTCCTTTCATCACCTTTTTTCCAATAACTATCGCTTGATTTATGATTTGTCCATGCCTCATTCATCTCACATTCCTAGCCTTAATTCTCTTATCCCCTCCGAGAAGTTTTTTCTGAAGTATTCATCAGTGGATTTGGCTATCCAGAACATTTTACAGTTAGGCAGAGGTGGTTGCAAGTCTGCCTTTGGAGAAGTTGGTCAGGATACACCAGACCATTCATCTGTTTGTCCAATCCCCAGTCTGTTCCAAGAGGCACTTGCAGTCTCTTTTGGAGATGCTAAATCACGCCATGAGGATCATTCCTCAGGGTAGGGCGTTTGTTTCCAAATTGCTGGCCCTCCTTCCCCAACAACAGGATTCTGACTCGGCTGTCAATTTACTAGCAGATGCCCGAGCCGATTTAATCATGTGGGATCAGTTCCTGTGTGGAATGGCATCTCTATGTTTATCCCGCATCCAACAGATAGTTTTCCCAGAGTGTTTTCAGACGCCGCCACTTCAGTCGGTTTTGCGGCCATTTTTGGCCATGAATGGTTGGCCAGCCATTGGCCCCCAGACGTTTTCCATCTGCCGAAGTTTTCGGGGTGAGTTTATCAGTGGGGATCGCAACGGTGCAGCTGATGCTTTATCTCGTCTCAATATGCCTCAATTTTTCTTATAGCATCCGGTAGCAGAATAGATGGGCCAGCCAGTTCCCCCTTACTCGCTATTAGTCATGGATTAAACACATTATGGACTTGGGCGATCGATTTGGCTAATAGGTCTTGATCCAGAAATATGCTGAAAGCATACACGACGGGTTGGAAGACTTTCCTCAGGTTTATGTCTTTATACACTTGCAGTTGCCCTGAGGATATCAACTATGTTATGACTTTCACTGCGTATTGTCACAGTGAGTTGGCATTGTCTGCTAATACCATCAAGCTGTATTTTTCGGGTATTCAGCACTTCAGGTCCCTGCATACACCTGACAGTCCATCCATTTTTGCAGCTCAACCTCTGAAAGCCATGCTAAGGGGTATACAGAGAACCCAGGGGAGATCTCAGTTGTCTAGTTAACCTATCACTGCCCAGATTTTTTGGTGATATGTCGGACGTACTGTCTCCTTCCCCTTTTGGTGCAGGTCTCAGCCTAGTGCTTAGGGCAGCTATTTATCTCAGTTTCTTTGGATTCCTCCGACCTGGGGAAGTGTCCCAAGCTAGCTGTCATGCACCTGTTCTGCTCAGAGGTAGTCCCACCAGATTCCCTGAGCATTACGAATTACAGCTTTCCAACAACAAGAACAGACAGGTCAGGGGTTTGTGGTAAAATACTACCGAACCAACAGTAATTGGTGTGCAGTTGAAGTGTTTGACTCTCTCTGCAATCTTTTCGTAGCAACTCCACTGGATAGCCCTCTGCTCCCCTTTCCCATGCATCCTATCACTTCAAAACAATTTCTTACGTTAGGACCCTACTTGTCAAATTAGGTTTAAATCCAAAGCAATTTTCTGGACATTCATTCAGGATCAGGCAGCGTCCGCAGCTTCAAAGCAGGGTGTCCCATCATACATTATTAAGTACATGGGGCATTGGAGATCCTCCTGTTACAGCAGGTACATACCCGAACCCCATACGGAAGTTAGCAGAGCGTTCGCTACTTTATTGGATTCATTGTTACCTGTCTCATTAAAGCTTTTCTTACTTTACCTACCGACCAGCTAGACCAGGGCACATCTCAGGGCTTGGTAGTTAGGGTTACCGCATTTTCCAAGTGAAAACTTCCGGAGACCAGCCTGGATTTGTTGGAGGAGTCGGGGGGATATATCCCTCCTCCTCTGGCAGGTCCCACGTCAGCTTCTCTTCCTGGTTCTGGTTCCCACCCTCCCGTTCCCCAAACTTTAATTCCATATACATCATACATTTCTCTATACTCATTCAGGGTATGCCCTCTTTTAAGCGTACCGACCAGCTAGACCAGGGCACATCTCAGGTCTTAGTAGTTAGGGTTTCTGCATTTTCCAAGTGAAGACTCTGAATACACATATATATATATATATATATATATATATATATATATATATATATATATAAATAAATGTAGCGCCAGGCTCCTAACGAGCATGCGCTATGTGTTTTGTAAATTTAATGTTCCTGGAACCACAGTTGGGTTTCGGGGTTAATTGTACCAAATTATGGTTTCAGTACCAGTCTGGCTGGATTGCACTGGGTTCTGCTTGGCCATAGGTGTCGCTGTCACCTTTGGCAGGCATGAGAACGCAGTTTGGCTGGGCGTATTGGGTGCCAATCTCTCTCGGAACCAACCAGTGAGTGTGTCGTCTTGCTGTTCATTCTGGGAGAGGGTACTTAAGGTACTGAAATCACGTGCTTCTGGGTTCCGGTCCAAAAGATCTTTCTGTCTGTTTGGTCCTGGTCCTCCTGACCAGCGCTCAGGGCCCTCATGGCCTGGGGTGCGGATCCATCCAATTCGAGTCTCAGGGCTGGCTAGCCCGAGGCAAAGTAACTGGAAGGAGGGTTCCAAGGTGGTCCGGTGCCGTCTCGTCTGTGGAGAGGCCCAGCAACTGAGAAAAGCAACCAGGGGAGGACTCTTCAGAAGAGGGCCATGCACAAGGCTGGTTCCTCAGCAAGAGCCTGGAAGCTAAGTTGAAAGACACCAAGTGAATCCACGCTCATACGGATATCGCCGGACCGGCTGCAAGATACTGGTACCGTATGAGGGTTCTCCAAGTTTGTCCATATCCTTCAGTTACAATCAAGTCTGTGGCAGAGACTTTCATTTACAAGTTCTATAGTCAAGTTTGTGGCAGAGACTTTTCTCTATTTGAATAATCTATCGGCTGCTAAGCCTGGTGAGAGAAGGTTTATCCGATGGCCGTGAAAATCCAGTTGTAAATGGCTATTCTCTGGATTCTATAGTGAGTGACTTTCAGTTTAAGCAGTTCCAAGAGTACCTGAACTTTCTACCTAAACCCTCTATCCCTATTGGGAGACTGTGTTCGTCTACCCGTTTTTGCAAATAAAAATCCCAAAGTGGATCCAGTGTCAGTTTCTGCAGTTCTTTGGGCCATCTACCTCGGGAAACCCCTAGACACCTACGACGTCAAGAAGGTAACGGTAAGCCCAAATTAAACCAGCAGCTCATTTGGGGGTTTGTGCTACTGTGCCCTGTCATTGTTGTGGGGCCCAAAGCAGCTGCCTCATACTTGCCAACTATCCTGGTTTAAATTCCCTCGTCCCTTGAGGCCTCAATATCTCAGTGTGAAGTGCTGCTACTAATGCTGCCCAGCTCTGCCCTATTGTTGTGTACAGATGACTCACCTGCAGACCCTATGTTTACATGTAAATTACCAGCATTCATATGTAAATAGTGGTGGCATTCATATGTAAATAGCAGCGGCCAGTGGCATTTATATGTATATCATGCCCCCCTGAGGTCATATTCACAGTAATCTCTAGCAACCAATCAACAAGCAGAAATCATGTGCTGTAACCTCTAGCAACTAATCAGTGAGCCGTAATGTGTGCTGTAACTTCTAGCAACCAGCCAGTGAGCGGTAATGATACACTGTAACCTCTGGCAATCAATCACAATAGCTGCCTGATCTGATTCAGTAAACTTATTTTGAGTCTAGCTGCTATTTATTGTATGTCTCAGAGCAGGTAGAGAGCGAAACTGCATGGGGGGCCCCAAAAAAAGTTTTGCCCAGGGTCCAATCAATATTAAGACGGCCCTGAAACACACACAAACGCGTTTTGCCTTTCATTCCTATTTTGGGTTGTTTTACAAGGTGAGGGTTTACATATACTTTAATTGCAATAGATCCTCACTCTTAAGCCCCATACACACGCTCGGATTATCCGAGGACCAGGTCCGTCGGATCATGTCCGTCATACTTTGTCCGATGTTGGTTTTGCGTACACACGGTCGGACAAAGTTGTCGGAAAATCCGATCATTCTGAACGCGGTGACGATTGTTGCCTACGACGGGACTACGTAGAGGCTAGTAGCCAATAGCTTTGGTCTTGTAATGTGATCTGAGCATGCGTAGCACTTTGTCCGTCGGACAACGGTACACACGATCGGATTTGGTGTGATCGGACCGTGTTGTCAGAAAATCTATCCAGCAGGAGATAGGACTTTGTCCGTCGGACAATCCGACGTACACTGTCCGATGGTGCATACACACGGTCTGATTTTTCAACAACATTGTCCGATCGGACAGAATCCATGCGAAAATCCGACCGTGTGTATGGGGCTTTACAATGCAATTTTCCCCCATGACACAGGGGAAATTTCAGTACAAACTGAGAATGATACATTGTGACTACAAAGCAGTATCCTGTAATGACACATGATAGCCCATTAATAAAATGCTATAACATCTGCAACATAAGAATTATGATAGCAGTTAGCAACTGTGTCTGCAAGTAACAGACAACAGAGAAGAACGCTAAAGACAAACCACAGTTATTCCAGGACTGCTCACTGGTAATTAAAGGCTTTGCTTCAAAATGCTAAAATAGAACTTCCCTTTGAACATTTAATATATCCTTAGCACCATTTTTTGCTTGTATAGGGACATTTTGCTTGCATGTTACTAGATAATAGGGAACGATAATTACAGTTTACAAAATAAAATGAGTGCACGCACGGATGTCACACTGCAGAAAGCCATATAAACAACAAACAATGCAGAAACTTTGTTTAAAACTCCAGTCAAAAGTTTTTCAATTTATATATGTACAGAAGGGATTGAACCTCTTTTAGCTTTTTTTTGTTATTGCTGCCCGTATCTTTATAGAATCAATTTCTCTTCACTTCCTGTTATGCCAAAAAGGAATTGAGGGGAAATCCCCCTTATGGGGACACAGATAACAATCAAATCTAGACAAAGGTTCAAAACCTCTCTCAGGCTTGGTTCACAACTATGCAGTTTGCTTTCGATCAGTTTCTGAAGTGCTTTTTGCGCTGCATTTTTGCACACTTTTTTGTGCATTTTTTATGCATTTTGCAGTTTGCATATTCTTTTTCTCGTTCAAATATTTTATTGAAAATACAAGAATAGAAGCAAAGTTCAAATGACAGAAAAATACAAGACAAATTGGAGGGGAGTAGCCCCATGGAGCAATACGGAAGGTAAATATATGTCAGTAAAAATGACAGAAAATGGCGAGCTAGCTCAGTGCTGAGTTTGTGAAGCAACAAAAGAACTAAAATGTAACAATAGGAGGTGCAAGTTTGAGCATGTTTCCAAAGAACTGTAAATCTTAACAAAGAGCTTGTGGAATAGTGTTTAAACATAAGAACAACTGTGTTGAGTGGGATGTCTAGTTGGGCAGGCTGCACCCAGCTTTAGGAGGCTGAACATACCAAGCTAATTTGGATGGGCTGGTCCAGCGGGCAAATCCCATGGATGAAGGAAGAGGCCAAAGTATCATCAGAAGGAGAGAAGGAAAGGAAGTGACCAGGAATAGTAAGAAAAAAAGAGAAGAGAGATAAAGTGAGAGAGAGTGGGAGAAAAGGGAGGGGTCGCCGGGAAGGAAAGGGGAGGACTGGGGGAGTCTGGTGTCAATAGACAATCAAGGCCTAAAGGGAGGTGAGTTAAGGGAGGAGGAGGGTACTGTCAAAATCAGGTGGAAGGAAATGGTCCACCCAGGATTGTCATAGTCACTTATATTTGGAGACTCTATAAAGGACAACAGCTTCAACCTTGGCATGAATCATTGCCCTGGTGATTCTATGTGTTTGACTTCAAGGGTATGCAGACTGGGGGTTTTCCAGGCCTTTGCAATTATTTCCTTAGCAGCATTGGTAACCTGCAAGAGCAATTTGAACTGAAGGCAGGATACCTCAGGGGGCTTCATGTTAAGCAGGGCAGTAGAGGGATCAGGCTGGAGACGCACCCCTGCCAGGGTAGAGAGGATTTGAAAAATTTTGGTCCAGAATGTTTGAGGGAATGTTTGTCTGTTGGGCACCCCTATCCATTGCAGCCTCAAAAGCATGTAGGTGGGTAAGAAGACAATAATTTAGAAATCCAAGCAGGGACCCAGTACCAGTGCATTAGCACTTTATAATTAGTTTCAGAGGCCACTACATTCTGAGAAGCAGACTTCGTAGCTAACTAAATATCCGACCAGTCCTTAGCCTCTAAGTGGAGGTCCAAATCTGATTCCCCCTTAGCGACATAGCGGAGGGAAGTATGAGTGGGAGGGTCTAGTAGACAGGCGTAAAGAAGGGAGATCAGTCCTCATGCATGGGGGTCATTTTTACACGTATCCTCAAAGGAATTCATGTCAGGTAGAGATGGGTCCGTACGTAAGCATGGGGGTGAAGAAGTGTTTGAGCTGGAGGAAGCAGAATATTTTGGCACAAGGGAGACCGTATGACTCGCATAACACAGGAAACACCTTAAAAGCGTGGTGAATGAGTGGGCACGAATGAGGCCAGCCTTAGACCAATTGCAAAAAGAGGAAGGGGGTTGTGGGGGGATGGGAGTTTGTATTTGAATTTAAGAGTGTCCCACATCTGCAGGGAATGGCGTGTCACCGAGTATTTACTGTTTTGCGGTCATCTGGGCGTAGACAAAGTAAGTTAGCCACCAAAAGTGGGTCACAATTGACTGACTCTAACGCAACCCAAACGGGAACTGCAATTTTAATTTTTTATGTTTTTTTTGGCCAGTTTGTTGTTGGGTGGATTAAAAAACGCAAATTGCAGTAAAAGTGCACTACATACTTTTCTGCAACCTCTCCATTGAACCAAAATGCACCGTATTGCTTTAAAAAAAAAGTCCCTGACTCTTTCCAAAAACGAGTATAGATGTGAATGTGTCCCATAGCAAACCATGTTAAATGGACTGTAGTGCGTTTCTGCAAAAAAGCAATAAAAAACGCATAGGTGCAAACAGAGCCTCTGACACCATCAGATAGCCAGGACCGGCCGCCGCTCCTCTTTCCTGATCTACAGTGGGAGGGGCTGAGATTCCCCTCTGACGTCAGCTGGGGGGTCGCGTGACCGTACACCAGCGAAGTGAAAGAAGATATTTAGATGCGTGATTTATAAAAAACAGACACTGCACAGTATATCCTGTTATTACAGGAGGGCTGCCAGTAATTGTAATCACTAACTTTACAGACACATGTAATGGAGGAGATAGCTCACACACTAGGAACTGACAGGCATGGAGGGAGGGGTAGAGGGTAGAGACTCTAAACACAGCAGGATGACAGATACACGTAAACTGACCACGGTTGTATGGATCAGCAGCCATGATTACTGTGGTCAGCACACACAGGGGGACACAGGAACAGGCAGAATCACAAGGTATTTTACAGCACAGAAAGGGACAAATCACACTGCACAAACACTATGCTATTATTCATGCTTTAAAGGCTTTTTTATTTTATTTAGGGTACAACCGCTTTAATAATAAGTGGATGGGCATACTTTAGGTACTGGCCTTTTGTATTTCTTAGAAAAAGATTAAGGCATGCTCCCCTGGTGGTATAGGTTTATAGTGTGGTGGTCTCATCCCTTTATATAGACAAAAAAGAACCCCCTATTGTTGGGACTTTAAATAGATCACCACACTCACCAAAGTAGTATGAAAAATGGTAGTTTTATTGACGTGTTAAAAATAGTCACCCAATTATCCAATAACAGGGTACACAATGCAAGATATACATGACATTACAAAAAACGAATTTCTACAAACAAAAAACATAACAACGCTTTACAAAAAGATAAGAATGTGGTACTGAAGCTCTCATGGAGGTATGTGACCCCCCGGATACTCGACGCGTTTCCAGTTACCCGAATGTGGGAACCTTCCTCAGGAGCAGAGAGTAATTGAGTTTGAAATATAACTATCGCTCACATTGGAGCCGATGTTAATGAAATTCCGAGGAGAGAGGGAAATACACCTCCCAGATGTAGCAGCAAACACAGCATTGAATCCTAATTAGATATTCATTATATAGAATATTTGAAGGTCCACAGCGGAGCCCCAGGGGGCCTTTTATATAATAGAAAAATATGATCCGAGGTGAACCCATGAATGGGGTTCACCACCAACTTCCAAGAATTAGTATCCAGGAGAGGAGGAATGAGGTCCCGTTTAGGGATCCTACAAGCCCATGTATACAGGCTGTCCCATGTGGGGAGACATGTGATAGATGTCCGGTGTCTGTGTGTCAGTCTGCCCCCATTCCTCCTCTCCTGGATACTAATTCTTGGAAGTTGGTGGTGAACCCCATTCATGGGTTCACCTCGGATCATATATTTCTATTATATAAAATGCCCCCTGGGGCTCCGCTGTGGACCTTCAAATATTCTATATAATGAATATCTAATTAGGATTCAATGCTGTGTTTGCTGCTACATCTGGGAGGTGTATTTCCCTCTCTCCTCGGAATTTCATTAACATCGGCTCCAATGTGAGCGATAGTTATATTTCAAACTCAATTACTCTCTGCTCCTGAGGAAGGTTCCCACATTCGGGTAACATACCTCCATGAGAGCTTCAGTACCACATTCTTATCTTTTTGTAAAGTGTTGTTATGTTTTTTGTTTGTAGAAATTCGTTTTTTGTAATGTCATGTATATCTTGCATTGTGTACCCTGTTATTGGATAATTGGGTGACTATTTTTAACACGTCAATAAAACTACAATTTTACATACTACTTTGGTGAGTGTGGTGATCTATTTAAAGTCCCAACAATAGGGGGTTCTTTCTTGTCTTTTTTGTATTTCTTAGGCTTTCCCCAGTATTGCCATTTTTGGCATGCTCCAGTTTTAGTAAATAAAAAAGACAAATATTACTTCTAATGGCTGCAAACGTTTTTTGTTCCCTGTAGGGCTGCTATAGTGCAAAATTGGGTGCACCTCTGCACAGAACCCAACCAGCTTCCAGTTTTTTTTGTCAAAGCTTAATTGAAAAAGCTGAAGTTAGAAGTTGATTGACTACCATGCACAGATGCACCAGATTTGGCATTCTCCAGTTTTAGTAAATCAACCCTACAGGCAGCCCCTTTTTGGAAAAAGTACACATTTGAGCAGTAAAAAAAAAAACTTCTTTTAGATAAAGTTTAAAATAATATATTCCAATTACACAACAGTTTCTTCTTCGGCTAAGATAGGAGATTTAATTAAAACGATATTGCAGGCAGCAGTGATGTACTACATCCAAGTTGACTTCAACCTCACGAAAGGTGTCTACTAGGATATATGTGACCAATGAAAAATTCTTCATATGTGTGATGTGTTTATACCTTCGGACAATACGCCCCTAAAGTAGGGTTGTGCCCTCTGAAATTGTTACTGCCAAGATAGCATTAATAATCCAATAGAGGTTCTAATCCTTTCCCCCTTTGGTTGAACATACAGTACACTTTAACTTCCACACCTACTTTGTGTCTCATTTGCCTGGCCTTTCTCAGAAAATTACATCTATCATCTCCTTTCTGTTGTGTTCTACGACTAAAGATAGAGCGCAGGAAGAGGTATGTTTGAAAAGGTTACTTCTGATGAGGAAATGTTTCCAAAAAGCTTCTTAAGCTGTCTGTTTCCTTGGAAACTTGCTTTCTGTGTTGCCCAAAGGTTCCTCCTGTCCAAACCTTTTAATCCTGTCCATAATCCTTGTCACCGACTGTTCGGAGAAGTGCTCTGTGCACTGAACTTGATGAAACATCAAATATTAAGTGATCATCGCACAGGCAAGCTTGAAACATGACATTTCCACTGTCTGCTGGTGGCTCTTACATGGTCGCCTCAACAAAAAAGGAGAAGATTGAATTGTAGGATTATTTCTGTATGGTTGTGTCATCAACCTTCCCATCCTTCTTAAAGTGTACTGTACAAAATGATGGGAAACCCTTCTTTAGCCTCAGACTGCCCTGGGGAAGGCAGCTTGGATCACGAGTGTATACCACTTTTTTCACCACGGGTGTATTAGTGATTACTAACTACTATATTATAATGCCGCGTACACACGAGCGGATTTTCCATCAGAAAAATCTTGGATGTTTTTTCCGATGCTTGGCTTGCATACACACGGTCACACAAAAGTTTGCTGGACTTTCGACCGTCAAGAACGCAGTGACGTACAACACTACGAAGAGCCGAGAAAATTAAGTTCAATGCTTCCGAGCATGCGTCAAATTGTTTCAGAGCATGCATAGGGATTTTGTGCTTCGGAATTGCTACAGAAGAACGGAATTTCCGATCGGAACTTTTTCCAACCGAAAAATTGAGAACATGCTCTCAATCTTTTGCTGGGTGGAAATCGGCCTGCAAAAGTGAGATGGAGCATACACACGGTCGGAATTTCTGACCAAAAGCTCTCATCAGTCTTTTGCTGGCCGAATTTCTGATCCTGTGTTCGCAGCATTAGAGTATTTTATTGTCATTTAATTGCTGGATATAACATCACGTGACCCCCAGGAGGTGACACCAGTTGATGAGCACACTCTTGATTAAGACAACACTTGTTTCTGGTGAGTTGCCACTTCTTTTGGGTATTATACAGGAGGAAGCTTTATTACTCAACTACTTTGGAAATACTTATGGGCATTTACTGATGATTGGACTTTTCTAATGATCTAGTTTACTATTTTTTTACTTTTTTTTGGTGCAAATTTTTGTTACATATATTGTGTTGCGGATTGTATCTTTCTCTTATTGCTAACTGCTATTCCTATTTATATTTTTTTGGGGGGTGTTGCACTAATTTCATGGTGGCAGTGTGGGAGGAAACTGAATTATTCAGAGGAAAAAAAATGTCATTAACCTGTTCCTGTGCGCGCTATAGGTATTCTGCAGTAAACCTTGGAACAGTGCAGGGGATGCCGGAAATTTTACCACAAGCTTTGTGCACACTTTTGTGCAAAATAAGGAGCCAATTATAAAAGCAGTTCTGTGAACACTATGTACAGAAACTACTGCTACTACCATTACTGTCATGGTTTCAACAGAACCAAAAACCTGAATTTTTTTGGCAGCTGTAAGTTACACCTGTGGGAAGACTGACATGGAAATTTCATTTTAATAACATTAAATTGCAATAAGGATAGTGTAGTAATTATAAGCTTTTTTTTAAGCATAAGTAGAGTTTTCATTGAGGTTATGGTACACTGCTGTATATAGCGTTCCATGGCATTGCTTTACTATTTTGGGAACAATAGAGTGGAATTTGCACGCACATTATACAGTGTTAATAACCAATAAAGTGACTGCAAGACTTACAATTAGGGGCCCCCTGTTGTTCTCCCGATACTTGTTCTGGAAGAAGATGTAGACTACTGTGGCGGCCAGAGAGTAGAGGAAGGCAAACACAGCAATTGTGACAAAGAACTCAGCAGAAGATGAAAAGTCTCCGCTCAGCGAGAGATTTTCCCTTCGTTTCCCCTCGCATGTGGGTGCATCAAAATTCACCTGATACAACCTAGAATAAAACACAAAAGATATAAGATGTAAAGATAAACAAACTGGTCTTGTGAAATTTATGGCTTTTTCTTTTTGCGTGGACTTTAAAATAAACCCCTTTCTCAGTATTGGTTTACTTACCCAACTTTTAGGATGTGTAGCAAAATCTTGTCACATATATCATGTTGTGGGAGAAGTAATGGGTTTACCTTTTGTAGACAGCTCTTAAAGAGCAAAAGTACCAGACACGTTTATATTGTCCAGAAGTTAAAGTAGAAATATAGGCAATTTTTTAACCCGTGTCAGATTTTTTTTTTTTTTTCGCCATCTGGGTCCCATTGGGGGAGATTTTCCTTCACTTCCTGTCCCATAGCCAGGAAGTGAGCCATAGACAGGAAGTGAGAGGAAATCCCTGCAAACTAAGGGAATTCCTTGGGGACCCCTAGGTCACACACGGTCGGAAATTCCGACCACAAAATCCGTCTGATTTTTTCAGACGGATTTTGTCCGACACTGGTGTTGCATACACACGGTCGGACAAAGTTGTCGGAAAATCCGATCATTCTGAACGTGGTGACATTCGTTGCGTACGACGGGACTACGTAGAGGCTAGTAGCCAATAGCTTTGGTCTTGTAATGTGATCTGAGCATGCATGGCACTTTGTCCGTCGGAATTCGCTACACATGATCGGAAAAAGTCCGATAGGACTTTGTTGTCAGAAAATTTGAGAGCAGGTTCTTAAACTTTAAAAAGTCCGATGGAGCCCACACACGGTCGAAATTTCCGAAAACATGGTCCGATAGGACATTTTCCGTCGGAAAATCCGACCGTGTGCACGGGGCATTACTGTCACTTTCAATGATAATAGTAAACAGGACAAACATAGCTCCCAACTGTCCCTGATTTGGAGCAAGGTCCCTCTGTCCCTCTTTTCCCCTCATTTTGGTCTGCTCTATAAAGCTATATATAAAATGCACTTTTTATCTTTCAAAAAGTGTTTCCCAGTGCTAAACCTTTCATCCATATTCTAAATTGCTGCATTTGTAAATTTTAAAAGCCAATATAAAGCAATAGTAGTGGTAAAAATGCCCTTATGGATTTAATTAACCTTTTTTTTTGGTTAATTCTCTTTTAACCACTTGCCGACCGGCGCACGACGATATACGTCGACAGAATGGCACGTACAGGCAGGAGGGCGTATATATACGTCCCTCCTTTAGCCTGTCCGTGCCATCGGGAGCGCGCCGGGAGCGGCGCGCTCCCGCGCCGGTCGGGACCCCCGTGAGTCCGATCGCGGTCCCCGCGGACTCGATCGCCGCGGGGACCCCCGCGATCGTCTCACGGGGCGGCTGAACGGGGAGATGCCGAGATAAACAGCATCTCCCTGTTCTGCCTAGCAACTAGTGACGCCGATCTCTGCTCCCTGTGATTGGAGCAGAGATCAGCATTCACTAGCTGACAGCCACGCCCCCCCACAGTAAAAAACACACCCCTAGGCATACTTAACCATTACACTGCTCTCTTGTGGTTAACCCCTTCACTGCCAGTGTCATTTATACAGAAATCAATGCATTTAAATGCATTAATTGCTGTAAAAATGACAATGGTCCCAAAAATGTGTCAAAAATGTCCGATGTGTCCGCCATAATGTCGCAGTCACAAAAAAAAATCGCAGATCTCCGCCATTAATAATAAAAAAAAATTATTAATAAAAATGCTATAAAACTATCCCATGCGATTTTTTTTACCAAAAATATGTAGAAGAATACGTATCGGCCTAAACTGAGGAAAAAAAATGTTTTTTTATATATTTTTGGGGGATGTTTATTATAGCAAAAAATAAAAAATAATGCATTTTTTTCAAAATTGTCGCTCTATTTTTGTTTATAGCGCAAAAAATAAAAACCGCAGGGGCGATCAAATACCACCAAAAGAAAGCTCTATTTGTGGGAAAAAAAAGGACGTCAATTTTGTTTGGGAGCCACGTCGCACGACCGCGCAATTGTCAGTTAAAGCGACGCAGTGCCGAATCGCAAAAAGGGGCCTGGTCCTTTGGCTGCAAATTGGTCCGGTCTGAAAGTGGTTAAAGGTAGTGTGGCAGGGGGGGGGGGGGGGGGGGGGGGGGGGGGGGGCGTGTCCTATGCCTACAAACATTTTCTAATAGGTGTCCCTCATTCCCATCTCAAAATGTTGGGAGGTATGGAAAAATAGAGAGGGTGAATCTCCTTAATGCCTCGTACACACGGTCGGAAATTCTGACAGAAAATGTCCGATCGGACCATGTTGTCGGAAAATCCGACCGTGTGTGGGCTCCATCGGACTTTTTCCGTCGGAAAAAATTTGAGATCCTGCTCTCAAATTTTCCGACATCAAAATCCGATCGGACTTTTTCTGATCGCGTGTAGAGAATTTCGACGGACAAAGTGCCACGCATGCTCAGATCAAATTAGGAGACCAAACCTATTGGCTACCAGCCTCTACGTAGTTCCGTCGTATGCAACCAACGTCACCACGTTCAGAATGGAATGAATTTTCCGACAACTTTGTCCGACCGTGTGTATGCAACACCAGTGTCGGACAAAATCCGTCGGAAAAAATCAGACGGATTTTGTGGTCGGAATTTCCGACCGTGTGTACGGGGCATAACAGTTGCATAGACAACAACAAAAACTGACAAGTGTTCTAATCAAACTCCACTCTATCCAAAACTTAAAAAAAACTTTTGCCTTTAGTTATTCTTTAATGTAAGGTTCAGCTTAATAAAGAGCCAACGTGTTTTGGGAGTTTTGAAGGTCCTCATTTATCAGGGCTTAACTTCAGGTAGAAAGCAGAAGCTGAACTTTGTAATAGTGAAGTAATTCCACAGAGGAGTTGGAAGCCTACTGAAAGTGAGTAACAGGTGCTCCAAACTCTACTGCTCCTCCATCCCTTCACAGCTCTATTCTCCAGCCGCAGGAACCGATCTCACTCTGGGCCCTATCACCTACCAATTGTGGTCAAAATAATGATGTCAGGCTGCATACCGCACACCTTCTTTATTTGCATAGTTTTATTGAAAAGTAACAGAGACGCCACATCCTGCTTTTACCCTTTGAGTCGTAAAGAGGTGAGTGTTGTGCAACCTGACATGATTACTTTGACTTGTCTAGCCCTGATGAAGGAGGGCCTTCAGAACCCACAAAACGCTCTCAATTTTTATAATCAACTTATGGACTTTACAAACAGGTCTGGTGCTTTCCTCACCAAACAGGCACCACCAGGTGCCTCATCGTATGTGCCATTACAGGGAATCAGTGACCAGTTTCTCCTACAACCCTCAATAGAGTACTCCTGATTGACCAATACCTAGACCCAGGAACTGTCACATTGGAGAGAATGCAAAGTCTGAGCAAGGTATGACTTCCACAAAATTAAAATGCTTCTAGGACTATCTGGGTCTTCCATTAAGCTGTGGCAGGCAAATAGCAGGGACCTTAGGGTGCATAATGTGGAACCTGGCAGTACTGAGTATGTATACGAAATATGAGAAAATGTTTAACATATTTTAAAACATTGTACTAACTTAATGAATATACCACAAACAAATATTTATTATTCTTACTGAATATCTCATCTCTGAAGAAGGAGTCCTAATTTCCTGAAATGCATTGGCTTTATTCTATTTACCAAATAAAGCTTAGAACCAAATGCTTTTGGTGTATAACTCTTTACTCTAGAAGTTGTATCTGTTGCACACCTTAAAATGTTTGCCCATAGTTCATGTAGGGTGCTGTAGTGACTGGCACCACCATACAATTAAAGAAAAGAGAGATCATCACTAGCACACCATGGTATACTAAACTTGTTATTTATAAAAATACCTGGACAGGCAACACAAGTCGACATTTCAGAACCTTGCAGGATCCCTTTCTTAAGACAGAGTCTCTTTACTTGAGGTGATCCTCAAAACACACACATACAAGCTTCTAACTTGAGGAACCAGTACACAGCCAAGTACCTCCAGGAGTTAAGTTGCCTAGGGCCCTGTCAAGGTCCTATTAAACATCCACCAGCAAGCCACCAAGCCTGAGCCCTGAGTTTTGACAAAACCGATAAAGAACCCTGTCCAGTGAATGCTGCATGCATTTTGTCCAAACCTAGGGTTTAGAAGTCCAAGAGTATATATTTCATTATAGAAGACCAAAGGTAACAAGCCAATGTATTTCAGGGGCTACAACACTCCTCCGTCATCAGGGATAAATCACATATAAAGATTGTGTATTGTGAGACACTGGCTGGCACTGGCAGTCTTATGGACTGTGTGTATGTGTCATTTAAGATTTACACATACGAATTTCGAGGGGATCCAGGGTTTATCACTGATGTGAAAGAAACACATTTTTTGTTTTATCAGAATCTTATTAAGTTATATTCTGGGTCCTGGAGCGCAAAGACTTTGTTAAGCTCTTAATGAGATAAAGCCTGAACTCCAAGGTCCACATCCTACCTAGTAGCCAGACCTCATTATTAATCTTGGCTGTCCGCTGGCCTTTATATATGAGCTGACTAAATTATAGGGTTTTCTCTCTCACTCTGTTAGCTGTGAGAGCCTTCTGCTGGGTGAAAAGGCTGGCTGCTGACAAAAAAGGTACAGGAGCAGCCTGTATGTTTGGGGCACCCTGTTATTCAGGAACTTAGCTTAGGAGTTTAGTTAGTGGCTTGAATGAGCGGATGTTTGGTTTGTTTTATGCCCACCTGCACTTAAATTGTGTTTGCTATCTTGCTCAATAAAAGTGCAGGACAAATTTGCTTGGACTGTTCCTAGATTTCCCTATCTTGTGCATGGTTAAATATATACTGTATATGTTTGTGTATATGTATGTGTGTGTGTGTATATATATATATTGTAGCAGAGCGTCCCAGAGAGAGCCAGGAGAAGTCTTGTTCGGGGTTTATACGTCTCCCAGGCTCCTCTCATACACATTCAGAGGTCTCTGATACATGATCCAGTTCGGATCTTACTCCTCTTTCCCAGGCTAATTTAAGCTCACCTGAGCAGACAGCCTTTGCTCTCTGCCTGGGACACACAGACATGGATGGTTTGTGAGGAGCTAAAGGTTGGTAAAAAGCTTTAAAACTCTATACAGAAACTGACAAGCGGTAGGCTTGCTCAGCCTGGTAGGGAGGGCCAGTGTATGGTATAGTTAGAGCCGAGACATGGCTAGGACTTTTGTTTTGTTATTTCTGTTCTGATATGTTTTCTGGAAGACTGTGCAGCACCTGTGTATGGACTTGTATTTAAATCAAATAAACCCAGCACTGTTTTCACTACCTCAAGTGGATTTGGTATCTGTGCCTAAATAAACAGCTCATCCCAGGGAGCTTTGTACCTGCTACCTGTCCCCCAGGTTACAATATATATATATATATATATATATATATATATATATATTTATTTAAACACACACACACACTGTATCTGTACACTGCTCAAAAAGATGAAAGGAACACTTAAATCACAATTCTCCAATCACAGCAGGAGCCAGAAGTGGTGATAACATACAGGTACGTGATTTCACCTGTAGGCGATGCCCCCCCCCCCAGTACATGTACGTGGGGCGGTCGGTAACAGGTTAAAGTAACAAAGATGTTAAATGCCCCAAACCTCCTCTTCTGGGGTCCTCTGCCTGCACTCTTGGCTTCTCCTCTTCTCCATGTGCCGCCATAGGAAGCCACTTCCTATGGTAGTGCACATGTCAGCTCGCTCCTGAGCTGGGCTGAAGCCTCACCTCCCACTCTCTGCCCACAGGATTTGACTGACAGCAGCAGGAGTCAATGGTTTCTGTTGCTGCCTCTCTGTCCTGTGAATGTAGGGAGAGAGGAGAGGGCCGCTACAGCTCTGGATTGAGTGAGGATTCAGGTAAGTATTTAGAGGAGGCGATACAAATACTTGGACATTTTTTACCTTAATGAATGGAATGCATTAAGGTAAAAAATGTCATGCCTTTACAAGCAGTCTGGTCTGGTTTAAGTCTGGTATCCCAAATACAAACAATGTGTAGCTGCCTGCTGGCTTTTAGATATAGATGCAGATTCTTCTGTCTTCCCCTTCCCTGCCTACATTGTTAAGCTGAAAGCCAGGGCAGCCTGTGAAAAATCCTCTTCTCATGCTGGCTGTGAGCGTCTTTGTGTGAGACTTCTCCCTTCCTGGCAGCAGAGCAAAGGACCAATCATAGATAGCCAAACAATCTCGTGGACTGTAATACAGAGCTCTTGGGATCATGAGAGATGTAGTCCTAAACGTGATCTCTATACTACAGGAATTGACTTTCTGAATCCAGATAGATTTTGAGACTTAGGAGGAGAAGGAGAACACAGGACTGCTGCAAAGCATGCTGGGACATGTAGTACCTTGGAGACAAACCTGCTCTGTGTGGGATGGCTGCAGAACTAGAGTTCCCAGTAGTCCCAGTTGGGACTCAAGGAGGAGATGAGGGGGATGTCTTTACAGTCTGCCCAGGAAAACCTTGAGACTTGGTGCCAGGCTGGGGGAAAAAAGACCTAGGGCCCTCATCCACTAGTGCAGCCTCAGGCCCGGATTTACTCCCTTTGCCGCCCCAAGGCTGGGTCCTTCAATGACGCCCCCCCCCCACACACACACACACCACCATTCTCGTCCTTTATGCTATCATAGTACAGGAGATGGTCAGAGACTGTAGTTATGATACAAGAGACTGTCAGAGACTGCAGACATAGTACAGGAGATGGTCAGAGACTGCAGTTCCTATGGACATTAGTAGATAATGGCCGATGGGCCCTCTCACCTGACCCAGCGATACAGCAACGGTTCCTCTGATCAGGAGTCAGCTCACGCTGAATTTCCCGTGGCGACTGCGCTGGGTAGCACCCAGATCTGTATTCCTGCAATGACTACGTTCCATTCTCCGCCAGGGATGGCGCCAGGCTGTGTGGCTTTCTCTCTGGTGGCGCAGGGCAGCGGGGTTCTCTCTCTCCCTCCATTAGTACAGACCCCCAGGACAGACCCCCCTCCATTAGTACAGACCCCAGGACAGACCCCCCTCCATTAGTACAGACCCCCCTCCATTAGTACAGAACCCCCCAGAACAGACCCCCCTCCATTAGTACAGACCCCCAGGACAGACCCCCCTCCATTAGTACAGACCCCCCCCTGGAAAACCCCCCTTCCATTAGTACAGACCCCCCCAAAACCCCCCCTCCATTAGTACAGACCCCCCCAGGACAAACCACCCCCCTCCATTAGTACAGACCCCCCCCAGGACAAACCACCCCCCTCCAATAGTACAGACCCCCCCCCAGGACAAACCACCCCCCTCCAATAGTACTGACCCCCCCAGGACAAACCACCCCCCTCCAATAGAACTGACCCCCCCCAGGACAAACCACCCCCCTCCAATAGAACTGACCCCCCCAGGACAAACCACCCCCCTCCAATAGAACTGACCCCCCCAGGACAAACCACCCCCCTCCAATAGTACAGACCCCCCACAGGACAGACCCCCCTCCACTAATACAGACCCCCCCTCCATTATTACAGACCCCCAGGAGAGACCCCCCCCCTCCAATATGGTACATAAAGACACCCGGGCGGCAGCTGGAGAGAAGAGGACAATGTGCAGCTGTGCCGCCCGGGTGGAGAGCAGTTGTTCAAGGCAAGGCATGCAGGAGAGAGACACAGAGAGGAGGAATCGTGACAGGCAGGGACCGCCCCGCGACGTCACTCCGCGGCTGCCGCTGGTCACGCTCCACACAGTGACCAGCCTCTCCGCCTCCGATCTCATCCCCGGCTGCTCTCCTTCTCTGACAGGAGGAGGGAGCGGGGAGGAGCTTGACCGGGAAACACAGCAGCGGAGAGAGCCACCTCTGCCTGCAAACGAACAACAAGAGGAGGAGGGAAGGGAGCACTCTGGCGCTTCAGCGCCCCCACCTCTCTGGCGCTCGGGAGCACTGCACCCCCGAGCAGCCTAAGATCAGCCCTTAATGCGGCGCCGCCCCTGCCCCACTGCCGCCCCGAGGCCTGGCCTCGGTGGCCTTGTGGGAAATCCGGCCCTGTGCAGCCTACTTGCCTTCACCCACAGCAGGTTTTCT
This sequence comes from Lithobates sylvaticus, assembly GCA_028564925.1. Lineage (NCBI taxonomy): Eukaryota > Metazoa > Chordata > Amphibia > Anura > Ranidae > Lithobates > Lithobates sylvaticus. Next base: position 41,120,765 of record CM053032.1, on the reverse strand, counting down.
GGTCATTATCAGCGGCTGTAGCCATACCATGAGGACCCCATCCGCCATTGGTACCTACAGCTGAAGAGCAGAATTCATGAGAGTGTTGCCAATCCACCAAACACTTTGTACCACAAAATCAAGCAAGACTCGGATTTCCGAGCGCCCTGATAGGATGGTATATCTCTGTGTGACAAACACGTTTTCGTGTTTAACTATTGATTGAAGTTGATATTACAATACGCTATTTTGACGGTTATGTCTGTCATTGATGTATTAATCACTCACATGCGCTGTGGGACCTTATCTTATCTCTATTTTGATACTATTGTTTGTGTATGAGTTGTATACTCTCCCTATATTTCATAAAACCTTAATAAAAACATTGAAATAGAAAACCAAGCAAGGCTCTAGCTAACACAGTTTGTCATCCAGTTCCATAGACACTACCATACTCATGAAGCTTCCCACTGAGCAGTGCCACATCACCTGTTCTGGATTACCCTGTTAGCTCAGATCCACTTAACCCTTCCCTGCACTAGCTTCTTGCCCTCTTCATTACTGCTAAGCCTTGTTCAAGTTATTCCTGCTAGAGTTCCTCCTCAAGTTCTCACCTTCTTGAACTGGGAGTATCTGAAAGCCACTCAGGATCATCATTAGTGCCTCGCTGAAAGGGCTCCAATCACACCAGCAGAGATAAGTATTTTTTCCCCTCATTTCGGGAGATTTGTTTTCAACCTACTTCATGGTGTTTACATAGACTTTAGCAATTTTTCACCTTCCTGAACACTAAGCCCCACAAGCAGACTTGGACCTAACAAAGTTACCTTTGTTTGGAGACCTAACAAACTCCAGCGGCAACCGTTTCTGGTTGCCCTTGTGATACTCTTGGTGACTTTCTTTTACAATTTAGGCTGATTAAATTGGGCCCAGTTACTCGTAATCATCCTGCATTTTATGTGTATCATTACCATTGTTATTCATTACACCTTTTATTCAGTGGTGGCCCGTCCATTATGGATGCCCGTGCGCCGCCCCCCGTCCGCTCCACCCCCTATATGCAGTGGATAGATTCATGCATAGCATAGCATAGCAAGCTGCTTCCCCCTATTCATGTGTCCAGCCCCTTTCGGGTCACCGGGCATATGAATTAGAGTGGCCAAGTTTTTTTTTATGAAGAACCTGATTAGAGCCATAGGCTGTAGTAGGCTTTAAAATATGGTGGACTCGGGACACAGAGCATTGCGTCTGGAGCCCACCCAGCTGTGTTGCAAAAGCGAATTGCAACACTGATCCTCGTCAGGTATGAAACCTGTTTCCCCGATTGGCCAAAACGTCAGGCAATTCTATTGGACGCCTAGCGTCGGGGGGAGGAGAGAGGAGACACCACGGAAGCTGCTCCAGGAGAGGACACCTGTCACCGGAGCAGCTTTCTCCGAGCCCGCCACGCTCTCACCACCCGAATCCAAGGTAAGGACAGTGGGTGGTGACCCGGGGGGGGGGGGGGGTTGTTTGCCGCCCCCCCCCCCCCAAAAAAAAAACACCAGCCGCCACTGCTTTTATTCTTGTCTGCCTTTACTCACTTTATTTTATTATATAAGTATGTAAATTAAAGCGGAGCTGCACCCGCACCAAAAATATTAAAAGTCAGCAGCTACAAATACTGAAGCTGCTGACTTTTAATAAATGGACACTTACCTGTTCCAGGTTCCAGCGGTGTCGGCAGAATGTGACGAGCGGCGGCTCGTCTCTCAGCTGCCCCGCTGCCATCCTCTGTCAGGGAATCAGGAAGTGAAGACGCAACGTCTATTGGTCTTCGTTGTGTCCTGGGAACTGTGTTTCCCAAGACACAACAGGGCATCTCCGGATAGGGGCGGGACAGCCCCAGATAATTCGTCATGGAAGTGGGTGCAGATACCTGTATTATACAGGTATCTGCACCCCCCTCCCCCCTGAAAGATGCCAATTGTGGCACCGGAGGGGGGGGGGGAATCCGATAAGTGGAAGTTCCACTTTAGGTTTGTCTTACTAACTGGTACGATGCGTGCGTTCTTTAAAATAGCACATTAGCTGAGTACTATGTTACTGCCAGTAATTTCTCTGTGAAATTTAGTGTTTGAGTACTCAGCCTGATGTGTCAGAGGGGCTGAGGTATTTTGAGAAGGTCGACGCCAGCAACAGAGGACCCATCTTTGTGGCACCTATGGGGGTAGCACTACAAATGAATAATCAAATACAAAGTTAAAACCAGGAACTGGACTCAGCAGCATGAAATATAGCTAATCTGTATTCCACAGTAGTTATTGATGTGTTTGAAACAGAGAAGAAAAGTAGTGTGCCGTCGGAACTCCTCTGTGTTTTATTGTTCTAATGTCTGACACATTACCTTTACTTCTCTGTTTCAAACACATCAATAACAACTGTGGAATACAGATTAGCTATATTTCATGCCGTTTTCAGGTTTTTAGCTTTGTTTCCACTATTACACTGATTTAGAAGGACACCAGCTGCCTAATACAGTGTTTTACTACATCAATATGTTCACAAAATCCTTCCTGTTCACCATATATCAGTAGAATATAGTTACATGTGTCTCAGTATTCACACATCAATATCCTGTACCTGTGGTAATAACACGCTGCAAACTGTTTTTTTTTTTTACTTATGTAGCACTGACTCTTGAAGGAGCTGCTGGTTTAATTTGGGCTTACCGTTACCTTCTTGACCTCGATTGCATCTAGGGGTTTCCCAAGGTAGATGGCCCAAAGAATTGTAGAAACTGACACTGGATCCGCTTTGGGATTTTTATTTGCAAAAAGTGTAGACAAATAGTTTTTAAATAGGGATAGAGGGTTTAGGTAGGAAGTTCAGGTACTCTTGGAACTGCTCAAATACTTGAAAGTCTCTATAGAATCCAGAGAATAGCCACTCACAACTGGATTCCCACAGCTATCGGATAAACCTCCTCTCACTAGGCCTAGCAGCCGATAGAGTGCTCAGGTAGAATAAAAGTCTCTGCCACAGACTTGGTTGTAGAACTTGTGAATAAAGTCTCTGCCACAGACTTGGTTGTAACGGAAGGATAAATAAATTTAGAGAACCCTCATACGGTACCAGTATCTTACAGCCGGTCCGGCGATACCGTACGAGCGTGGATTCACTTGGTGTCTTTCAACTTAGCTTCCAGGCTCTTGCTGAGGAACCAGCCTTGTTCGTGGCCCTCTTCTGAAGAGTCCTCCCCTGGTTGCTTTCTCAGTTGCTGGGCCTCTCCACAGATGAGACGGCACCGGACCACCTTGGAATCCTCCTTCCAGTTACGTTGCCTGGGGCTAGCCAGCCCCGAGACTCAGAATTGGATGGATCTGCACCCCAGGCCATGAGGGCTCTGAGGGCTGGTCAGGAGGACCAGGACCAAACAGACAGAAAGATCTTCTGGACCGGAACCCTGAAGCATGTGATCTCAGTACCTTAAGTACCCTCTCCCAGAAATCACAGCGAGACGACACTCTCACTGGTTGGTTCCGAGAGAGATTGGCACCCAATGCGTCCAGCTAAACTGTGTTCTCGTACTTGCCAGAGGTGACAACGACACCTATGGCCAAGCAGAACACAATGCAATCCAGCCAGACTGGCACTGAAACCATAAGTTGGTACAATTAACCCCGAAACCCAACTGTGGTTCCAGGAACATTAAATTTACAAAACACATCGCTCGTTAGGAGCCCGGCACTTAACTCACTTTATCACTGACATTCAGTACAAAAGTTTTTAAAACATAGATTTTAATGGGCAATTAATACATTTATTTTATTGATTTTATTTCTGTAATTTTGTATATCATCCATACCTACAGTACTCCCAGATTTACATTTTCTGTTTTTTACATTTGATTGCATTTGTGATTATTTGCATACTGATCATTTATGTCCCTTTTAGCCCCGATGAAGGGAGAATGATGTAGCAGCTAAAACACATTGACTTGATACCTTTTTGGTTTACTTCACTGATTTTATTTCTGTATTTTTATATTGCCTGTTCATACCTACTCCTGGTTTTTATGTTCTCTTCTTTTTACATCCTATTTTATTTGTTATTATTTACATACTGATCATTTATATATTTTTTTAGCTGTGATGAAGGGAGAATGCTGTATCCTCTGAAACATGTTGGCTTGTTACATTTGGATTTATATAACGAAACAGATGCTTCTAAACTCCTAAACAAGGGATCTCCAAACTAAACCCCATGGGCCAAGTCAAGTTCCACATCATCCAGCTACACATTTTTATCCACCCTAAATTTGCACTGACTTGAGGATGAGGGTCAGCAGAGGTTGCCTATGGTTTCTGCTTCTGATGTAAAGGGGAACTCTGAAGTGTCTGTAATGTAAGGAAGGATCCTGATGACTAACTAATGTAAGGGGGGAGTCTGATGTGGAACCTGGTATAAGGGGGGGCTTTCATGTTTTTTTTTTCCCGCCCACATGTATTTGTGAAATATATTATGTGTGTGCCAAACTTAAATGTTTATGGACCCCTCTTCTAAACCTTTGGATTGGTATTTTTGTGTTTCCTTATACTTTTCTGTATTGATCCAATGTGCTTCTAAGGCCCTTCCATGTCAGAGAGTTGGGGAAGGGAGAAAATAGCGCAGACCTAGGTTGTAGTAAAAAGTTCAAAGAGCTTTATTAAAAGCAACATATTATATACTCACAAAATCCTCGAAATGCGTCCTGTGATCCTAATTTAATTGGAGACCACCGTCCACTGAGTGCTGTCCTTTGGAATGAGCAAGCTGAGCGGGAGCAGCAGAGACTTCTGACATCCAGCCCAGCTCTTCACCTATCAGCTGGCCACACAGTGATCTGAACACTGTGGCTGCTCATCCATCCTTTCCTTGTGACTGTGTTGTGTGTTGAGTGGGCTCTTTCTCGCGCACTATATGCGCTCTTTCACATTTTATTTTATTGGTATATAATGTTTTTTTTTTCAATAAAGCTCTTTGACCTTTTTACTACATCAGAGGACTGCACTGTTTTCTCCCTTCTCCTGCTTTTGCCTTCACATGTGGAGTTCCCTCTTGCCAATCACAGCAGCACTCCTCCTAGTGTATAGTAGTTGTGTGTCTAGGTCAGTGATAGCGATCCTTGGCCCCCCAAATGTTTTGGAACTACATTTCCCATGATGCTCAACTACACTGCAGAGTGCATGAGCATCATGGGAAATGTAGTTCCAAAACATCTGGGGTGCCAAGGTTTGCCATCACTGGTCTAGGTGTTGGGCTACCTGCTCAGTTGGTCATATTATTTATTGGTTGCTGTTTTTATATTTATATTCTACGCCAACGACACCCAAATCTTTCACTCTACCCCTCAGCTCACTCCCTCAGTCTCCTCGGCTATCAATAATTTACTAACAGACATATCAGCCTGGATGTCACACCACTTCCTCAAACTCAATCTATCCAAAACTGAGCTCAGACTTTTCCCTCCCACATCCCTTCCCTGCCCCTTACCCTGATCTCTCTGTCAAGATCAATGGCACAACTACCAGCCCATCTCCGTATTCCAAAGTTCTAGGTGTAATCCTGATCTATCCTTTAGGCCCCACGCTGAATCACTGTCCAAATCTTGCCACCTCAACCTCCACAACATCTCCAAAATATGCACCTTTCTAGCCAACGACACCACAAAGCTCCTAGTTCACTCCCTGGTCATCTCTCGCCTCGACTACTAAAACTTCCTCCTCATTGGTTTACCTTTATATAGGCTATCCTCCCTTTAGTCCATCATGAATTCTGCTGCCAGGCTCATCCTCCTTACCAACCGCTTTATGTCTGCTACCCCTCTCTGTCAATCCCCACATTGGCTTCTGCTCACCCAACAAATTGCATTCAAAATACTAAAAACTTACAAAGCCATCCACAACTCTGCCCCCATGTACATTGCTAGCCCAGTCTCAAAATACCAACCAAATTGTTCTTTTAGTTCCTCCCAAGACCTCCTGCTCTCTAGCTCTCTCCTCCAGGACTTTTCTAGAGCCTCTTCCATCCTATGGAACTCCCTACCCCAATCTGTCCAATTATCTCCTACTCTGTTTGCTTTTAGACAATCCCTAAAAAAACATCCTCTTCAGACAAGCCTATCCTGCCTCAACCTAGCAACTGTACTTTTATTTTCGCCATTCACTCATCTCCCCACAGTTGTTACCTTTTGTATCACTTGACCCTCCCTCTTAGATTGTAAGCTCTAACAAAATGAGCAGGACCCTCTGATTCCTTCTGTATTGAATTCTGTATTGAATTGTATTGTAACTGTACTGTCTGCCCTTATGTTGTAAAGTGCTGCGCAAACTGTTGGTGCTATATAAATCCTGTATAATAATATACATTTTTATATTTATAAATTGAAGCCATATTCATTTCAGACATAGCCTTTTGGTTTATTATAGTCAATGCAGGGAGAGTATAGGCTGTGAGCCAAACACCCCCCTGGTGCAACGACCCTTACATACGATCAGAAAAACGTACAAAAAATACTGCATTCAAAGTGATCAAACAATATTCTGATCATCAGTACACAGCTTTCGAGAGCTAATCACAACAATTAATGCAAAATTATCCGATAAGACGAGCATGAAAAATGTTCTCGTACGATACCAGATCAGATTAATCTGTACAGTTTTCACTCACAAATACAATACAAATACAGTACAACACATTACATCACTTCCGAATTTTTATTCTGTTGCACGAGAATTTTCCTAATTTTAGTAAACTTTTAATTTTTGATATGAGATTGGCATGCAAAAAAAAAAAAAAAGATGACGATCATTCGTCCGATAATCTCATTGTGTGTAAACTGGTGATGGTGCTCCCTGTATGTTGGGCCTCTGTATGTGGCCAGGCTGTGTAACCCACATGTGGTATCGCCATACTCAGGAGGAGTAGCTTATGCTGTGCGTGAGAAATAACTTGTTATTATGACAGTTTTGTGTAAAAAAAAAAAGTATTGTGGGAAAAAATTACAACTTCAAAAAACTCACAATGCCTCTTACTAAATACCTTGGACTGTCTACTTTCCAAAAATTGGTCATTTGGGGGGTATTTCTACTGTCCTGACATTTCAGGGCCTCAAGAAATGAGATAGGCCATCAGTACATCAGGCGTGATCAATTTTCAATGATTGGCACCACAGCTTGTAGACTCTATAACTTTCACACAGACTAAAAAATATACACTAATTTGGGTTATTTTTACCAAAGATATGTAGCATTATAAATTTTGGCCCAAGAATTTGACAAAATAACAACATTTTATAATAGAAACGAAAAACAAAGTGTTTTTTTTTTCAAAAAATTACGCTTTTTTTTCACTTATATCACAAAAAAGAAAAAAAAACTGTGGTAATTAAATACCACCAAAAGAAAGATCTATTTGTGTGAAAAAAAAAAATGATAAACATAAGTAATTGTCATGCAAAGTGTGAGAGCACTGAAAGCGGTAAATTGGTCTGGGCAGAAAGGGGGTGAAAGTGCCCTGTATTAAAGTGGTTAAAGAAGAAACCCTAGCACCATTTTTATGTTTAGGAATACCTTGTGTGTAACTCAGTCAAACAGGTTTATCTTTTTAATACAAAAGACTTTGTATGTCTCTTATGCCAAAAAAAATCCTTTACCCATCTCCTGCAATATTTTATTCTGCATACAGTGCCTGCATCACATGCACTCTTGGCCCACGTTGACCACCTACAATATGCAGAGAATGGAGTTGGGTGCTAGGATCATGTAACTTCAGCACACATGTGCAGGTGTTACATAATCAGTTGCTGAAGCGAGAAGAGTTGGCGCAGGAGAAGTAGAACCAGTAGTGTATTTAGGTTTTGTGCTGCCCTAGGCCTGAATAAACTAATGCACCCCTAATTTAAATATGACCCACCCCTTCCTGTCAAGGCCACACCCCTTGCTGTTTAAGACCCACCCTGAAATTTTCGAGTGGGAGCGGCAATGGATTCCCTTAATTTGCATAGATTTCCACTCACTTCCTGTTTGGCTCTCTGCAATGGGACAGGGATTGTAAAAAAATAAACTGACAGGGGTTATAACCCTCCCTTACTCTATCCAAAATGAAAAAGAAGTGTTGCCTATAGTTCTACTTTCTGATAATTTTATGGAGAGGACTAGGGATGGGCCCGGTGCTCGATGCGAACCCACGTTCGCATCAAGCACCGGGCGTTCGCTCGCTCGGCGAGCCCAGAACTATTTTGGCCGCTCGCATCACGTTCGTGTGATGCGCGCGGCCCCGCAATGCATTGCGGCCGGCGCGGCCGGCGCAGTGCATTGCTGGCTGATGATTGGCCAAGCATGCACTGTGACCCCGCATGCTTGGCCAATCACAGCCCCGGAAACTCGAAGAGCCATAATTGGCTACAGGCAGGACGCCTGTAGCCAATTACAGCTCAGGGGCTGTAGTACACACCCCCCCCTATAAAAGGCCGCCACGCCGTCTGCGCCGGTCACATGCTGTTCCGGCGCAGATAGAGCAGGCTAGATCTGTGACACTCTGCTGGATTTAGTTAGTTAGAGAGATTTACTTAGAGAGATCGAGTTAGATAGATTCATTCATTTAGATTGATTTAGAAAGAGGGGCTTGTAGTGTGCTCGTGGCAGGCAGGCAGAGCTCCTATATTTTGTTCCCAGAAGCACCTATAGGACTTGTAGTGTGTTCGTGGCAGGCAGGCAGAGCTCCTATATTTTGTTCCCAGAAGCACCTATAGGACTTGTAGTGTGTTCGTGGCAGGCAGGCAGAGCTCCTATATTTTGTTCCCAGAAGCACCTATAGGACTTGTAGTGTGTTCGTGGCAGGCAGGCAGAGCTCCTATATTTTGTTCCCAGAAGCACCTATAGGACTTGTAGTGTGTTCGTGGCAGGCAGGCAGAGCTCCTATATTTTGTTCCCAGAAGCACCTATAGGACTTGAAGTGTGTTAGTCCCATCACACAGACCTACATTTTCTTCCCAGAAGCACCTATAGGACTTGAAGTGTGTTAGTCCCATCACACAGAGATCATATATTTTGTTCCCAGAAGCACCTATAGGACTTGAAGTGTGTTAGTCCCATCACACAGAGATCATATATTTTGTTCCCAGAAGCACCTATAGGACTTGAAGTGTGTTAGTCCCATCACACAGACCTATATTTCCTTCCCAGAAGCACCTATAGGACTTGAAGTGTGTTAGTCCCATCACACAGAGATCATATATTTTGTTCCCAGAAGCACCTATAGGACTTGAAGTGTGTTAGTCCCATCACACAGACCTACATTTTCTTCCCAGAAGCACCTATAGGACTTGAAGTGTGTTAGTCCCATCACACATAGATCATATATTTTGTTCCCAGAAGCACCTATAGGACTTGAAGTGTGTTAGTCCCATCACACAGACCTATATTTCCTTCCCAGAAGCACCTATAGGACTTGAAGTGTGTTAGTCCCATCACACAGAGATCATATATTTTGTTCCCAGAAGCACCTATAGGACTTGAAGTGTGTTAGTCCCATCACACAGACCTATATTTTCTTCCCAAGAAGCACCTATAGGACTTGAAGTGTGTTAGTCCCATCACACAGAGATCATATATTTTGTTCCCAGAAGCACCTATAGGACTTGAAGTGTGTTAGTCCCATCACACAGACCTACATTTTCTTCCCAGAAGCACCTATAGGACTTGAAGTGTGTTAGTCCCATCACACAGAGATCATATATTTTGTTCCCAGAAGCACCTATAGGACTTGAAGTGTGTTAGTCCCATCACACAGACCTATATTTCCTTCCCAGAAGCACCTATAGGACTTGAAGTGTGTTAGTCCCATCACACAGAGATCATATATTTTGTTCCCAGAAGCACCTATAGGACTTGAAGTGTGTTAGTCCCATCACACAGACCTACATTTTCTTCCCAGAAGCACCTATAGGACTTGAAGTGTGTTAGTCCCATCACACAGACCTACATTTTCTTCCCAGAAGCACCTATAGGACTTGAAGTGTGTTAGTCCCATCACACAGAGATCATATATTTTGTTCCCAGAAGCACCTATAGGACTTGAAGTGTGTTAGTCCCATCACACAGACCTATATTTCCTTCCCAGAAGCACCTATAGGACTTGAAGTGTGTTAGTCCCATCACACAGAGATCATATATTTTGTTCCCAGAAGCACCTATAGGACTTGAAGTGTGTTAGTCCCATCACACAGACCTACATTTTCTTCCCAGAAGCACCTATAGGACTTGAAGTGTGTTAGTCCCATCACACAGAGATCATATATTTTGTTCCCAGAAGCACCTATAGGACTTGAAGTGTGTTAGTCCCATCACACAGAGATCATATATTTTGTTCCCAGAAGCACCTATAGGACTTGAAGTGTGTTAGTCCCATCACACAGAGATCATATATTTTGTTCCCAGAAGCACCTATAGGACTTGAAGTGTGTTAGTCCCATCACACAGACCTATATTTTCTTCCCAGAAGCACCTATAGGACTTGAAGTGTGTTAGTCCCATCACACAGAGATCATATATTTTGTTCCCAGAAGCACCTATAGGACTTGAAGTGTGTTAGTCCCATCACACAGACCTACATTTTCTTCCCAGAAGCACCTATAGGACTTGAAGTGTGTTAGTCCCATCACACAGACCTACGTTTTCTTCCCAGAAGCACCCATAGGACTTGAAGTGTGTTAGTCCCATCACACAGACCTATATTTTTCTTCCCAGAAGCACCCATAGGACTTGAAGTGTGTTAGTCCCATCACACAGAGCTCCTCTATTTTCTTTGCAGAAGCACCCACAGGACTTCTAGTGTGTTAGTGGCATCACACAGAGCTCCTATATTTTCTTCTCAGCAGCACCCACAGGACTTCTAGTGTGTTAGTGGCATCACACAGAGCTCCTCTATTTTCTTTGCAGAAGCACCCACAGGACTTCTAGTGTGTTAGTGGCATCACACAGAGCTCCTCTATTTTCTTTGCAGAAGCACCCATAGGACTTCTAGTGTGTTAGTGGCATCACGCAGAGCTCCTATATTTTCTTCTCAGCAGCACCCACAGGACTTCTAGTGTGTTAGTGGCATCACACAGAGCTCCTCTATTTTCTTTGCAGAAGCACCCATAGGACTTCTAGTGTGTTAGTGGCATCACACAGAGCTTCTATATTTTCTTCTCAGCAGCACCCACAGGACTTCTAGTGTGTTAGTGGCATCACACAGAGCTCCTCTATTTTCTTTGCAGAAGCACCCATAGGACTTCTAGTGTGTTAGTGGCATCACACAGAGCTTCTATATTTTCTTCTCAGCAGCACCCACAGGACTTCTAGTGTGTTAGTGGCATCACACAGAGCTCCTCTATTTTCTTTGCAGAAGCACCCATAGGACTTCTAGTGTGTTAGTGGCATCACACAGAGCTCCTATATTTTCTTCTCAGCAGCACCCACAGGACTTCTAGTGTGTTAGTGGCATCACACAGAGCTCCTCTATTTTCTTTGCAGAAGCACCCACAGGACTTCTAGTGTGTTAGTGGCATCACACAGAGCTCCTCTATTTTCTTTGCAGAAGCACCCATAGGACTTCTAGTGTGTTAGTGGCATCACGCAGAGCTCCTATATTTTCTTCTCAGCAGCACCCACAGGACTTCTAGTGTGTTAGTGGCATCACACAGAGCTCCTCTATTTTCTTTGCAGAAGCACCCACAGGACTTCTAGTGTGTTAGTGGCATCACACAGAGCTCCTCTATTTTCTTTGCAGAAGCACCCATAGGACTTCTAGTGTGTTAGTGGCATCACACAGAGCTCCTATATTTTCTTCTCAGCAGCACCCACAGGACTTCTAGTGTGTTAGTGGCATCACACAGAGCTCCTCTATTTTCTTTGCAGAAGCACCCACAGGACTTCTAGTGTGTTAGTGGCATCACACAGAGCTCCTCTATTTTCTTTGCAGAAGCACCCACAGGACTTCTAGTGTGTTAGTGGCATCACACAGAGCTCCTCTATTTTCTTTGCAGAAGCACCCATAGGACTTCTAGTGTGTTAGTGGCATCACACAGAGCTCCTATATTTTCTTCTCAGCAGCACCCACAGGACTTCTTGTGTGTTAGTGGCATCACACAGAGCTCCTCTATTTTCTTTGCAGAAGCACCCATAGGACTTCTAGTGTGTTAGTGGCATCACACAGAGCTCCTATATATTCTTCTCAGCAGCACCCACAGGACTACCGACTACAATGGCTGGAAGACCGCCAAGGGGAGGCAGAGCGTGCAGAGCCAAGAACACAGGGCAGGCAGGCTCTGTTTCTAGTGGACGTGGCCGTGGACGTGGACGTGGTCGTGCATCGTCATCAGCACGTGGCCATGGGACACGCGCGTCTTTGTTTTCGGCAGCTGGACATGTGGAGCCGCATCATGCTGAAGGCTTGGTAGAATGGATGACCAAGCCCTCCTCATCCTCCTCATCCTCTCTCACCCAGGCTCAGGGTACTGACAGAGCATCATCAGCCACCCCTTCCCTAGACCCACCATGTCCTCCTGAGGAGTCCCCCGAACTCTTTGAGCACAGTGTTGGGTACATGCTCCAGGAGGATGCCCAACGATTCGAAGGCTCGGATGATGATACCCAGCTTGAGGAATCTGGCAGTACTGTTCCACCAGCTGCAGCTTACTGCCAGGTTTGCTCTAGTGGTGAAGAGGGAGGGGATGATGAGGTCACTGACTCCACGTGGGTGCCTGAAGGGAGAGAGGATGAGGAGGAGGACGAGGAGGAGGAGGATGCGGCGTCACATGTCCAACGAGGCAGGATGCCCCCCGGAGGCCAGGTAGAGGCCAGCACAGCAACTGTACAACACCGCAGAGCTCCGCCTGTGCAGGGCGCTGCCTCTGCACGTTATCAGAAAAGTTCTTTGGTGTGGGCCTTTTTTGAGACGAGTGCAGCAGATCGCACCACTGCTATTTGCAATATTTGTCTCAAGCGTATCTCGCGTGGCCAAAACATCAGCCGCTTGGGCACCACAAGCATGACCAGACATATGGCGACCTGCCATGCAGCTCGTTGGCAGGCACACATAAAAGACCCACACCAAAGAACTAAGCGGACCTCTCCTTGCTCCTCCTCAGCTGGGATCTCCATCCCCACTACACCTTCAGTCCTCTCTGAAAGCTGCTCTGAGAGGACTGAAGGTGTAGAATTAGGTGTGTCACAACCAAGTACTTGCAGTACACCGACGTCCGATTGCAGCAGGCAAATTTCCCTGCCCCAGCTGCTGGACCGTAGAAAGAAGTACACTCCCAGCCATCCACATGCCCAGCGGTTGAATGCTAGCCTGGCTAAATTGCTAGCACTTCAACTGCTGCCTTTTCAGTTGGTAGACTCGGCCCCCTTCCGTGAGTTTGTTCAATGTGCGGTTCCTCAGTGGCAGGTTCCCAAACGCCACTTTTTCTCACGGAAGGCGATTCCGTCTCTCTACCGGCATGTGGAGGGCAATGTCCATGCCTCGCTGGACAGGGCGGTCAGCGGTAAGGTGCATATTACCGCTGACTCATGGTCCAGCAGGCATGGACAGGGACGGTACCTTTCTTTCACGGCCCATTGGGTCACTCTATTGGCAGCTGGGAGGGATGCAGGACAAGGTGCAGTAGTGTTGGAGGTTGTTCCGCCACCACGCCTCCAAAACGCTACTACTGCTACTGGTTGTGACACACCTCTCTCCTCCACCCCCTCCTCTTCTTCTTCCTCCAGTGCTCTGTCCTTGGAACCAGCGGTGCTCCGTAGGCGTACAAGGGGCTACGCAAGTACGCAGGCAAAAAGATGCCATGCCGTGCTTGCGCTGGTGTGTTTGGGGGACAGGAGCCACACTGGGCCAGAGGTTCTGGCAGCTCTGCAGGGGCAGGCCGAGAGGTGGTTGACGCCACGTCAGCTTAAGCCAGGAATGGTCGTTTCTGACAATGGCACCAACCTCCTCTCCGCCCTGCGACAGGGGCAGCTCACCCATGTGCCCTGCATGGCTCACGTCCTCAACCTGGTGGTGCAGCGGTTCTTGGGCAGGTTCCCAGGCTTACAGGATGTCCTGAGGCAGGCCAGGAAAGTCTGTGTGCATTTCCGCCGATCTTATAATGCCAGTGCTCGGCTGACTGAGCTGCAAAAGGAGCTGAACCTGCCCAAGAACCGCCTAATATGTGACATGCCCACCAGGTGGAACTCAACGTTGGCCATGCTGCAGCGACTGCACACGCAGCAGAGGGCCATCAATGAGTACCTTTGCGACTACGGCACCAGGACAGGGTCAGGGGAGCTTGGTTTTTTTTCTCCACGTCAGTGGAGCATGATCAGGGATGCATGCACTGTCCTCTCACCATTTGAGGAGGCCACGAGGATGGTGAGCAGTGACAGTGCATGCATCAGTGACACTGTCCCTCTTGTCCACCTGTTGGAGCATACGCTGCGTGGGATAATGGACAGGGCACTTGAGGCAGAACAGAGGCAGGAAGAGGAGGACTTCCTTGCCTCTCAAGGCCCCCTTTATCCGGACAGTGTTCCTTCTGTCCCACCCATCACACAGGAAGAGGATGAGGAGGAGGAGGAGGAGGGAGGAGGAGGATTGTGTGAGCATGGAGGTGGAGGTGGACTATCCTCTTCCTCCTCCTCAATGATCCATGCCACCACACCAGTGCCTAAGGCACAATTTTTCAGCCCCTGTTTAACAGGGGCGTGTACATACAATTTTTATAAAAAAATGCTTCGCAACACGTGTGACTGCTGTGCTCCAAGTACAGTATCTGTGAGGGGTTGCAGTGTTGTGGCACCAGCACCAGTGCCTAAGGCACAATTTTTCAGCCCCTGTTTAACAGGGGCGGGTACTTACAATTTTTTAAAAAAATGCTTCGCAACACATGTGACTGCTGTGCTCCAAGTACAGTATCTGTGAGGGGTTGCAGTGTTGTGGCACCAGCACCAGTGCCTAAGGCACTATTTTTCAGCCCCTGTTTAACAGGGGCGTGTACTTACAATTTTTTAAAAAAATGCTTCGCAACACGTGTGACTGCTGTGCTCCAAGTACAGTATCTGTGAGGGGTTGCAGTGTTGTGGCACCAGCACCAGTGCCTAAGGCACAATTTTTCAGCCCCTGTTTAACAGGGGCGTGTACTTACAATTTTTTAAAAAAATGCTTCGCAACACGTGTGACTGCTGTGCTCCAAGTACAGTATCTGTGAGGGGTTGCAGTGTTGTGGCACCAGCACCAGTGCCTAAGGCACAATTTTTCAGCCCCTGTTTAACAGGGGCGGGTACTTACAATTTTTTAAAAAAATGCTTCGCAACACGTGTGACTGCTGTGCTCCAAGTACAGTATCTGTGAGGGCTGGGTTGCAGTGTTGTGGCACCAGCACCAGTGCCTAAGGCACAATTTTTCAGCCCCTGTTTAACAGGGGCGTGTACTTACAATTTTTTAAAAAAATGCTTCGCAACACGTGTGACTGCTGTGCTCCAAGTACAGTCTCTGTGAGGGGTTGCAGTGTTGTGGCACCAGCACCAGTGCCTAAGGCACAATTTTTCAGCCCCTGTTTAACAGGGGCGGGTAATTACAAATCTTGATCTAATAGTTCACAGCAGGGCCCATTCCTGCGCCCACCAAGAGTAACTATGAGGGCCTGCAGTCTTGTGGCAACACCGTCCACCACCACCACCGCCAAAGGCCCAATTTTTCTGCCCTGTTCATCAGGTGCTTGCAATTACAAATCTTGATCTAATAACTCACAGCAGGGCCCATTCCTGCGCCCACCAAGAGTAACTATGAGGGCCTACAGTCTTGTGGCAACACCGTCCACCACCACCGCCAAAGGCCCAATTTTTCTGCCCTGTTCATCAGGTGCTTGCAATTACAAATCTTGATCTAATAACTCACAGCAGGGCCCATTCCTGCGCCCACCAAGAGTAACTGTGAGAGCTTACAGTCTTGTGGCAACACCGTCCACCACCACCACCACCCCCAATTTTTCTGCCCTGTTCAACAGGTGCATGCAATTACAAATCTTGATCTATTAACTCATAGCAGGGCCCATTCCTGTGCCCACCAGTCTTGTGGCTACACCAACATCTAATAGGGCAAATTTCTGCAGAGTATATACGCCAGGGCCCTACTTTCAAACATCCAATTTACAAACGACTCCTACTTGCAAATGGAAAGAGAAAACAGGAAGTGAGAGGAAATCTACCCCTAGGAAGGGAAATTCTATCCTGTTAGATTTAATTTGGGAAAAAGGTATCTCCTCTCTACTGATACTTTATCACCAATCCTTGTTTCAATTAAAACCCCACTTTTTCCAAAAACATTTGTCATTGGGACGGAAAGTGAGGTGACATGTTCTGAACAGATGTGCAAAGACAGCAAATGTTACAGGGGTGATAACCCCTCCCTATGTTCTCCAAAAAGCTTAAAAATAGATTTTTTTGGGATGGAGCTACACTTCATAATGTACCTGTTCAGATTCTACTTAAGAACAAACCTAAAGCCGCAAGTGGTTTTAAATGGCTTCTTTTTTTCCTTTACAAATGTCATTTTGTGCAAGGACAGTTCTAAACACGGGAAACACATGCCACTTCACAGGCATACTTTAGACACCCCCAGGTACCATATTTAAAGGAAAATTTCACTTTTTTTTTTTTCACTTTATGCATCATTAAAATGACTGCTCCCGAAAAAACGTTAGTTTTTAAAAGTTCTTTTTGCATTGATATATGTCCCCTGGGGCAGGACCCGGGTCCCCAAACCTGTTTTATGACATTAACATGCATATTGGCCGTTGTAATTAGCACTTTTGATTTCGAACGTTCGCGTCCATTATAACGTATAGGGTTCGAAAATTCGCGCAAACTTTCGGTCGGTTCGAAGGTTCTGGTGCGAACCGAACCCGGGGGTGTTCGGCTCATCCCTAGAGAGGACTAAGAAGCTATAACCATGGCAATGGTGCAGCAGAGAACATATAGCACAGTGAGGAAGGTTTGTGGTCCAGGATGATAGGACAGTCAAAATTAGAAGTGGCGCCCCCCCCCCCCCCCCCCAGTTGCGGAATTCTAGTCGCCCGCATAGGAAGCAGTGCGGCTGCTTTATGGGGGCATTAGACTAATCTGCCTCTCAGCCCAGTCCGCCCCATAAGACTAACAGTGTAGCGGAAGCCGGCAGGTACTCTGTTCATGCTACCCCCTGCAAAGTGCTGCCCTAGGCCTGGGCCTTGTCGGCCTAGGCCAGGATACAGCATTGAGTAGAACATGGCACGGAGCCTGCAACTGTCAGCACTAGAGGACAGCAAACCACAAGGTAGGTTTGTCATAATGCCCCCGCCCCCCCAACAGATTCACTCTGTCAGTGGGGAGCAAGAGTGTGTTCCAAAGATTTGACCAACTCTGCAAGGTGTGCAATCTGATTTCTGATTTTCCTGCTCTACAGGTCTATTTCCCAGCAAAAGTTGTCATTTGAGACCTCAGAAAGCTAATGGCTACTCGCCACCTGATGGCTTAATTTGGTGAATATTAAAAAAAATCAAATACCATATTTAATAATTACCAGATTAAAAAGAAATTAAATAATTTCACCATTTAAGTCAAAACATAACAGATAAACTATAAAAACACAATACATTCCTTGATAATATTTGGCACGTAAGTTGTGTCTCTGAGTCAGTTTAGGAAAGCTCAGTACTGTGAAAATATGAACACTAATGCCCCGTACACACGGTCGGAAAATCCGACCACAAAATCCATCGGATTTTTTCTGACGGATTTTGTCCGACAGTGGTGTTGCATACACACGGTCGGACAAAGTTGTCGGAAAATCCGATCATTCTGAACGTGGTGACGTTTGTTGCCTACGACGGGACTACGTAGAGGCTAGTAGCCAATAGCTTTGGTCTTGTAATGTGATCTGAGCATGCGTGGCACTTTGTCCGTCGGAATTCGCTACACATGATCGGAAAAAGTCCGATAGGACTTTGTTGTCGGAAAATTTGAGAGCAGGAGATAAAACTTTGTCCGTCGGAAAATCCGACGGAAAAAGTCCGATGGAGCCTACACACGGTCGGAATTTCCGACAACATTGTCGGATAGGACATTTTCCGTCGGAAAATCCGACCGTGTGTACGGGGCATAAAACTTCTTCCCTCCACCCTGTCTACCAAAACTTGCTACAGTCTCAACTACTACACCTCCTGAGACTTGTAGTTCAGGCCGCTAGCAGCACAGCACAGCACGTATAGCTGAGACTTGTAATAGAGCTGCTCATATATAATCTTTTTCAGTGTGTTTATTTAAATGCTACAATTCATGTTTATTTAATGAAATATATGAATCGGCTCAAAAATGCTATTGGTTTTTATAAAATGTTATGTAAATTGCACATGGAGCCTGCTTGAGCATGATGTTTAAATAATAAATAGGATTTCAGAAGTTTGCACAAAAAATACCAGAAATGCAGATTAAGTGTGAAAAGATCAGAATGAAATGTTAATGTTGATTTGAATACTGTATATAAACCAAAGATAAATCCACTTTTTCAGCTATGTGCCCATATATGTAATACTGGATAAGGAGAGTTCTTCTTTTTGAACTACTTTATTTAGTATTTTTCGGTTAAAAAAAAAAGTGGATCTGGATTAAAAAAGTCTAGTCAAAAAAACTGTTTTAAAGAAGCTGTAAAATATATTAGCTGGCAGTTTAAGATATTCTGTACTGAGAAGTAAAAACCTAAAAGAATAATTTTTTGGTTTTGGATTGAGTAAAGAAGGCTGAGAACCCATGTCATTCAGAGACAGAATAGCAAGCAATGGTTGACACAATGGGGTTGACTATTAAACGAGTAAAGATTAGGGTTGTGCCGATATCGAGTATTTGCCCAAGTACTTGTACTCGGGCAAATGCTCCGAATGCTTTATCTGATACCTAGAATTGGCACAGAGGGGGGGGGGGGGGCAGGAGCGGTATACACGGAGGGGGACCAGAGGAGCCTGGAGGAGGACACAGAGGGGGACTGGAGGAGTATACAAGGGGTGATCGGTGCGGCAGTGGGGGGAGTTACAAGCACCGATCCCCCCTGTATAGATTTCACTAAAGTAGCTGACAGCTGCTTCTCCTCCTCTCCCCTCCGCAGCTTCCAGCTGCTTTAGTAAAATCTATACAGGGGGATCGGTGCTTGTAACTCCCCCCACCGCTGCATCGATCACTCCCTGACTATCCCCTATATACTCCTCCAGTTCCCCCTCTGTGTCCTCCTCCAGGCTGCTCCGGTCCCCCTCCATGTATTCCGATCCGGTCCCCCTCCATGTATTCCGCTCCGGTCCCCCTCCGTGTATTCCGCTCCTGTCCCCCTCCGTGTATTCCGCTCCTGTCCCCCTCCGTGTATTCCGCTCCTGTCCCCCCTCTGTGTCAATTATTCAGGATGACGCCGGCCGGTGGATTTGATTGACAGCAGTGGGAACCAATGGCTGTGCTGCTATAAATCTATCTAATCAAGAGCTGGGACCCAGTGGAGAGAGGGACAGTGTGTCCCCACCGAGGAGATGAAGGGGCTCAGGTAAGTAAAATGGGGGGGGGGGGGCTGGGGGGTCAGTGACTGCCAGGTGTTGTTTCACCTTAATGCATAGAATGCATTAAGGTGAAAAAACATAAGGGTTTACAACCCCTTTAAATTTTCCTACACTAACAACTAGAGGGTGCTACAAAAGTATAAAAACATACAGATTAAGCCAACGCATTTCAGAGGAATTGCCTCCGCCTTCTTCAGGGCTGTTTGTGCATGTTTATTGATGGTGGTGGGCTCCAAAGTGGGTCCTAAAATTTGGACTGTAGTTTGGCAGAGTACTGGCTAGTATTGATGCACAGTCGGCAAGCATTTATTTGGAAATCTACTAATGTATGGCCAACTTTAGCCTCTGTTCTGCTAACTAAACTGTAGTCCACTTTTGCAAAACCTGCTGGGAAAACTGCAAATGCCTTTCATGGCTCTATTCTGTCTTCTTACTAGACAGACAGACAAGCTATTAGGACAAGTGCCCCCTAGCCAAACAGGAAGCAGCACTGACCTTTTTCTAAGGGCTGCATATGTACAGTGTTCCCTTTCTCTCCTGTTGCAGCCTGCTGAGCTCATCCAAGCCGGCAGGGACTCGATATCAGCCTCCAGCAAGGCTGGAGTGTAAGAGGAAGATGCAGCACAAGTAGCCAATGAGTTTGTGTGCTGACACGGAGCATGCTGATAGGAGGAGAGAGCATAGTGACATATCAATGAGCTCATCACTCTGCTGCTTCTTTTTGTCACGGTATAGTCTGGATGACCTGAGTTTAGAAGATATGAGTTAAATCAGTGGTCCCCAACCTTTTTGACACCGGGGACCGACTGTGTGGAAGAGGCGCGCTGCAGAAGAGGCGTGGGGGGGTAATCGATTTTTCGTGGGCAGTTTGTCAGCGCATTATTTCTATTATTAGATTGTAGTAATAAATAAAATAATACAACTCACCATAATGCAGAATTAGTGGGAGCCCTGAGTGTGTCACTTGCCACCTCGCCTGCCACAAAATGTGGAATGTCACTTGCCACGTCACCTGCCACATTGCCTGTCACTAGATGCGGAATGTCACTTCCCACGTTGCCTGCCACAAAATGTGGAATGTCACTTGCCACGTCACCTGCCACATTGCCTGTCACTAGATGCGGAATGTCACTTGCCACGTCACCTGCCACGTTGCCTGTCACCAGATGTGGAATGTCACTTGTCACGTCCCCTGCCACGTTGCCTGTCACCAGATGTGGAATGTCACTTGTCACGTCACCTGCCACGTTGCCTGTCACCAGATGCGGACTGTCACTTGCCACACTGCCTGCCCCTGAATTGGTGGCAGCACTGGTCCATCTAGCACAGAAGGGTGCCCAGTGAAGGCAGGAGAGCGGATGTCATCTGCTCCCTGCCGAACTTCCGACATTGAGGCTGACAGGACGGAAGAGCAGCAATGCGGGGGGCGGAGAGAGATGATGTCACCTGCCATGTTGCCTGCCCGCTCGATTATTCTCTTCCACCCGGCGCTCATATGCCGGCTGCTCGGGTATCTCATGCCGCCCGCCCGCACCCACGGCCTGGCTGAAGAAAGGCCAGGGCCCGTAGTGGGCCACGGCCCGGGGTTGACGACCCCTGAGTTAAATGATGTGACCATCAAACTTAAGACATCCAGTGGCAGAAAAACATTTTGCTGGGGAAATCTCTGGATTGAAGGTGAATATTGCAGCAAATATCAGTTTTGTTATTTATCTTTAATTTGCTTATTCATTTATATCTTATTTTTGGCCTGAATTCTGCTATAAGTTGACTGATGTCCTTGGTGTTCTCTTGTAGCTTATGTCAATTCCAAATGTGAAAGAATTGCCCACCAAATACAATGAGCTCTCCGACTCGTACTATAATTGTGCCTCATAAATCTATTGCTATTTTTACTGAGGTTGTGGCCTTTCGTTATAGCTGGAAAAGTATGATAAATAATTCTCTTGTTGTGACAGAACACGGCAACCTGAGCTCATTTACCAAACAACAGAAAACACTGCAAATTCTGTGCTCCTATTCCTGGACTCATTTTCCGAGCTAGAACGGATCTTTTCTCTTTATCGTGATTTAAGATGTATGGCCCTGCTCAGTATTCAGGAAATAAAAGCCTGTAATATGTCACCTCATCACCATATATCTTGCCTGCGTTGGGAGGGCTGACAAGGAAAACAATGCGCAATTTGTGCATCGCTTTTAGCTAAATTACTTTTATTGTGGGCAAAACGGTGAGCACTAGAAGAGGCAATTGGTTTGCCTGTAAAATATAAGCGTATGAGGTTAAAACGTCACTTATTTCAACAATACATCACGAGGAAGGTGCTTTGCGTTCAATTCATTGTTAGGTGTACTGCATCTTTGCAATATGTAAGTTTTTTTGTCATTTTGTAATTAGGATTAAAATAAAATAATCATATAAAAAGTGACCAAACTAACAATGCTGCTAAAATGCAAATCTAAAAATGTCATTCTAGTAGAAGAGAACAAACACCCTGTGCTGTGCTGAAATGTTATTGTGACAAATTGTTTAAAGCTAAACTCTGGGTAGATATAAAATACAAATTCATGCAGCTCCGTATTCAGTAATACATCATTAAATCTATTTTGTAATGCAAGCAGGGACGTGTGATGTGAGTATCAGCTTCTAGCAGTCCCTGTCAGGGCAGGACTTAAGCCCCATACACACGCGCGGATTATCCGAGGACCAGGTCCGTCAGACCATGTCCATCATACTTTGTCTGATGTTGGTTTTGCGTACACACGGTCGGACAAAGTTGTCGGAAAATCCGATCATTCTGAACGTGGTGACGTTTGTTGCCTACGACGGGACTACGTAGAGGCTAGTAGCCAATAGCTTTGGTCTTGTAATGTGATCTGAGCATGCGTAGCACTTTGTCCGGTCGGAATTCGCTACACACGATCGGATTTGGTGTGATCGGACTTTGTTGTCAAAAAATCTATCCAGCAGGAGATAGGACTTTGTCCGTCAGACAATCTGATGGAAACTGTCCGATGGTGCCTACACACGGTCTGATTTTCCGACAACATTGTCAGATAGGACAGAATCCATCGGAAAATCCTACCGTGTGTATGGGGCTTTAGGGTGGTGGGGGCCCCTGGGCTTGAGTCACTTTCAGGCCCTACCTTCTATACATTACTGTATTTATCGGCGTATAACACACGCCGGTGTATAACACACGCCGGCGTATAACACGCACCCCAAGTTTAGGAGGGAAGTTTAAGGAAAAAACTTACATTTAAATGCCCATCAATGCAGCCTTATCAGTGTCCATCTGCAGCCTTGCCCATCCATCTGCAGCCGTGTCCAGTGTCATTGCAGCCTTGTCAGTGTAGCCTTGTCAGTGTTATTTGCAGCCTTGTCAGTGTCATTTGCAGCCTTGTCAGTGTCATTTGCAGCCTTGTAAGTGTAGCCTTGTCATTTGCAGCCTTGTCAGTGTCATTTGCAGCCTTGTAAGTGTAGCCTTGTCATTTGCAGCCTTGTCAGTGTCATTTGCAGCCTTGTCAGTGTCATTTGCAGCCTTGTCAGTGTAGCCTTGTCATTTGCAGCCTTGTCAGTGTCATTTGCAGCCTTGTCAGTGTAGCCTTGTCATTTGCAGCCTTGTCAGTGTCATTTGCAGCCTTGTCAGTGTAGCCTTGTCATTTGCAGCCTTGTCAGTGTCATTTGCAGCCTTGTCAGTGTAGCCTTGTCATTTGCAGCCTTGTCAGTGTCATTTGCAGCCTTGTCAGTGTCATTTGCAGCCTTGCCCCAGTGTCATTTGCAGCCTTGTCATTGCAGTCTTGAAGTTTAAAAATGGCGCTGCCAAGATACAGAGTGCTGTGTATCTCGGCGGCTCTCGGATCCTCTCGGCGGCTCTCGGGTCCTCTCGAGTCCTCTCGGCAGCTCTCGGTTCCTCTCGCAGTCCCGAGTGGAGCCGAGAGTAGCCGAGTGTACTCGGCTCGGCTCACAGTCACGCCCAGTCCCTGTGTTATGTCCATCATAGGGCCGAACTGGGCATGACTGTGAGCAGAGCGGAGCCGAGTACACTCAGCTATGTATCTCGGCAGGGCCCGCGGGGCCCCCTATTGGGTGGGGCCCATGGGCTACAGCCCAGTCAAGCCCAATGGTAAGTCTGGCCCTGGTCCCTGTACAACAGCAGAAGTAGCAGTACAAGTTCAATTCAGTTCATGTACTAACAAGAAGCATGTCACTTATAGGGCAAGCAGCACAAGTCCATAAAAGTCCAACTTAAACAAATAGTCCTGTAATGCTATCCACAGGCTCACTTAGGGCAGCCACCCCAGAGTAGAAAGCAGCCTCTGTAACGAAACTAGACATGTGCGATTAATTTCGTACAAATCGAAAATTCATACGAATTTCCGTAAATTCGTACATTCGGGAGGATCCGAAATACGAATTGCTATGCTTCCGAATTTTGTACGAAATTTCGTTTACGAATTTCGGATCCAAGTTCCGTTACAACGGAAACGTGACTGGTGTTTTGTTGACCAATCAGATGTTTTCTTCTGCTGCTGAGTGAGAGTTGGGAAAAATTACCTTTTTTAATATGGGAGTGGGAGACTGGTAGTCGATGGGAAATTCAGAATCGGACAAAATAAGAACGTTCGTTAATTACGATTATTCGTTATGATGAAGTTAAAAACCCAGGAACTCAGCACAGCACATGGATGGTGGGAGCCCCTCATAATGATAAATTCATCATAACGAACGCTTGTAATTGTTACGAAAAGTGTTAGGAACACAAAAGAGGGGGAACTCCAGACTCCTAAGAACCAATGAAATATATATATAGTCCAATGATAAGGGGAAACTCCGGACTCCAGATATTCGATATCCTAACTGGTACTGGTTGGTAGTCGATGGGAGATTCAGAATCTGACAAAATAAGAATTGTTCGTTAATTACAATTATTCGTTATGATGAAGTTAAAAACCCAGGAAGTCAGCACAGCACAGGGATGATGGGAGCCCCTCATAATGATAAATTCATCATAACGAACATTTGTAATTGTTACGAAAAGTTAACAAACCTAACGAAAATTCGTATTTTGTACGAATGCAAATTTAATTTTGGACACGAATTACAAAATATGAATTAACGGCTAATACAAAACGGAACAAAACAAATTTATTGTCGGCGCACATATCTAAACGAAACCCTGTGTGGTGCTAACTGTATTTTAATAAAATAAATTATTTTTATTCTACACTTAGATGTTTACTATTAAATGTTGAGAAAAGTGAAATGAACGTTTACACCTGGGTATACCTCCAATATTATAGGATATCAAGGAAAATGTCCCACTTACATTTTATCTCAGTTTTTGCCCTGGTGACCAAAGAAAAAGTGAGAGTATTTCCTCGGTCCCCACTAAAAATAAACAGCATTAAAAAATGCCAGTTTAGTAATGAGAAAAGTAGCAGAATGTGTAATGTCCAGAACAGAGCAGAGAACAGTGACTTAAATCAGCGGTCATGTGATCACTCAGTTCTCAGGCTTGGAGCCGGTGTTTTGCCGAGAAAGGTCCAGCCGGCGGACAAGGCGCAGTGCTTGCGCAGTACAAACCAAAACAGAGCCGCCGAAAATAGCCAAAGCTGAACACAGTGAGTCAGCTCTACACAGCGCCTGCTTCCGACACTGTTTAGGGCCCTTTGCTCGCCACGCTTCGGGCATGGCCTCGCTCCGCTCGGCATATTATTATTGTAACTCTATGTCCACTTGGATGGTGGGACTTGAACCTGGACTCAGTGCGCAGGCGCCGTGTAGAGCTCACGGTCAGCTGTTAATCTTCGGATATTTTCGGCAGGTCTGTAGTCGTTCATACTGCGCAAGCGCTGCTCCTTCGCAGTAGAGGGGGGACCTTTTTCGGCAAGACACCGGTAGGCAACATCAGACTGATGTTGCAGCAAGGAGGTGGGTATGTATTTTTTTTTTTTTTTTTTACTAACCCCAAACTTTTCCTTTAAATCTGGGCTTTGTCTGTTGTGTTTTGCCATTTTCCTGCTTGCACACCCAGCCCCTACTCAAACAAAGAGTCAATTTTAGACCACCACTCCTGGGAGGCTTGTCCAAGGATAATCGTACCGTCTACACTGCTAAAGACCTGGAGAGCACCTACTGCTTTACAAAATTCACTTCCTCTTCTACTGAGCAATAAAAAGAAGTTTTTCTACTCTATTAAACACATATATAATATATATTACTATGTGTCCACACCCCTTGGTGACCACACATAAAGTGAGGGGAAACTGTCCTATTGGCTACTTTATGCTCCCCATTGGCTACTGGAGTTATGTTCTAATTTGGAAGCATTTTCTTTTGCTCTCACTAGCATCCAATTTACATTACAAAGATAATTATTTCACAAAGTTTAATTAAAATCCATAAACTTTTTGAACACATCACTTTAGCTTTCATTTCTGCCTATACACAACCAATACTCTGTGTATTGCCGAGTTTCCAGCTGCAGATGGCTGTGATCTCCCCTATCATCAGTCACCAATAAACACACAATTAGCCAAGGACACAAGATAAACTGAATACAGTCCTCGCCGAGATCCTTCAGAAATAATATGAGCTGATCTGAGTCCTGCAAGTCAGTTCCAACCTGTTGTGAAGATATTAATTATAGCCCAAGCTTAATCACCGCATGATTCTAATGTGAACGATTCATCAAATGGAGAAAGTTCAGGACTCATGGTTAGGAGAGGTTAGGAAGTGTTTAAGGGACATGAATACATCACTGACCTCCTAAAGAACCACATTCTAATTAAAAAGTGGAAGATGGTTTTGAAATGAGGGGCTGGTGAAATCACAAAATGGAAGCAATTAAAACTTTGGCTTGTTATGTAACAATCTCAGAAACCATGCGTTTATACTCATCCCTTCTATATTGTACATAAAGCCAAGTCCCTACTTTGAGCACCCAAAATCTTGTGCATAGAATTTGGGCTGGAACTTTTCACTATTGAGAACAAATGTAAATTTCAGAATTACTTTCTTTTACCCAAAACTATCACCCATATATAATGCCTTTCTGTCACCTTAAAGCGGAAGTCCCTCAATTTTTTTTAAAAGTCAGCAGCTACTGCAGCTGCTGACTTTTAAAATATGGACACTTACCTGTCCAGGGCGCCCGCGATGTCGGCACCCGAGGCCGAACCGCCCCTCGGTCCTCAGATGCTGCCGCCGCCATCTTCCGTATGGGAATCAGGAAATTAAGCCTTACGGCTTCACTTCGCGGTTCCCTACTGCCCATGCGCATGTCGCACTGCGCAATCCGAATGGTCCCTGCTGTCTCCTGGGACCTGTGTGTCTCTAAGAGGACAGCGGGGGACGGGAAGTGGCGTAGACTCCCGTTGGAGTCTATGCCCGGAAGTGGGTGCAAATACCTGTCTTGGACAGGTATCTGCACCCCCCTCCCACCTAAAGGGGGTCCAAATGTGACACCAGAGGGGGGGTTCCAATAAGCGGAGGTTCCGTTTTTGAGTGAACCTCTGCTTTAAGGCCGGCTTCACACAGGGGCGGTGCGGGCGGCGACGGTAAACCAGCGCTATATTTAGCGCTGCTTTACCATCGTTTTAGCCGCGGTATGCGGCCGATAGCGGGGTGGTTTTAACCCCCACTAGCGGCCGAAAAAGGGTTAAAAACGCTCTGCAAAGGAGGCGGAATCCCTGCGGTGTCCTATTGATTTCGATGGGTAGGAGCGTTATAGGAGCGGTGAATACACTGCTCCTTCACCGCTCCAAATATGCTCCAAATATGCTGCTAGCAGGACTTTTTTTACCGTCCTGCTAGCGCACCGCTCCATCCGGCTTTCACACTGGAGTGAAAGGACCCGCTTTTTCAGGAGCTACACAGACGCTATTTTTAGCGCTGTAGCTCCTAAAAAACGCCCCCGGTGTGAAAGCACCCTAAAGCCCCATACACACGGTCGGACAATCCGCGGACCAGGTCCGTCGGACCATGTCCGTCATACTTTGTCCGATGTTGGTTTTGCGTACACACGGTCGGACAAAGTTGTCGGAAAATCCGATCATTATGAACGTGGTGACGTTTGTTGCCTACGACGGGACTACGTAGAGGCTAGTAGCCAATAGCTTTGGTCTTGTAATGTGATCTGAGCATGCGTAGCACTTTGTCCAGTCGGACAACCGTACACACGATCGGATTTGGTGTGATCGGACCGTGTTGACGGCAAATCTTTCCAGCAGGAGATAAGACTTTGTCCGTCGGTCAAACCGACGAACACTGTCCGATGGTGCATACACACGGTCTGATTTTTCAACAACCTTGTCCGATCGGACAGAATCCATGAAAAAGTCCGACCGTGTGTATGGGGCTTTAGACTTAGCAATGTTTTTGTGTTTGGATTGGTAATTGCATATGGAGGCTCATGATGGCATTTCCAGCACAGTATGGTGAAATCTTCATACTGTAATTTTGATAACGTCATCCTGCTCCTCCATAGTAAGTATATCCAGGTTTTCTTTCAGCGGGAACGTGGTTGAACACGTCTCTGCACCTCCAGCACTGACTGTATGTAATGGGAAGAGATGCTGGGATGTGCTGCAGGGTCTAATGATGCTGGCTGCTAGAGGATTTATTCTAGCTGGAGGGGATCTATTTTTGCAGGGTGGTGTCCATTGTTGCTGAGAAGGTCTATTGTTGCTGGTCGGGGACCTACTGTCCCAATACTTTTTGCAATAGAGTGTAGATAAAAATAGGGAGACTGAAAAAATTGATAAAGATTTCTAGTCATACCCCTGCCTAAAACACTATCTTTACATATACATTATGTTAGTAAGACACAGTAAGAAATTTTGATTTTAATTTGTTCTTGCAAAGTTCTCCATTGTCTTTGGCCTCACTGAGTTTACCTTCAGCAGTGGGCTTACAGGTCATCTATTAATAATAAATGGCTGGAAAGTATTACCTGAATGGGTAAGCCACTTGGATGTCAATGCGGCGGTCGCTCTGGGTTCTGTTGGCGCAGTCCACGCTGACTCTTAGTTCTCCGGAGTAACCACCACATGTTGCAAATGCAAAGATTGCAAAAAGCTGAGGATAGAATGGACAATTTAATTAATCATACTTGTTAAAAGAACCTTGGATGAACTTAATGATAGGGGGCCTAAAGAGGGGGAGCCCTCCCAGAAATGTAAGGAAAAAGGGGAACCCCTCACAATTACAGACAGCACCTTCCCAATTCTGTAGCACTAACACATAATTCAGTAGAATATTCTATTTCTTCCCAGATTTAAAGGTACATATTCATGTGACAATCATCAAACATTCACTGCAGGGGAATCTTCCTGGTAAATGTGTCTTAAACTACAGTGATTGATTTGACTGGAGTAAATGTTTGGTGAGTGACACATTTACAGCTTTATAAAACTATCCCAATGTGAACTTGTGGCAAGGCAATAGACATTTAAAGTGTTTGTTACCACAACTCATATTCCTGATATGTGCCTGCTGTACCATGTACTGCACTTGTGTGAGAAACTGTTCTCTTTGTATTGCTTTCTTTATGTGAAATCCCTGGTGTTCCTCCCAGTCCCTCTGCTTTCCTATTAAAAACTGACCACACTAAGCAAGAGAGCACACTGTGGTCAGTTCTCTAGTTATGCTGGGAACTCGTGTGCTCTCCTCCAATTATCCGACTTGTCCTGACACGCCCCTCCTGCACAGTCATTTACTGGGAAGCTCAGTGTGCTGCTGCTTCTCCTCCCTGCAGCTCTTATGCAGCTGAGAACAGGGGATGTGATCACTTATAAAAAAGGTATTTATAATGTATTTTTATATCTATTCAAAAATGTTTTGCCTTTCATTTCCATTTTAAACTGAATGGGTTGTTTTACAAGGTGATCGGTTACAATTACTTTAAGTATTGACATACTCATATTGGTAAACAGGCTTTAAAAAAAGCCCTCACTGACCTCTAAAACAGCGCTATGGGGCAATTTATTCTCAAAGTTCACACCAGAAGCAGTGACGTCATTCTTTTAACAGCTCCCTCCTAGCAGTGACACAGCAGCTTCGCTCACCCTTCCTGCCCCTCCCGGCAGTGACTCAGCAGCTGTGATCCCTCTGAGTAGTTGCTCAGCAGCTCAGCTCCCCCTGTTATCCCTCCCGGTGTGGCTCAGCAGCACAGCTACCCTTGTACCCCCTCCGAGTAGTAACTTATTAGTGCACCCTTCTCCCAGCAGTGATTAAAGAGGAGCTCCAGTCTGTAAAAAAACAAAAAATAAATAAAAGTCAGCAGTTACAAATACTGTAGCTGCTGACTTTTAATATAAGGACAGTTACCTGTCCAGGGATCCCGTGATGTCAGCACCCCAAGCCTTCTAAATGGTCCCGCCTTCTTCTGGGACCTGTGTTTCCCCCAGAAGGCAGCTGGGGGAAGGGGAAGGAGCCAGAAATGTTGTGGCGCTCTTATCCAGAAATGGGAGTGGGTACCTGTCAAAGCCAGGTACCCGCTCCCCCCTCTCCCTCCCCAAAAAGTGCCAAATGTGGCAGTGGAGGGTGCGAACAAGCGGAGCTTCCCCTTTTGGGTGTAGCTCTGCTTTAAGCAGCTCAGCTCACCTTGCTCCTCCCTCCCAGCAGTAACTCAGCAGCTCAGTTCTCCACTTCGTCTTCCTTCCTTTCTCCATTGTAAACTCAGAGCAGGCGCTATAGAATAGGGGGCAGGGTGAGATGAGCTGCTGAGAAAAGGACTCTAAAGCTTTAGTGCTTCTGAGAATAAGCAGATCTAACTTGGCTTTTAACTTTATTCTTCCAAAGCCTTAATGCACTTAGTGACTGTTTTCCTTTTTTTTACTTCTCTTTGGTATAAATATGGACTTGAGCTATATGCCTTGTTGACCATACAGAAAGTTCTTTGACTGTCTCTTGTTACCCAGAGCATCATCATGGTTAACTGCAGGTACAAAATAGTATTGCGGTGTGGCTGTAAAGATACAAGTCTATCAGAACCATTATAACTGAATAATACCGGAAATCAGCTGTGGAATATTGTTTACAAAGGGGCTACAAGAGGAGAAACCCCCTATGTGCAACTATGAGAAGCAATTCTTAGAAGGTGAGGAGTTCCATTTAAGATGCAAATTTCCTACATAATTCCCGTAGTTCTGTAAAAGTAGATACATCACCACCAGCGTTGATTTAAAAGATTTTCATTGACGAAATTAACTAAAACAATTCAGATGATTACTATACCACTAAAACTAAAATGGCATTTTAGTCAAAAGTCTATGACTTAACCACTTCAATACCGGGCACTTATACACCTTCCTGCCCAGACCAATTTTCAGCTTTCAGCGCTGTCGCACTTTGAATGACAATTGCGCGGTCATACTACACTGTACCCAAACTAAATTTTTATCATTTTTTTCCCACAAATAGAGCTTTCTTTTGGTATTCGATCTCCTCTGGGATTTATATTTCCTGCCAAACAAATAAAAAAAGACCGAACATTTTGAAATACATTTTTTTTTTGTTTTTTTGTTTCAGTTTCAAAACTTTGTAAATAAGTAAGTTTTCTCCTTCAATGATGGGCACTGATGGGGCTGCACTGAAGGGCTCTGATAAGGTGGCACTGAGGTGGCACCAATGAAGCGGCACTGATGGGCGACACGGATGGGCACTGATAGGTGGCACAAATTGGCACTGATAGGTGGCACGGATTGGCATGGATAGGCGGCATGGATAGGTGGCACGGATGAGCATGGATAGGTGGCACGGATGAGCATGGATGGGCACTGATATGCGGCATGGATGGACAATGATAGGCGGCATGGATGGGCACTGATAGGAGGCATTGCAGTCTAATGTATTGTACTGATGGATGCCAATCAGTGCCAAACAATAATGCATGCCAATCAGTGATGCCCATTGTGGGCACTGATTGGCAACCATTGTGGGCACTGATTGGCATCCATTGTGGGCACTGACTGGCATCCCTTGTGGTCTAGGGTGGCATAACTGGTGCTGGGCATCCCTGGTGGTCTGTTGGCGTCCCTGGTGGTCCAGTGTGGGCATCCTCGGGGGGGGGGGTTGGGGCTGCACTGATAATCGATCAGCACAGACCACCCCCTGTCAGAGGAGCAGCTGATCGGCTCTCCTCTACTCGCGTCTGACAGACGCGAGTGAGGAAAAGCCGATCAACGGCATTTCCTATTTACACTGTGATCAGCCGTGATTGGACACGGCTGATCACGTGGTAAAGAGTCTCCGTCGGAGACTCTTTACCAAGATCGTAGTTGCGGGGTGTCAGACTGACACACCGCAACAACGATCGCCATGATGCGCGTCCCGGGGGTGTGATTTTGAAACCACTTTGCCGCCGTCATTCTGCTATATGGCGGGCGGCAAGTGGTTAAACTAAATCGAAATTTGATGTCAAAATTAAAACTGGGTAAGTGTCCAGTTCCCCGTGGCAGTGTCCATGCCATTTCATGACAATATATGTCTTTTTAGCTGAAAAAAATATTAATAGGAAAATATTTAAATGCTTGGTGAATCGCACTTGGCCAAATTAGCCCATCGCTAGTTCTGAGGATGCAGGTTTTCAATTTTTCTACCCATGTAAATATAGGATTATAGTGATGGGCCCAAAGTAAAGCATGGAAGCTGTGCCAAAGTGAAGGCTCCTTAGGTAAAATTTGCTTAATAGAGTATACAGTCTATCTACCTATCTACAGTGCCTTGAAAAAGTATTCACACCCCTTGAAATTTTCCACATTTTGTCATGTTACAACCAAAAACGTAAATTTGTTTTATTAGGATTTTATGTGATAGACCAACAGAAAGTGGCAGATACTTGTGAAGTTGAAGGAAAATGATAAATGGTTTTCTAAATTTTTTTACAAATAAATATGTGAAAACTGTGGCATGCAATTGTATTCAGCCCCCCATAGTCAATACTTTGTAGAACCACCTTTTACTGCAATTACAGCTGCAAGTCTTTTTGGATATGTCTCTCTACCTCTTTGCACATCTAGAGAATGACATTTTTGCCCATTCATCTTTTCAAAATAGTTCAAGCTCTGCAGATTGTATGTAAAACATCTGTAAACAGCAATTCTCAAGTTTTGCCACAGATTCTCAATTGGATTTAGGTCTGGACTTTGACTGGGCCATTCTAACACATGAATATGCTTTAATCTAAACCATTCCATTGTAGCTCTGGCTGAATGTTTAGGGTTGTTGTCCTGCTGGAAGGTGAACCTCCGCCCCAGTCTCAAGTCTTTTGCAGACTCTAAGCCCCCGTACACACGGTTGGAAATTCCGACCACAAAATCCGTCCGATTTTTTCCAACTGATTTGGTCCGAAAAAGTCTGATCAGATTTTGTTGTCGGGAAATTTGAGATCCTGCTCTCAAATTTTTTCTGTCGAAAATTCCGACGGAAAAAGCCCGCTAGAGCCCACACACGATCGGATTTTCCGACAACATAATCCGATTAGACTGTTTCCATCTGAATATCCGACCGTGTGTATGGAGCATTTCAGTTCTTTGTCTAAGATTGCCCTGTATTTGGCTCCATCCATCTTCTCATCAACTCACCAGCTTCCCTGTCCTCACTGAAGAAAAGCATCCGCACAACATGATGCTGCCACCACCATGTTTCACGGTGGGGATGGTGTGTTCAGGGTGACGCGCAGAATAGTTTTCCGGCACACATATCGTTTTGCTTTTAGGCCAAAAAGTTCAATCTTCGTCTCATCTGGCCAGAGCACCTTCTTCCACACGTTTGCTGTGTCACCCATGTGGTTTCTCGCAAACTGCAATCAGGACTTCTTATGGCTTTCTTTCAACAATGGCTTTCTTCTTGCCACTCTTCCATAAAGGCCAGATTTGTGAAGTGCACTACTAATAGTTGTGCTGCGGACAGATTCTCCCACCTGAGCTGTGGATCTCTACAGCTCCGTCAGAGTTACCATAGAACTCTTGGCTTCTTCTCTGATGAATGCTCTCGTCGCCTGGCCTGTCAGTTTAGGTGGGTGGCCATGTCTTGGTAGGTTTGAAGTTGTGCCATACTCTTTCCATTTTCAGATGATAGATTAAACAGTGCTTGGCCTTCATGATGCTTTTTTTTTTTTCACTAAGGTTATCTAACAAACCTCTGAGGGCTTTACAGAACAGCTGTAATTATACTGAGATTAAATTACACACATGTGTACACTATATTTAGTAATTAGGTGACTTCTGAAGGCAATTGGTTCCACTAGATTTTAGTTAGGGGTATCAGAGTAAAGGGGGCTGAATACAAATGCACGTCACACTTTTTAGATATTTATTGTAAAAAAAATGTGAAAACCATTTATCATTTTCTTTTCACTTCACAATTATGTGCCACTTTGTGTTGGTCTATTACATAAAATCTCAATAGAATACATTTATGTTTTTGGTTGTAACATGACAAAATGTGGGAAAATGGGGTATGAATACTTTTTCAAGGTACTCTATCTATCTATCTATCTATCTATCTATCTATCTATCTATCTATCTATCTATCTATCTATCTATCTATCTATCTATCTATCTATCTATCTATCTATTTTTACACACATTATAAAAATACATAAATACAAACAGGCCACTAGCAGAGAAAATATCTCTAATCAATACTTACCCATCAATGTTCTGACCACAGTTTGTCTAATTTCAGGTATAATTCTGGGTCATTTTTCTCTTCACACTCCGGTAAGTTCACGACCGCTCACTGTATATATACGTCATTTTTTTGAAGAGGGATATCTCAGTAACGGCAGCAGCTGCTGCCACAACCGAGATATCCCTCTTCACAGTGAGCGGTCCCCTTTCCGATAATGGTGGTCATCGCGGCGGATTCGCCGCAAGATCACCGTTATCGGCGGCGGGAGAGGTGCCCCCCCTCCCGCCGCTCTCCCGCGCCTTCCGCCGCTTACCGGAACCGTCGGCAGCGGCGGAGGCGATCGGGTCCGTTCCCTGCCTGTGCATAGAGATGAGTGACGCTACGATGGCCGCCACTCATCTCTATACCATAGGAGGGCGTTAGCGACGTCAAAAACGTCACTTCCGCCCATACATCTTAAAGGGGAATTTACAAATGTAATTTTCTTAAATGACATTTTTTTTTTTTTTTATCTTTGAAGTCCAAATATGAGATCTGAGGACTTTTTGACCCCAGATCTCATATTTAAGAGGACCTGTCATGCTTTTTTCTATTACAAGGGATGTTTACATTCCTTGTAATAGGAATAAAAGTGATCAATTTTTTTTTTTTTTAAACAGTGTAAAAAATAATACAATTAAGTAAAATAAATAAGAAAAAACAAAAACATTTTTTTTAAAACACCCCGTCCCGACGAGCTCACACGCAGAAGCAAACGCATACGTGAGCAGCGCCCGCATATGAAAACGGTAGTCAAACCACACATGTGATGTATCGCTGCGATCGGTAGAGCGAGAGCAATAATTCTAGCCATAGACCTCCTCTGTAACTCAAAAAATGCAACCTGTAGAATTTTTTAAATGACGCTTATGGAGATTTTTGAGGGTAAAAGTTTGACGCCATTCCACGAGCGGCCGCAATTTTGAAGCGTGACATGTTGGGTATCAATTTACTCGGCGTAACATTATATTTCACAATCCAAAAAAAAATTGGGCTAATTTTACTGTTGTCTTATTTTTTTATTCAAAAAAGTGACTTTTTTCCAAAAAAAGTGCGCTTCTAAGACCGCTGCGCAAATACGGTGTGAAAAAAAGTATTGCAACAACTGCCATTTTATTCTCTAGGGTGTTAGAAAAAAAAACAATATATAAT
Source organism: Lithobates sylvaticus (assembly GCA_028564925.1). Classification (NCBI taxonomy): domain Eukaryota; kingdom Metazoa; phylum Chordata; class Amphibia; order Anura; family Ranidae; genus Lithobates; species Lithobates sylvaticus. Next base: position 41,085,348 of record CM053032.1, on the reverse strand, counting down.
GTTTGGGGGTTCTAAGTTTTTTTCTAGCTAAAAAAACGGTTTTAAACATGTAAACACCTAAAATCCAAAACGAGGCTGGTCTGGAAGTGGTTAACACCAGAAACTATCTCAGCTTGTGTAACCTAAGCTGCCAACACACTTCCTTTTCATGATCTTAGTGACAAAACATCAATGAAAATATCAATATCCAGAATGGGTGATATTACCAGAGATGTCACACATGCATAGCTCCCAACTGTCCCTGATTTCGAGGGACTGTCCCTGATTTGGAGCAATGTCCCCTTGTCCCTCTTTCCTTCTCATTTGTCCCTCCTTTTGGTCTGATCTATATAGTTGTATATAAAATGCACTTTTTATCTTTGAAAAAGTGTTTCCCTTTCATCCAAATTCTAAATTGCTACATTTGTAAATTTTTAAAGCCATGACTATGGTATTAACTATGGCTTATCCTGTTACCAATAAACCCATCCCTCCCTCTAATGACCACACAACACATGGGTGGAGTGAATTGGCCACAGCCATTTTATTAACCAATATATACATTTCTATAATTAACATAAAATAACGTAATAACCTTTTTATCTAACTATCTATCTATCTATATCTATATATATATATATATATATATATATATATATATATATATATTTCCAGTTTTATCACCACCATGGGGCACAAGGTCCAATAGGCATAACCCATAACTGTACCTGCTAGTCACTTCTCAGGCCTTAAGTCGCTAAAGCCTCCGACTCAGAGACAACTAGCAGGTACCCATATACCAACTGGGAGCCGCCCTCAGATGGGTCCCTAAACCATGCCCTTTAGGTGCCCATATGACCTTAACAAGTACCTTGCACCCCGCCAAATAACCACCAACCAGTATTTTTACAACCCTCGCCCTACCAATACACCAAGCCCCTCCAATCGTAGGGCGGGTGGGTGGGAAGCTCCTTACCCTCACGGCTCCTCGTGCCGACTGTCCCCTCCCCTTCCGCTTCCTGCCTAACTAAGTGCAAAGCTCCCGCCCGTCCTATCAGCCGGCCAGCCCTACTCCGACTCCCCTGCACGGCTCTGCCCCCGTTAACCCCTGTCATGCCGGCCCTCCGCCGAATACCTTCGGCATTGCTCCGGGCCTCTCTATATAAAGGAATAGTATTGGTAAAAAAAAGTCCTTGTGGATTTAATTAACCTTTTTTTTTTTTTGTTAATTCTCCTTTAAGTGGGTGTGGCAGGGGGCGTATCCTATGCCTACATATATTTGTTAGTAGGTGTCCCTCATTCCCATCTCAAAATGTTGGGAGGTATGTCAGATGTCTCCTTGCCATGGCATGGCAGAGATCTTTATACAGGGCTAGACAGTAGACATGTGCACAACAAAAAAATTTGTTTATTTTCGTTTCGTTTTTTTCGTTTCCGTTGATTCGTAACGATTCATAAATTCGTAAGTCGTCGGTGTTCGTATTCGTAACGATTCGTACATTCGTAAGTCGTCGTGTTCGTATTCGTAACGATTCATATTTTCATAAAAGTTATTTTTTTCGTTGATATGTATTTCCGTAAAAAAAAAGTTCCGAATGTACAAATTTTTTCGTTCAATCCATTCGAAGCACGTTAAGCAACGCCATTGTAAGCGACACGGAAAATTACGAATCGAAAAAAAAAAAAAAAAAAGTTAAAATTTTTTTCATTCAATCCATTCAAGGCACGTTAAGCAGCACCATTGTAAGGGACATGGAAAATTACCAATTCAACAAAATGTTGTTCCTGTTTTAGTTTTTTGGATTTTCTTCATTCGTACATTCGTTGTTTCTAATTATTTTTTTTCGGATTTTCGTTATTTTCGGATTCGAACGATTCGAACGATTCGTTATTCGTTAAAATTTTTAGCGAAACGTTTGTTCATTCGTACGAAAACGAACGAAAATAACGAAAAAATACGAAAAACGAAAAAAAAACTAAACGAATTGCACATGTCTACTAGACAGCAAAAGTAATATTCACTCATTAATTGCAGGACTAACATATGAGATTTATTAGGTAGTAAATCTGATTCTGATGTATGTTTCGAAGCATATAATAGGCTCAAAGTCTACATTTAGTTACAGCAATAAATCTACAGTCATTGAACTCTTGTCACTGGGAGCATTAAAGCAGTAATTCCATCCCATGGCTGAAGACAAACATACATTGATGTTCTATAATTACTCTTCAGTATAGGCAGATTGCAAATGTAAATGTATTATCTGACAAGTTCTTTTAACCATGTCATGGCTGGAGATAATTGAAACCTTCTTGACCAGATCTTTTTTTTTTTTTACTTTGTACAATAACATACCTGCCAACATTTTGAGATGGGAATGAGGGACACCTACTAGCAAACGTATGTAGGCATAGGACACGCCCCCTGCCACCCTAACCACTTGCCGACCAGCCGCCGCAGTTTTAAAATGGCACGGCTGGGCGAAACGACGTTATGTAACGTTGCTTCGCCCTGTGGCCACTAGGGGCGTTCGCTCGCCCTCGGAGCCGATGTGAGTGCCTGGCGGTCGTGAACACCGCCGGGCTCCCGCGATCGCTGGTGACACACCGAGAATCGGGATCTGTGTGTGTAAACACAGTTTCCGGTTCTCTGAGGGGAGAAGAGACTGATCGTCTGTTCATACAAAGTATGTACAGCGATTTGTCATCTCCCCTAGTCAGTCCCCTCCCCACCTTCAGTTAGAACAGAGAGAGGGAACACAGTTAACCCCTTGATCACCCCCTAGTGGTTAACCCCTTCACTGCCAGTGACATTTTTACAGTAATCAATGCATTTTTATAGCACTGATTGCTGTAAAAATGCCAATGGTCCCAAAAATGTTCAAAATTGTCCGACGTGTCCGCCATAATGTCACAGTCATGATAAAAATCGCAGATTGCCGCCATTACTAGTAAAAAAATAATAATAATAATAATAATAAAAATGCTATATTTTGTAGTCGCTATAACTTTTGCGCAAACCAATCAATATACGCTTATCGCGATTTTTTTTTACCAAACATATGTAGAAGAATACATATCGGCCTAAACTGAGGAAAAAAATTATTTTTTATATATTTTTGGGGGATATTTATTATAGCAAAAAGTAAAAAATAATTTTTTTTCTAAATTGTCGCTCTTTTTTTGTTTATAGCACATAAAATAAAAAACGCAGAGGGGATCAAATACCACCAAAAGAAAGCTCTATTTGTGGGGAAAAAAAGGACGTCAATTTTGTATGGGTGCAACGTTGCATGACCGCACAATTGTCAGTTAAAGTGACACACTTCCGAAATTCAAAAAGTAATCTGGTCAGGAAGGGGGTAAAATCTTCCGGGGGTGAAGCGGTTAAAGGAGAATTAACCATAAACAAAAGGTTAATTAAATCCACAAGGGCTTTTTTTTAACCACTACTATTCCTTTATATTGGCTTTTAAAATTTACAAATGCAGAAATTTACATGAAAGGTTTAGCACTGGGAAACACTTTTTGAAAGATAAAAAGTGCATTTTATATACAACTATATAGATCAGCAAAAAAAAAGCTTTGGTCATACTTCTCCTATAAACATGATTATGTATTCTTTGCAAAGCGAATATTTATTTTATTTCACCTTATTCACTAAGAACTTTCTCTGCTCATTTTGAAAATCAGGGTCATTAACGCCGATTTACTAAAGGATTAGAGCATTTTCATTTTCAACAGAAAGTTTTCACTTATTTTGTTGGTCACTAGCATTGGGGAACCGCATGCTATTGATGGTTAATTTTTTTAATGCTTTTATGATGGTACTACTTGATGTGTATGTTAAGGTGGCCATAGATGAATCGAAATTCAAGCAGTTCAGCAGGGACCGGACAAATTTCGATCCATGTGTGGCCTCTGCCACTCAACAGAAGTACATTTTTTGTTTGACTTCTGTTGAATGAACTTGGTGGGAAAAAAATGCTTAATCAGCAGCTGCAGTCAATAGCTGGAGAACTCTAAGGACTCCCTCCACTGTCATAATACAATAGTGGAGTGGGGATGATTCCTCCATCCATCTCAAAAGAGTTGTTGGGGGAATGGGTTCAATTTTGAGCCATGTATGACCAGCTTTAGCGTCCGTCCATAGCCATAGGCCATCGTGTTACAATGGGCCCCACACCAGGATAACGCCTTTTCACCTGCCAGTGATATTTGTCATGGCACTGACTACAAAGCTATTTGGAGGAAAATAGCGTAAAACACTGACATTTTCCTCCACCAGTTCTTAAAGCACATTACACTTTACTTATCTTAAGGCATGGAGAGAAAACAGCTGTATACTTCATGAGGCCTCGCATACTCATGGTCCAGTTCCAGTCTATAGAAGAGTTCTACTACGCAGCTGGCCCTAACATAGGGTCCCTGCCACTGAGAAGGTTAGACCATATAGTCCACCCAATACACCCCTCTAAAAGAACCTCCATCACTGGGTACCGCCTCCTCCTTGCCCAGACTGGCTGCTTGTCTGGGCTGGGCTCAGCCCTTCCTTTTCAAAGCTGGCCGCTCAGCTGTCGGCTAATTGCCAGCTCCTATCTCTCCACAGTGACTCACCTATTGATATCCTGCTCGTCAGTCCTGCCTACTTAAGCCGTTCAGTCCAGATGATCTCTGCCTTCGTCTTGGTAACATCTCTAGAGACGTTCTCCTGTGTTCCAGTTAAAGACTTGCTTGGCTGACATTCCTTCTGGCTCCGGATCCTGCTTGCTGATCTACTACGCTCATTTTTGGCTCCCTGACGTTTTGGCTTTCCTGACTATCCGTTCCGATTCCTGAACTCTGGCTATGTTTTGACTATGCTTACTCTGTTTACCTTTTTTTAATTATTATTATTAAACAAGTGTGATTTAACTGTACTTCTGTCTCAGTCTGATTCATGGTTTCTGACACTGTTTCTTCTTTTACTCGTCTCTCTCTGCCTTAGGCTGCTTTCACACTGGGGTGGTGCGGGGCGGCGACGGTAAAGCAGCGCTATATTTAGCGCTGCTTTACCATCGTTTTAGCCGCGGTATGCGGCCGCTAGCGGGGTGGTTTTAACCCCCGCTAGCGGCCGCAAAAGGGTTTGCCGGTGGTATCCCCGCGGTGTCCCATTGATTTCAATGGGAAGGAGCGGTATAGGAGCGGTGAATACACCGCTCCTTCACCGCTCCAAAGATGCTGCTAGCAGGACTTTTTTTACCGTCCTGCTAGCGCACCGCTCCAGTGTGAAAGCCCGCCGGCTTTCACACTGGAGTGAATGGGGCCAGTTTTTTCAGGCGGTGTACAGGCGCTATTTTTAGCGCTGTACCGCCTGAAAACCACCCCAGTGTGAAAGCAGCCTTACTGAGAAAGTTAACATTTAGGCACAAACTTTGTTCTTCATTCTCATACACTGTAGGATTTTCACTTGCCAATAATTACATGGCAACGCAAGTCTCAAACCTATATCGCTCATCTAACTTTTGTAGGAATTTGTTGGGCTATGCTGTGGAGTCTTATACCTTTAGCTTGTAATAGATCCCAAATGAAGTTTGCTAATGGTCCTACTTCAGGGTCCCATCAAGGGGTGACCCTATGCCGATACAACATTACATCTCCCAGTGTATGGTCCTTCTCTGACCCATGACCGATCTCTGACTTCTAATTCTTTAACCACTTCCCACCCGGCCAATGTACATATACGGCCGGGTGGGAGCCGTCTACTTCTGAATGGACGTTCCGGAACGTCCTTCAGAAGTAGAGGGATCGCGCGCACGCGTGCCCACGCAGCGGCGCGATCCCGATGCGGCCGTGTCACCCGGACACGGCGCATCTCGGATCGGCAGGAGGGCTCGGTGATTGGCCCTCCTGATCACATGACAGCCGTGTCGAATCACAGCTGTCATGTGATGTAAACAAACAGCCGGTTGCTAGGCAATCGGCCCTCCTCTCCTCACTCGGAAGTCGTCGGTGAAGAGAGGAGAGCGGATCGCTGCAGCCGGCTGGTGATCAGTGAGTATTAGCTGTTTTTTTTACAGTTTTTTACTCACTGATCACCAGTGTAGTGTCCCCACAGTAAAACACACATGTCCCCACAGTAAAACACACATGTCCCCACAGTAAAACACACATGTCCCCAAAACACACATGTTCCCAAAACACACATGTCCCCAAATAATAAAAACACATGTCCCTCACATATGTCCCAGTAAAATAACATGTGCCAATGATTATCTGCAAACATATGTCCGTGATCACCTGCACACCCCTTTTACATGATCATTTGCGTACATATGTCCGTGATCACGCGAACCAATTATTATACACTTAACGGAATTTTTTTTACAAAAAACATGTAGCAGAATACATTTTGGCTTAAATTTATGACAAAATTAGATTTTATTGGATTTCTTTTAAAAAAGAAAGAAGAAAATATTGTTTTTTTTTCAAAATTTCCGCTATGTTTTCGCTTATATCGCAAAAAATAAAAAACGGAGTCGCGAATAAATACCACCAAACTAAAGCTCTATTTGTGCGAACAAAATGATAAAAAATTCATTTGGTTACAGCATTGCATGACCGCGCAATTGTCACTGAAAGTGCGAGAGCACTGAAAGCTGAAAATTGGTCTGGGCAGGAAGGGTGTTTAAGTGCACAGTATTGTGGTGGTTAAAGACCAGTGATGGCACCAAAGCCGCTAAAGTAAACGGCGTTACGTAACGCCGTTACTTTAGAGGGTAACGAGTAATCTAACTGATTACTCTTCCCCTCGCGGTAACGCCGTTCCCATTACTGGGGCGGCGTTACCGCAATTACCCGCCGCGATCGCGGAGCAGTCCGCGGCCTCGGCCTTAGGAAAGGCCGCGGCTTCGGCCTAGCTCCGGAGCGGCGGCCGACGGGTGCACCAAGATGGCCTAGCTCCGGCCTAGCTCCGGAGCGGCGGCCATCTTGGTGCACCCGTCGGCCGTTTACAATGTGATTGCTCCGTCAAATGACAGAGCGATCACCTTGTAAACAAACCGGCGTCAAGATGATGCTGGTCTCCCCTCTGTGTACAGATCTGTACAGTGGAGGGGAGAGATCGGATGGCAGCAGCCATACCTCCATACCCTGCCACTACTCTGCAACACAATGCTAATACTGCGCAATACTCTGCAACACCCTGCTAATACTGCGCAATACTCTGCAACACCCTGCCAATACTGCGCAATACTCTGCAACACCCTGCCAATACTGCGCAATACTCTGCAACACCCTGCCAATACAGCGCAATACTCTGCAACACCCTGCCAATACTGCGCAATACTCTGCAACACCCTGCCAATACTGCGCAATACTCTGCAACACCCTGCCAATACTGCGCAATACTCTGCAACACCCTGCCAATACTGCGCAATACTCTGCAACACCCTGCCAATACTGCGCAATACTCTGCAACACCCTGCCAATACTGCGCAATACTCTGCAACACCCTGCCAATACTGCGCAATACTCTGCAACACCCTGCCAATACTGCGCAATACTCTGCAACACCCTGCCAATACTGCGCAATACTCTGCAACACCCTGCCAGTGCCAATACTGCGCAATACTCTGCAACACCCTGCCAATACTGCGCAATACTCTGCAACACCCTGCCAATACTGCGCAATACTCTGCAACACCCTGCCAGTGCCACTACTGCGCAATACTCTGCAACACCCTGCCAATACTGCGCAATACTCTGCAACACCCTGCCAATACTGCGCAATACTCTGCAACACCCTGCCAATACTGCGCAATACTCTGCAACACCCTGCCAATACTGCGCAATACTCTGCAACACCCTGCCAATACAGCGCAATACTCTGCAACACCCTGCCAATACTGCGCAATACTCTGCAACACCCTGCCAATACTCTGCAACACCCTGCCAATACTGCGCAATACTCTGCAACACCCTGCCAATACTGCGCAATACTCTGCAACACCCTGCCAATACTGTGCAATACTCTGCAACACCATGCCAATACAGCGCAATACTCTGCAACACCCTGCCAATACTGCACAATACTCTGCAACACCCTGCCATACCCTGCAACACCCCGCCATACCCCGCAACACCTGGCCATACCCCGCCACACTCTGCAATACGCGGTAATACCCAGCCATACTCGGCGATACCCAGCCATACTCGGCGATACCCAGCCATACTCGGCGATACCCAGCCGTACCCAGCTATACCCAGACAATATTACAGTTGGGGAGATAACGTGGATATTACAGTGGGGGCTTTATGGTGGTGGAATTTTCAAAGGTTTTTGCAAATTCAATTATTATTTGCTGATCCGAAAAATGATCCGATCCGTGACTCTGCAACGATCCAATCCGTGAGTTTGGGGGGGACAGATGTACAGGGGGGGAACAGATATATGTGTGGGGGGGGGGCAGACGTGTAGTGGGGTACAGAGGGGGAACAGATATATGTGTGTGGGGGGGGGGCAGACGTGTAGTGGGGTACAGAGGGGGAACAGATATATGTGTGTGTGTGGGGGGGGGCAGACGTGTAGTGGGGTACAGAGGGGGAACAGATATATGTGTTGGGGGGAAAATAGACGTGCAGGGGGGAACGCGCCCCTTGCTTACAGTAATACTAGACCCCCCCTAAGAATATTAAAAAAAAAAAGTCAGTTACTTTGCTGAGTAACTAATTACTTTTCCAATGTAGTAACTGAGTTACTAACTCAATTACTTTTTTGGGAGAAGTAATTTGTAATGTAACTAATTACTTTTTTAAAGTAAGATGACCAACACTGTTGAAGACCGAATCCGCCTTTCTCCACCCGCTTAAATGTCCCAGCTACGGCCACCATAGCAAGTTAAGTCTTACATTACCACACAGTAGCTTGAATGAAAAATACAAATGGCAGTAATCGTACCTGCCAGTGCCTACAATCTTAGAAAATGAGTTGAACAGAGCTGTTGGAAGGGGTTTAGAGTCCCTGGTTAGGGATTCATTTCATAGTGAATGCATACAATTATAATGGCAACCATCGCACTAACAACTTCTAAAACAAGTTAAATCACTTTATGTATGCTTTAAACATTATATTCCAAAAATACACAAAAAACTTCAATATTGGAAGCAAGAAAGGTCCTCCATTGCATTTAATGGTATTAGGTATATTACTACATGACAAATATGTGATTTACTTATTTCTACACTGAATCTTTTACCTGGAAAGACAATATTCTATATTATCCATCCAGCCTCTAGCCCTTTGTAAGAAAGATTCCAGATTACTTATTAAAAATACATGAAAGATTTCTGAGCTCTTTAAGGGCCTCTCCCGAAGCTACCACTAACTGCATTAACACTAATGGACTATTGATGTATTTCACTAGTTGCATTTATTTCAATAAATGATATTCTGTAATGAAACATATATAAAAAAGAATAGCGTACTTTTTGTTTCAGAGGTGTACAGTATTACACTCCTGTTTGTGAACTGAGAAAAAAATATTGATATGGTTGGTATAGTTTAATTAAGCCGAAGTTTATTCTGCTTATATTTTGCATTCCCTGGTCCCTCCTCTCCCCCTCATTAACATGCTAATATTATTTTTAAATAAATCCTTTCCATTTTCATTACATATCTTATTTAAGACTAAGTGATATAATGAATGGGTCTCTGTGCTTCTCTATTCAATGCAGTCAGATGATAGCTGGTTGGAGGGGTTGTCAGGGCTCTGTACATGCCTCAGTCTTCCTTTCAAGAGCCCTCAACCTTTATGCATGAGGTGGGCTGGCTCTTGGGAGGAGTTATGCAAACATCAAAATGCTTTTATGGGTGGATGTCAGTCTGGAGGAGTTTCTAGGCAGATTAAATTTGCATGCAAACTGCCCTAGATATTGCTTCTACAAATGCATTCTCTGAATGGTAAATAACTAGTACAAAGGCGCAAAGTCACAGTACCTCGTTATTATGCAGAGGTTCCCAATAGTCCAGGAAAAAAAAAAAAAAACAATGGGGGGGGGAAAGGGTTTTGTTGCGGCTGAATGTGTATATATGGTATACACAGCAAGGCATATGTAGTTGTCAGGGCTGCCACCGAAAAGGCCTGAAGCCAGGTCCAATAAAAGCTGGAGAAAAAAGACAAGGAGAGAGGCGCCTCTGAATATATATCATATAGACATTTATTAATAAAAACAATATCCACTCACATCTAGGTAAGGAGTGTTGCATCCAGGAGGATCTCAGTAGATGGAGGGCTGGTAGAACTGCAAGTCACAGGAATTATTCCAGGAGGCTGTCATCCTTTTCGAGTCATGTTAAAAGGCAATCTTGCATTTAGGCACATCTCTGGATAAGGAGGTCCAGCAGGACTACAGGTCTCAGCAGAATCCACTCTAAGCTGTCGTATCTTATCCCGGTGGAGATGGTATGAGGAGATGGGCACAGCAGGTGGGTGTTCTTAGGTCCTCCAGAGGGGGGGAGGGTTTTTTTTCCATCCAATAATAATCCAGTCCGTCTTGGTCTCAGAGTTTGAATGGGTTCCAAAGTGGGATAGGGTACAGTTACAGTATGGGGAATAAGATGGGAGTGGGGAGGGACGTCAGCACAGTCGCCCACTGTGCTGTGGGATCAGTAGAGCCAAGAGCGCTTCCGTGTGATGGTAAACACGGCCGTGTAACAGGAAGCTAGGAACGAGGCTTGGCCCGCACAGCAGAGTCAGGCGCAGCGGTGTGACGTCATCATACAGCGACGCGTTTCAGAGCTTGCAGCGCTATCGATGGAATGGGTAGCGGCGCTCCTTTCTCAAGCAGGGGGAGTGTGGGGGCAAGGATGGGGGCTGAATTTATAGGATCGGAAGGGGTTTGGCTGAGGGGCGGAGTACAATTGTATAGAAGGAAAGAAAAAAAAAGGGAAGGCAGAGGAAAACGGAGGAAAAAGAAGGGGAAAAGAAGAGGAAAGACAGAAAACAAAGGAAAGGAAAGAGAAAAAAGAAAGGAAAATATGACAGTAGAAGATATGTATATATATGTAAGAGTGGAATTGAGAGAAAAAATAAATGTAAATAAATGAAGTACAATGAAAATAAAAATAAAAATAATAATAATAATAATAATAATAATAATAATAAATTTATTTTTATTTTTATTTTTATTTTCATTGTACTTCATTTATTTACATTTTTTTTTTTTCTCAATTCCACTCTTACATATATATACATATCTTCTACTGTCATATTTTCCTTTCTTTTTTCTCTTTCCTTTCCTTTGTTTTCTGTCTTTCCTCTTCTTTTCCCCTTCTTTTTCCTCCGTTTTCCTCTGCCTTCCCTTTTTTTCTTTCCTTCTATACAATTGTACTCCGCCCCTCAGCCAAACCCCTTCCGATCCTATAAATTCAGCCCCCATCCTTGCCCCCACACTCCCCCTGCTTGAGAAAGGAGCGCCGCTACCCATTCCATCGATAGCGCTGCAAGCTCTGAAACGCGTTGCTGTATGATGACGTCACACCGCTGCGCCTGACTCTGCTGTGCGGGCCAAGCCTCGTTCCTAGCTTCCTGTTACACGGCCGTGTTTACCATCACACGGAAGCGCTCTTGGCTCTACTGATCCCACAGCACAGTGGGCGACTGTGCTGACGTCCCTCCCCACTCCCATCTTATTCCCCATACTGTAACTGTACCCTATCCCACTTTGGAACCCATTCAAACTCTGAGACCTAGACGGACTGGATTATTATTGGATGGAAAAAAAACCCTCCCCCCCTCTGGAGGACCTAAGAACACCCACCTGCTGTGCCCATCTCCTCATACCATCTCCACCGGGATAAGATACGACAGCTTAGAGTGGATCCTGCTGAGACCTGTAGTCCTGCTGGACCTCCTTATCCAGAGATGTGCCTAAATGCAAGATTGCCTTTTAACATGACTTGAAAAGGATGACAGCCTCCTGGAATAATTCCTGTGACTTGCAGTTCTACCAGCCCTCCATCTACTGAGATCCTCCTGGATGCAACACTCCTTACCTAGATGTGAGTGGATATTGTTTTTATTAATAAATGTCTATATGATATATATTCAGAGGCGCCTCTCTCCTTGTCTTTATTCTCTGAATGGTGCCCATGCTGAGCGTCTGACCTCCTGTGTTCATAATGCACCAGCTGGGACGCTCGGCACAGGATCCACAAGAAAGTGTAGATTACTGGACTAGTGGTGTCTACTTCAGTGATTTCAAGTTTCCATGGGGCATTAGCCAGGTAAATTCGACCAATGTAATTATGTAAAAATATACCATGCTTAAAATTCATCTTTAAGACCCCTTTCCCACTGCCAGCGCTTTTCAGGCGCTACAGTGCTAAAAATAGCACCTGTGTAGCGCCTGAAAAAAGCCTGAGGGCTTTCACACTAGAGCGGTGCGCTGGCAGGGCGTCACACAAAAAGTCCTGCCAGCAGCTTCTTTGGAGCGGTGAACTCACCGCTCCTCCACCGCTCCTCCAACGCTGCTCCCCATTGAAATCAATGGGGTAGTGCTGCGATGCTGCCGGCAAAACCCGCTCCTGCAGCGTTTTGCGGGCGGATTTAACACCTTTTCTGCCGCTAGCGGGGGGGGTTAAAACCGCCCTGCTGGCAGCCAAATAACACCGCTAAAACGATGGTAAAGCAGCGCTAAAATAGCGCCGCTTTACCGTTGACGCCGGCCGCGGCTCGGTGTGAAAGCCATCCAAAGGAAGAGACCTGTAAAACGACTGAACTGCAGCAGGGAAAAATCAGGTCTCCTTCCCTGCCAGTCAAGGGTAAGCTGTACAGAAAAGCTATGCAAATCTATGTTTTGGCAGGAAAACTACTCCCTTGCATATATTTCATCTACAAGCTTGTGGTTCAGTCTTAAAGTGGTTGTACACCCTGTACAACCACTTTTACCTACAGGTAAGCCTATATTGAGGCTTACCTGTAGGTGCTGGAAATATCTCCTAAACCTCCATGGTTTAGGATATATTTACAAAAAATCCGTGCACCGTTGACTACGACGCATGCACACTTTAGAAAGGGCAGATCGTGCTGTTTCTAATAGGGGTCATGCAGTGACGTCAAGCGGCTCCGGCCAGTCACAGAGCCGGAGTTTGAGGCCCCAGAAGGAAGAGGGGTTGAAGATGACCGCTCGCTGCTAGTGGGGACAGCGGTGACATGGCAGGCTTCGGTTTCAGGTAAGTGACACATAATGGGCTACTATGCGATGCATAGTAGCCCATTATGCTTTACCTTTGCAGGGAAATAAAGAGGAAGTAAAACCCGCCAGGGTTTACTTCCTCTTTAAGTGACTTTAGCATAAGGTGACCAGAATTTTTACTAGAAATGGGGCAATTAGTGACTCTCTGCCCGTCGCAGCAGCTGCCCGCCTCACAGCCTGTCAAGTCTTACTCTCCGGGCCCTGGCTACTACTGGGTGGGGAGTAGAGGAAGATCACTCGGCCAGGGAAGGCAAGGAGATGGGCAGGCGGCTGGCCGGGACTTGAGCCAAGGCAGAAGAACATGCGAGCAGGAGCGGAATGGGCATGCACCTGAAACTGAAGAAATATTCTCTCCGCTGCGACCAGCACATGATCATCAGAAAGGGGCTCAGATAATGAAAAAAAATACACCCCCACCCCAGGGGTCAAGTCCTGGGGAAAAAAGTGAGGGAACTCCCACCCAAGATCCACTCGCCCCCCAAAAAAAAGAAATGATACGCTCATATGCACGAACGCTTCAAAAGTGGTATTTTTCATCCAAATTTCGTATTGTGTTTATGAAGCTTAACTGTTAGTACATAAAAAAAAAAATGTGGTGAGTTTACACTTTTCATTGAACAGACTTTGGATAACACAGGGTTAAACGGAAAGGTCATAAATGAACTGCACATTATCTGGACAGAATGCTTGGGGAGATAGTGATGTGTTCCTGCTTAGGAGATATATGTTAGCTCGGGGGGCTGCAAACTCTGCAGGGCTCCAACACACACTCGCTGCTATTCCAACCCTTCACATATTTCCACATAAACTTCCCTCCTGGCATTAAACTTTGCCAGGTATTGTGCTCAGCTTACCACCCCAAACTAATGTCCCTCCCTCAGCTCTCCTCTCTCCCTGCATGTCCTGTGAGCAGAATAGCTGTGCTCCTCCTCTGGGTTCTCTCATCATATGGCACTGAAGATAAAGGAGGGGGGGATTCAGCGGGACACACAGAGAAAGTATGCAGGAGCCTGGGGGGGGGGGGGGGGATGAGGAGACAGAAAATCAGGAGGGGCCGGCGGGGAGGAGCGCATCACGATAGGTCTGACTAAATACAATCTCTTAGCAGAAGGGACCTGATCTACCTGTCAGCTAGCTGTGATTGACAGGTAGATCGAAGCGGAAGCTGTCATGGGGCCCCCTACTGGCAATTCCTGAATGGTCAGGTGTGCGGCACTTACTATTGCGAGCTGTGTCGGCAGCTGCTGATGTAGCACCTGCCACACAGCTCGCATACTTCAAAGTCTTGTGGGACACGGCTGCTAACGGGAACTAAGTTCCTGTTGTAGAAAAAGTACAGGAACTCCGTTCCCATGCGTTCCTGCAGGACTTGAGCCCTGCCCCACCCCCTAAGCTAGTAGGAGCGGCAGAGCGCGCGGGGGGGTAATGCAGATTTTTTTTTTTTATTCTGCACTGACTGTCTTTGAAATTGCCCCGGCCCCTGTTCAAAACCAATCCGGGGACAAAACCGGGGACAGACTTGGTTAGGGGACAGTGTCCTCAATCCGGGGACTGTCCCCGGAAACTGGGGATGTCTGGTCACCCTACTTTAGCATGGGTTGGGCATGACCATGTCACCATTGTAGGGGGATTAGACTGTAAGCTCCATGGCCACAGACTGATGCAAAGGTTTCCATATTAGGAGAAATATGGAAAATATGTAAAGAACTTTGGTATATGCTGGTGCTATCAAGGGAGACTTGAAATTAGAAATGCCTGAACCACTTTTTACTAAACATTTCTTATCTCCCCAAATCTTTATGGCTGTGCAGTTGCTTGCATGTTTCTTCACACTTCGGCAAGTATTCTAATTTAATGCATAATAAGCTTTAATAAGAAAGCTCATAGCATTCCCATAGTTCTCCAGTGAACAATTAATATTTTTTCTGTACACACACCACAAACAAACATTCTGTGGGTTAATTAGCCCAGGTTACACTTTCTGGGTAATTGTACGGTCGGCTGCCTCTGTGTGTCAGTGAGCGAGCCTCAGACACACGGCAGCTGCTGAACAATACCTAGTAATGGTCCAGCCATTTATCTCTGAGTGATTTAACAACACTTCAGCACTGTTATCAATTATGGATGAAGAATACAGCTCTCTGGGTATAAATATTCAGTGTAACACTGAGCACTTAAACATTTAAAAATAAGAATTGAAAACCAACGAAATGGCTGGCTTTCCATGGGCTGTAAATAATAGATTAGATCAAATTTTCTTAGCAAAGGGTTTATCCAATCCCACCCAAATTTTCTCTGAGTTTGAAGTTAAAATCCAACAAAAGAAAGCAGAAACTGAAAAGTCGGGTTCATCAAAAAAGAAAAGATAAATGAATGTCTATCTATCTACCCCTCTATCCATTAATTTATCCATCCACCGATCGATCTATCTATATCTATCTATCAATCACACAGTGACTGTGCAGTTCTGTAGGCTAGGTCTGGCCTGATTAAAACGTAACACTTTCAAATTTAGATGAAATTTCGATTTTCTTAGCAAAGAGTTTATCCAAGTCCACCCAAATTTTCACTGAGGTTGAAGTAAAAATCCAACAAAAGAAAGCAAAAGCTGAAAAGACAGGCTCATTAAAAAAGAAAAGATAAATTAAAGTCAGTCTATCTATCTCTCTATTCTATTTACAGAAGTGGCATGCGATCTGTGCATTTTATAAAGTAGTGCATTTACTACGTTTGGTGTGGTGTGGAGCAATCACACTGCACCCAGATCGCATGTGAATTGCACAAGTTTACAAGGGGCCTAATTCACTAAGAATAAATAGAAAAAGTAGTCACTCTACATTTAGTTACTCCCAGTTAAGCCAATTAAGACCTCAACTAGGTGAACATGCGAGCGGAAAAGTGAGTAAGTGAGCATTAGTAAATTCCAATTCTGCATAGTCGCTGTTCCATAACTGGCAATTGCCAACGAGTTTCCTATATGGAACTGCACTGCAGTATTTAGCTATGATCATGTGTGTACATGTATGCCAATAAATATGTGGTGTGCTCTACCTCGTGTGTGGCTTATTATTTATATTACAATTATTGTACATAGTTTGTTTTCTTTTTCTAACAAATGCTGTTTTGAATGATTATTACAGAGCAATGTCTGCTATTCCGTGAGGTTACATATATTTACCATTTACAGTTACATATCTGTTATATGTAAAAAATGTCATGTTACATTTCTTTTTTAGGAGACTATAGAGTTCAAATTATTTATGTTCATTCTTTATTCATACTAAACTATTATGTAAGTCAAATTGTACTCAGCACATTGGCCTAGTGGTCTGCACTCATGAACAAAAAGCACTTAGGTCATGAGTTTAAATTCCAACCATGCTAACACCCTGTGTGTTCACTAGCGTTTGATTATTTTATTTCCACACAATAATATTTTTGCTAAATAACATACCATTGTATGCAATTGAGCATGCAAATTATGGAAACAACCATGCTGACGTGGCAGTGGCAATTAGGCGTTCGCCTATTTTTAGCATACTATGCTGTTTAAAATTTAAGCAGGTGATACCATGCTTGGGATTTGAACCCATGGTCTGAGTCTTTCTAGGTAGGAGTGCTACCCAGGGATCTCCAAACTTTCTAATCAAAGGGCCAGTTTATTATCCTTCAGACTTAAGAGTGGCCAGACTGTGGCCAGCAGGATTGGAATATTTTTTCTGGCATCAGTGAGAGGAAACATTGCCATGATTAGCCAGACTAATGGCCTAAATGGCAAAGTGGCTGAGCATGCTCAGTGCAACAAAAGATATTTCAGAGCATGCATATAGAATTTCAATTCATCTATCTATCTATCTATCAAATATTTTAACTATATATATATGTGTGTGTGTGTGTGTGTGTATATGTAGAGAGAGAGAAAATAATATCTGTTCCAAAAACAGGAAAACATTACACATTACTAGCATTGTAAAAAAAAAAAAATTGAATAAGAAGCAACATAAAAACCCAGCAAGGACAATTTATTTTAGGAATTAAAGAGTAAAGCCTTATACACACGACTGGATTTTCCGCAGACAAAATGTCAGACTTTTGTCCAAAGGGTATTGGCCAGGTACTTGTCTTGCATACAAACGGCAAGGAATTGTCAGCCAACAAACACGAACGTAGTGACGTATTAGACTTACGAGACTACAAAGAGGAAGCTCAATTGTCATGCACCACCCTTTGGTAACTCGTGTTTAGCCGTGTTTCATTTACAGGTGTTTTTAATTTTTGACTATTTTTTTATTTTATCTTTATTCAAAGGTTTAAAATACAAAACAGCGCCTATTGGGCATTCCCAGGCTCAATATGATACATAGAATAAAAAAACAGACTATATATCCAAAGAAACAATTAAATCATTCCCTTCTTTACCTTGTCAACCAAAAAGAAAAAGGTTTTAAAGTTAGTTACCTTTGTTCTATCTAACTTAGAAATTCTGCGTTTATGATCTGAGGGTTCATGCCTCAATAGGTTTCTACCGCTTATGGTGATACACAGCAGAATCCCATTGGTCTGCCATCTCTCTTCCCCCTCCTATCTCTCTATCTCCCTACAGCCTCCTCCCACCCTAATCCACCCCCCCAAACAGATCAATGGTCAACACGTACCTGATATTTTGGTGACAAAGTGAAGTTGGTCCATTAAGACCATGTTTTAAGAAAGCGGGCTTCTTGCATAATTTACTAGCTCATTATGCCTTTTCCTTTACAGGTGTTAAAAAAAAAAAAAAAAAGTTCAGCGACTTTACTACCGCTTTAATTATAAATAGGGCTGTTACTGATTAAAATTTTCGTGTTCTATCAATCGTTTTTTTTAATCGACTAATTTCGATTAATTATAACGCACATACAGATCCAACTACTTTTAGCTGATCTCCTTGCATTGCAACTCTGCATTAGTCAGTGGTAAATGTGGTATACACTATATACAATCACCCGACACTAGTTAGTTTCCACAATCCATGACTTAACTTCACAGTTCACACAAATACATTTTAAATTCAAACTGTAGCACTGACGTAAGTAATTTTTTTCCCACAGTAGCGTGACAATCCCTCCACCTCCGGTCTAACCGAATCACTCTCTCACCTTATGGCATGGACCCCTGTGCAAACAGGTGGTCATGCAAGCGGGTATCAAAAGGGTTAACACGGACCATAAACTCCTCTCACGTTTCCTTAGATCTCAGCAAGGATGCCAGGTCATGGGTAGAAAGCAGGGTTGTCCCGATACCACTTTTTTAAGACCGAGTACAAGTACCGATACTTTTTTCAAGTACTCGCCGATACCGATTACCGATACTTTTTTTAATGTCATGTGTCAGTTTGACTCATGGGGACTGATAGGTGGCACTGATGGCACTGATAGGCAGCACTTATGGAATCTCTCTGATGTCCCTCTCTCTCTGATGTCCCTCTCTCTGATGTCCCTCTCTCTCTGATCGCTCTCTTGTATGTATTTCTCTCTCTCTGATGTCCCTCTCTCTGATGTCCCTCTCTCTGATGTCCCCCTCTCTGATGTCCCTCTCTCTGATGTCCCCCTCTCTGATGTCCCTCTCTCTGATGTCCCCCTCTCTGATGTCCCCCTCTCTCTGATGTCTCTTTCTCTCTGATGTCTCTTTCTCTCTGATCGCTCTCTCTCTCTCTGATCGCTCTCTTGTATGTATTTCTCTCTCTGTTGTCTCTTTCTCTGATGTCTCTCTCTCTCTCTCTCTCTCTGATGTCCCTCTCTCTCTGATGTCCCTCTCTCTCTCTCTCTGATGTCTTTCTCTCTCTCTGATGTCTTTATCTCTCTCTCGCTCTGATGTCTTTCTCTCTCTCTCTCTCTCTGATGTCTTTCTCTCTCTCTCTCTCTCTCTCTGATGTCTTTCTCTCTCTCTCTCTCTCTCTCTCTGATGTCTTTCTCTCACTCTCTCTCTCTCTCTCTCTGATGTCTCTCTCTCTCTCTCTCTCTCTCTCTCTCTGATGTCTTTCTCTCTCTCTCTCTCTGATGTCTTTCTCTCTCTCTCTCTCATGTCTCTGTTGTCTCTCTCATGTCTCTGTTGTCTTTCTCTGTCTCTCTGTCTCAGGTACAGGGCAGCAGAAGACACGCCCCCTTCACACAGGCCCCGTGTAATGTGTCTCATTACACAGGCTGACTCCGCCCACCCTCCCAGTCCACCAGCTGACTCCGCCCACCAGCTGACTCCGCCTGCCCTCTCCGCCCACCAGCTTACTCCGCCTGCCCTCTCTGCCCACCAGCTTACTCCGCCCGCCCTCTCCGCCCACCAGCTCACTCCGGCCACCCTCTCCGCCCACCAGCTCACTCCGGCCACCCTCTCCGCCCACCAGCTCACTCTGGCCACCCTCTCCGCCCACCAGCTCACTCCGGCCGCCCTCCGTCGACCAGCTAACTGCCCGCTGACCAGGTATCGGATCTGGCATTGGGAGAATTTGTGCGAGTACAAGTACTCGCGCAAATGCTCGGTATCGGTCCCGATACTGATACTAGTATCGGTATCGGGACAACCCTAGTAGAAAGAAAAGATCTAAGTGCTCACCGCTTAAGTATAAGATTGAATCTTTGTGTTCAAACACAAACTACTCACATAAGGATGATAAAAACACAGCATGTAAAGCCAACAATTGTGTTAGTTCTTTAGTTCTGTAGGGCTGCAGCGGGTGACGTCCTGCGTAGCTCCTCCCCCCTATGCGTTACGTTCAATCAGAACTTCAATGTCACCGGACTCCTCCCCCCTTCCCTTCGTTAGCAGACGGAGGCACTTGGGGAAGGGGGGAGGAGTCCGGTGACATCGATGTCCGTGACGTCACCGGATCTCTGACGGAACTCCCTAAACCTACACGGTTTAGGAGATATTTGCCAAAAAGTTTTACAATGTGGTCTATAGCGCATGCACGCCGTAGACAACGTTGCATTCACAGGGTCAATCCCCATTCACAAATCCGGCTTGCCAGATTTGAAGTCTCCCGTGTGCATGCGCGGAGCGACGTCTTCGCTGCTCTGGCCAATCACAGCGCTGCAGCGGCGCTGTGATTGGCCGGAGCGGCGATACCGGGTATCTGTGGAGAGATGGCTGCGGCTCGAGGGGGAGACGAGGATGGCTTCGGGGGGCCCCGATCTAAGGTAAGTGATGCATAATGAGCTAGTATGCTAGTCATACTAGCTCATTATGGCTTTGTCTTGCAGGTGGTTTCAAAAAACAAAAAAACAAACGGGTTTACTAACACTTTAAGAATATTGCTTAATCCAGTCCAACATATTGTCTAATGTCTCTTGGTACCTTTATGTATGGCAGGTTAAGCTCCAGAGGAATGGGTGTCAAACAGCAAGTGAATAGGGCAGGCACAACATTTTTTATAATGTTAGATGCTAAGCTAAACACAGTTACCCTCCCAGTATAAGGGAACCATGTTTAAATGTTAATGGATTAGATTTATTGATTTTAATAAATCCATGTTTGAAAAATATCTTATTCATGTCCTTCTTGAAAGCTTCTTTAATAAAACAACAATGCGTTTGCCGAAGGACTTGACCAGATTCATAAATAAACCTGAGATCATTGACAGACCAACGGCACTTTGCAGGGCGAGGGAATGATTATTTGCATTCCCACCAACAGCAAAGCAGGCTCAACTCTCTTATCCCACTAAATCTCACTCTAGGATTGTTCATTAGTTGATAGAGCTCAATGTACAAAGCACAGGATCTATAATACCTGATCAGAATTCATATTTCACTTTTCTGGCTGCTATTGATTGTGCCTCTTTGCACATATTTTTTACTCCGTAAAGAATTTAAATGACAAAGGCCTTTAGCCATTTAAAGCTCCAGGCAAAAAGGAAATCTAAAGAGAGCATTGTGCATCTACTACTTTACACCTCAGCCTTGACTTCTAAGCCCCCGTACACACGGTCGGAAAAAATCCGCCCGGACTCGGACATCTGACTTTTTCCGTCGGAAATTCCGCCGGAAAAACATTGAGATCCTGCTCTCAAATTTTCCGACAACAAAATCCGATCAGACTTTTTCCGATCGTGTGTAGAGAATTCCGACGGACAAAGTGCCACGCATGCTCAGATCAAATTACGAGACCAAAGCTATTGGCTACTAGCCTCTACGTAGTTCCGTCGTACGCAACGAACGTCACCACGTTCAGAATGAACAGATTTTCCGACAACTTTGTCCGACCGTGTGTATGCAACACCAGTGTCGGACAAAATCCGTCGGAAAAAATCAGACGGATTTGGTGGTCGTAATTTCCGACCGCGTGTACGGGGGCTAACACCTGTTCACAAGCAACCCTGCAATGTATGGATTAAAGCAGTGGTCGCCAGCCTCTCGGGCCTCTCGGACCTCACGGACCACTAAAGTTACAGTTTTGAATCCAGCAGACCACTAACATGACCTTTACATGACTTATACACACACAATGCTCCAGCTCTCTGCCCCCCTCCACCTGAATCACACTGCCACCCTATATACTGGCTCTCTGCCACCCCCTGCACTCTGCAACACATTGCTGCCTTACACCGGCTCATCATTGGATCTCACCTTCTTATCCAGCCATGTGTTCGATCTCCGTGCTCCCTCCCACAGTCTGTGATCAGCGCTGCCATTGGAAGTCCTCTCCTTCTTCACCTCCCGCTCTCTGCACTACTTCCGGCTCCTCCCTCTGAGTTCACAAGAGCCGGAACTGGAGAGGAGGCATCGGGTATCAATGCACGCTGACAGTATTGACTGACAGTGTGCATTGAGAACAACACTGGAAATAACATTGGGCGGTATACAGCCACCACAATGTTGATGTGCGGCAGAACACCTGAGGACCGCCAACATTTTTTAATGAACCATCAGTGGTCCACGGATCACTGGTTGGAGACTGCTGGATTACAGCCACAGATTCCCCTATAAGCCGGGCTATTTTCCTGCCCTGGGGACCAGACATTTTTCCCTGCTTCATCTTCTTGGGCAATGGTCTTCTTACTACTCCCGTGAGTTTACCTGCCTATGATAGAGGATCTGAATGCTGAAAGTGTCATCTCTACCAATGGTAGGTGTCCACATCAAGCAGGGATGGGAACACCCAAAGAAGGAAGACACCCAGGAAGTAAACAGCGAAAGAGAGAAGGATCGCCACGCCCACGTGACATGAACAATTCCCCATGTTTTATTTCATTTAGAAATGCTGTGGGTACAAAAAATATCTTTTGCTCTGCCAGAAATCCAGCATGTTTGAGCTGACAACTTTGTCTCTGCTGCACTGAAAGCCCAAGCAGTATTGTCAGACCTGTCAATGAATCTTCTAAAGGACTAAGGAACACCTCCCACTCTCCTCATCTCCATAGCATAAGAAGAGTGTTCTGTGGTCCACAAAAGAGAAGGAGGAGTTATGTAGTCCAATAAAGCAGAACTGGGCAGAGTTGGCAACACTGCTTGGCATTTCAGTACAACACAAGCAGAGCGCTATGGAAGTCGGGAGCTCACTGGAGTTCTGCTGGATCAACACTTGGGTGATTGGAGAGGAGCACCTTGGGTCCTGGAAAATGTCTCAATGGATGATTTTTATAGTTGTATAGTAGGTGTGGTAACGCCCTCATTGTCATTATCAGAAATTTAGCAGCCCTGGACCCCAACAGAGTTTATCACCTAGAATCGGGATATGACCAATTGGAAGCGATTCCCTCTATACCATTCACACAGTAATCTGCCTCTAGGTAGCCTCCAGTGGCACCAGTCCATCACTGACTTCCACCCAAGCTAGAAACAACAGGTACTTTTCAGTACTTTATGCATTTTTAAAGGCAGAAAACATGGGCAAATGTAATGGCTGAGATGTACTGTATATTCTTTTATTTTACCCAGACAGACATTCTCTTTACCCTATATTTTTTAGGTCATTTAGATTGAAAACAAAACCTACATAACAGCAAAATGGGGAAAACTTCATCTTCATTATGGGGCAATCATTTTTTGTAATTGTTTGGTCTCCAAACTGTGGCCCGTTGTTAGCCTTTATCTGGCCCTTGGGGCACTATTCCTCCCACTGATACAAGGCACCATTCCTCCTACTGACATCAACAGTGGGGCATAATTCCTGCCACTGACGCCAGTGATGGGGCACTATTCCTCCCAATGATACCAATGATGGGGCACTATTCCTCCCACTGATACCGGTGAAGGCGCACTATTCATCCAACTGATACCAAAGATGGGGCACTATTCCTCCCACTGATACCGGTGAAGGCACACTATTCATCCAACTGATACCAATGATAGGGCACTATTCCTCCCACTGATACCAATGATAGGGCACTATTCCTCCCACTGATGCCAATGATGGGGCACTATCCCCCCCCACTGATACCAATGATAGGGCACTATTTCTCCCACTGATACCAATTATGGGACACTATTTCTCCAACTGATACCAATGATGGGGCACTATTCCTCCAACTGATACCAATGATGGGTCATTATTCCTTCCACTGATACCAGTGATGTGGCACTATTCCCACCACTGATATCAATGATGGGGTACTATTCTTCCCACTGATACCAATGATGGGGCACTATTCCTCCCACTGATACCAGTGATGGGGCACTATTCCTCCCACTGATACCAGTGATGGGGCACTATTCCTTCCACTGATACCAATGATGGGGCACTATTCCTCCCACTAGTACCAATGATGGGGAACTATTCCTCCCACTGATACTAGGCACCATTCTTCCTACTGACACCAACAACGAGGCATAATTCCTGCCACTGACACCGATGGGGGAATTTTCTTCTCACTGATACCAATGATTAGGCACCATTCCTCCTCTTACTGATCACAGGCAATAGGTATTTTTTTTTACTCCGACTGTCCACCAAACCAGAGACATTGTTTACTCCCACTGATGCTGGGACATTTTCTGCCCCCACTGGTCACAATCCGGCCACCCTAAAGTCTGAAAGAGCATAAACTAGACTTTTGTTTAGAAAGTTTGAACCCCCCTGGCTTAGACCAACTAACGGGAAATAGCCACAGTCATCATGCAGCAGAGAAACAAATTGAACTCATATATGTGAGTCTGGTGGTCTAATGCATCATAAACTTTATATACGGTAATTTTCACAGGAAGAGTTGCACTGGGCTTTGCAGGTTCATTGCTCTTTGCTCTGCCTTATTAAACAAGCCAAAATAAGGCCGATCTTCACTCTCATTTTATTGCACACTGAGCATATTTTAAGACAGATGTTTAGGGGTTTTTTTTCGACCCATTGTACTTGAAGGAAAAGAAACGGCTGGGCGCATTTAGGCAAAACAGCATTATTTAAGATTTGCCCTTTTGCAAAATAAAAGATCACTGAACCATACATGTTTCTCTTGTCAGTCGAATTAGATAAATATTCGCAATGACTATGATGAAGAGATAATGAAGCTTAAAAAATGACAATACTAGCTGTTTCTGGGACTGTGTTAGAATATACACATAGCTGAAAACCAAACTCTGTTAGGACACATTGAGTTTCATTAGCGAACAATGAATACTGAGTTAGTTTACCTAGAGCTTGCTGTTTTTAAAGGTAGTCCCTATTTAAATAGAGAGGAAATGTGTTAGAAGCCCACAATTTTATCCTACAGACATGCTGAAAGTTAGGTAGGCCATAGGATGATGGGATTTTTTTCCTGCAACCATTTCTCCCGTGGCGGGGGGCACGCAGGGAGGTATCTCTGCAAGGAGAATACCATTATTGCTAATGGCTATAGCTGCTGGCAGTAATAGTATGCTAGAAATCTGAAATGCTGGTTGTACCCAAGTAAATGGATCGACTTGGGTACAATGAGCTTGCCCATAGAGGATTCAAATCTCAGCAAGTACTTGCTGAACTGGTTGAGACATCAAAACATCTATGGCCAGCTTTATGGTTACCCACAGTTGGAAGCCCACAACCATAGGTGTGTATGGGGATTCTTTAACCACTTAAAGACTGCTTACCACATATATACTGCGGCAGGGTGGCTCTATTGCGCAAAATCACCTACCTGTATGTGATTTTGTGCAATAGACACTGCGCATGCCCATTGGACAGAGGGGGAGCCAATCAGCAGGTCCGGCAGACCCGATGTCCGCTGGCCATCTGTGATCGTTCCCCAGAGAGGCAGAACGGCGATCTGCCTATGTAAACATACAGCCAATGTGGCCCCCCCAGAGCCCTAACCTCAACATCTTTGAGTCTGTCTGGGATTACATAAAGAGACATAAGTATTTGAGGCCACCAGAGAGCCAGGTGGCTTCCCAAATCATCACTGACTGTGGAAAAGTTTGCATTTCATTTGGAAATCGAGGTCCCAGAGTCTGGAGGAAGATTGGAGAGGCACAGAATCCAAGTTGCATGAGGTCCAGTGTGAAGTTTCACAGTCAGTGATTATTTGGGGAGCCATGTCATCGGCTGGTGTTGGTCCACTGTGTTTTATCAAGTCCAAAGTCAGTGCAGCCCTCTACCAGGAAATTCTAGAGCACTTCATGCTTCCCTCAGCTGACCAGCATTGCTGAGATGCTGATTTAATTTTCCAGCAGGACTTGGCACCTTCCCACACTGCTAAAAGTACCAATACCTGGTTTAATGACCAAAGTATCTCTGTGCTTGATTGGCTAGCAAATTCGCTTGACCTAAACCCCATAGAGAATCTGTGAGGTATTGTCAAGAAGAAGATGAGAGGCACCAGACCCAACAATGCAGATGAGCTGAAGGCCGCTTGAGTGCATACTATACTGTACTATACTATACTGTACATGGACATACCTTTCACTAAACCAACATTTCAGTATTAAAAATCCTTTTTTTCTATTGGTCTTATGTAATATTCAAATTTGACAAGATACTGAATTTTGGGTTTTCACTAGATTTAAGCCATAATCATCAAAATTAAAAGAAAGAAATGCTTGAAATATAACACATCTATATAATATATGATTTTCATTTTTTGAATTGAATTACTGAAAGTAAATTTACTTTTTATGATGATATTGCAATTTATATATATATACACTGTATAAACTGTAGGGAGGACAGGCTCAACTGGTAGTATTAGCGGATAACCTTGCAGAAACAAACACAGGTTCAGTGCAGGAGGGCTATGTACAGCAAGCCCATAGCATAAAAAAAAACACATCTGCTCATATGAGTAGCCACAAATTAAACCTAGATCCGTGCCTGACTAACAGGCAACACGAGTTCCCCAAAACAAACAGGCAACACGTGTCCTTTTAGTGTTCTGACAGCAGTCAGCCTTTTCAGCCAGCAGCAAGCTCTCAAAGCAGAGAGAGTGAAAGAAAGAGAACCCCCCAAGCATCAGTCAGCTCACATATAAACATGACAGTGGAAGGTTGAGCCTAGTTAATGAGAACTGGATAACAGTTAAGATGTTGGTCTAAGAATGGAGGTTTTATCCCATCCAAAGCTCTACAAAGCCTCCAAGCTCTGGGACCTAGACCAGAATAAGATGTAAGAAAAAAAAAAAAAAAAATCACTTATACAATGTATATTATAAAAATGTATGTTTCATTATATCAGTTGCATCAGAACATGCATGAATGACAAATCACCAAAGTGTCAGGTTATATGCTATAATTAAATATGTGGAATCTGATAGAATTCATATCTTAAGACTTTTTTTTTTTTTCAAACATGATTACCTTTTACACAGTTTAAAGAATTGAAAGTAGCAAGAAAAAAGAGAAATAGAGAATTGAACATGAATACAAAGGAACCCTAAACTTTTATGCCGCGTACACACGATCGGAATTCTCATCGGAAAAAGCTCTGGCGGTTTCCAGACGGAATTCCGCTCAAACTGTCTTGCCTACACACAGTCACACCAAATTCCGACCATCAAGAACACAGTGGCGTACAACACTACAACGAGCCAAGTTTAATGCTTCCGAGCATGCGTCGAATTGATACCAAGCATGCGTAGGAATTTTGCGTGTCAGAATTGCTACAGACGATCGGAATTTCTGATAGAAACCTTTTCCGTCGGAAAAATTGAGAACATGCTCTCAATTCTTTGCTGTTGGAAATTCGGCCAGCAAAACTCTGATGGAGCCTACACACGGTCGCATTTTCTGATGAAAAGCTCTCATCAGTCTTTTTCTGGCCGGAATTCTGATCGTGTGTACACGGCATAACTCCTACTAAGGCTTTAATTGATCTTAATTCAGAACTGAATTGTAGGCAAGAAAGGTGGCTTTGGATGGGGAAGACACTATCTGCCATGCTCCCTGTCTGGTCCTAATCCTGATGTGGCCCAGTCCTTTACAAGGCTCACAGAAAATCAGATTCCCACCTTGAGTAGATGAACAGTGATAAAACCTTAAGACAAAACAGTGCCGGCCTCTAAAGGAAATGCAGTTCATGGAATCCTCTCCAACTAGAGCAGGGGTGTCCAACCTGCTGCCCAATACGGCTATAAATGCGGCCCAACACAAAATTGTAAACTCAGACCTTTATTATTTTTTTATTATTTATAAAAATGCATTTACACTTAGCAAGCACATGCAGCCAAAGAAATATTGGACAGTATCTCTTTACTGGACTTTTATAAGTTTTATATTTGCAACGAAAAATATCCCATTCTTCACAACCACGCCTTATTTTGTAAGTTTTTGGCAGCATCTATAATTGTGAGAAACTATTTTCAAGGATGAAGCACAAGGGCAAAACTAGAACCAAAATATCTGATGGGCACCTTGAGTATTCATTGAGATTTGCTACTACATTTATCCAGATATTGATGTGTTTGTTTATCACATAAAGTATCAAATATTGCACTAGTTGTATGTTGCCCTCTATTACTTTATAATAAAAAACAAAAACAAAGTTTTATTACTCAGATAGGTACAATATCTATTTTAGTGATTGGTAACTTGTGATCTGCTTATCAACTATTGAATGAATGAGTGACTTGTATAGCGCTACCTATGTGAACTGAATCGCCTCAGGGTGCTTTTTGCTGCCGGTGTCCATCTGTGGTATATTGCAGTCCTTTTGCCCCGTGGGGTCCCGACACGCTTACACACACATATTTGGCAAATTTTTTCAACAGGATCTAATTAACCTACCAGCATGTCTTTGGAGTGTGGGAGGAAACCAGATTACCTGGAGGAAACCCACGCAGATGGTGTCATGGTTGGGATTTGAACCAGTGACCCTATTGCTGCTAGGTGAAAGTGCTAACCACTACACCACTGTGCTACCCTTATTGCTCATGTATTTTATGTGTGGCCCAAGACAATTTCTCTTCTTTCAATGCGGCCCAGGAAGGTCAAAATGGGGGGGATGCTGATGCCTAAACTTTTTTTTAACTTAATGCAAGGAATTCATTAACCACTTCAGCCACGGGAGAATTTACCCCCTTCCCGACCGGGCCATTTTTGGCAATACTGCACTGAGTCGCTTAACTGACAATTGCTCTGTTGTGTGACGTTGCACCCAAACAAAATTGACGTCCTTTTTTCCCACAAATAGAGCTTTCTTTTGGTGGTATTTGATCACCTCTGCGTTTTTTATTGTTTGCGCTATAAACAAAAAAATACAGACTATTTTGAAAAAAAAGCGATATTTTTTACTTTTTGCTATAATAAATATCCCCAAAAAACCTATAAAAAACGAATTTCTTCCTCAGTTAAGGCCGATATGTATTCTTCTACATATTTTTGGTTAAAAAAAAAATCGCAATAAGCGTATATTGATTGGTTTGCGCAAAAGTTATAGGTCTACAAAATAGGGGATAGATTTATGGCATTTTTATTATTATTATTTATTTTTTCACTAGTAATGGCGGCGATCTGCGATTTTTATTGGGACTGTGACATTGTGACGGAGAGATTGCACACTTTTCACACTATTTTGGGATCATTGACATTTATACAATGATCGGAGCTATAACTAGCCACTGTTTACTGTATAAATGTCACTGGCAGGGAAGGGGTTAACACTAGGGGACGATCAAGGGGTTTAATGTGTGTCCTAGGAAGTGATTATAACTGTGGGGGGGATGGGACTGCCTGGGTGAGGCGACTGATTGTTGTTCCTAAGCAGCAGGAACAACAGATCGCTCTCCTCACCCCTGACAGAACAGAGATCTGTCTGTTTACATTAACAGATCTCCGTTCTGTCCTTCTCAGGAGCAATCATGGGTAGCTGACGGCCATGGCGGCCGCTGGGCACACGCAAGCAGTTAAGGTAAAAAATGCTTAGGTATCCCTTGTAATAGAAAATGTAACATGACAGGACCTCTTAAAAATTAGATCTGGGGTCAAAAAGACATCAGATCTCATATTTACACTAAAATGCAATAAAAAAAAAAAAAATGTCTTTTTTTTTTTTTTTTTACGAATCTTTTTTGAGCATTGAGCATTGAGGGGAAGTGACATTTGACGTTGCTTTCACCCTCCATCTTTCCCTCACTCAGCATCAAGGCTGTGAGGGGAGCAGACGCGATCGTCTCTGGCGCTACTGACGGCTCCGGTAAGTGGTGGAGATGACCGGATCGTGGCTGGAGGGGGGGCCTGTCCCGCCCCACGTTAAAAGTGATCTTGTGGCGAATCTGCCGCAGAGACCAATTTTAACTTAAAGAGAACCGCATGCCGTTCCTGAAAATACCGGGGGCTATAGCAGCTAGCTGCTGCCATAACAACGGTATTTAGCGTCAAAGTACTGATGTACATGTGAGGCGATTTGTGTGAAGTGGTTAAAGTGGTTGTGAAGGCAGAAGGTTTTTTTTTTTATCTTAATGCATAGAATGCATCAGGATAAAAAAATATCCTGATGCATTCTATGCATTAAGAAAAAAAAAAAACCTTCTGTGTGAGGCAGCACCCCTCAGCCTTCCGCGAATACTTACCTGAGCCCCATCTCGATCCAGCGATGTTGCACTGGAGACAAATGGTATAAATGTGCTGGATATATCCAAAAACATAAGAGTCTAAAGAAGTAATGAAGGCATTAAGTAAATAAAATGTTGGACACAAATTTCATTCAAGTAAAGTGCCAAAAAGTGTCAGTGGCTGAATTAACATGCAATCTGTGACTCCATAAAAAAAAAATAACCATTAAACATTCAAACAAGAAAGTCCATTGTGATAAACAAGTGCAAAGTTTTCATTGAAAAAAAAAGGATTGGTGTATAGATTAATCACATCCTCTAATGATCGATGCCAGTGCTCTTAAAGTGACAGCGCAGTGCTATTCCACTTCAAATCACTCCATGTGCTCTGTGCCCCAACCCCAATGGGTCCAGACACACCAAATGTAGTTGACCTCTTATGGCTTATGCCAAAAGGGATCAAAAGAAAGCTTTCCACAACTCCACTGTCTGTTCCTAAGTGTTCTTAATGCTGATTATTTTTACACAGACCAGTTGGAGCTCAACATGCGTATAAAGCAGAGAGGGATATCATCATGCAAAAGCGTCTTTATTAAAACATATCAACACATAAAAAACTACTCGCATTGTTAAGTGTCTCCCCATCACCCAGGGATCATCTGCCTGTAATTATTATAACTGCCCCTGGCCGCCACTCTGAAATCGAAAGCCGATGCTATCTGTGTATGGACTCAGAGAGGCGAGAGAACTGCTCGCCCCTTCTCGTACGGGTTTCGTCTCTCAATTAGACATCATCAGGATATTGCATTGGGCCTCAGCTGTCCGGGACTCCCCCTCCTGATTCGCACAGCAGCGGGCGTCATTGGCTCCCGCTGCCGTCGATCAAAGTCAGTGAGCCAATGAGGAGAGAGAGGGGGCGGAGCCGCAGCTCTGTGTCTGAATGGACACACAAAGCAGCGGCTCGGCTCAGGTGCCCCCATAGCAAGCTGCTTGCTTTGGGGCACTCTGCAGGAGGGAGGGTCCAGGAGCGCCGGCGAGAGACCCGAGAAGAGGAGGATCTGGGCTACTCTATGCAAAACCATTGTACAGAGCAGATACGTATGACAAGTTTGTTATTTTTAAACAAAAAAGAAAAACAAGACTTTAATATGACTTTAATTGAACAAGCTGCACCAGATTTTGCACCAGATTTAGCACTCTCCGGTTTTAGTAAATCAACTCCATGATGTCCCCTTTGAATCTGCTTTCCTGCTGACACCTTTCACCCTTCGTTAGGGCTTAGTCAACATGGATGAATTTTGTTTTTTACGAGAAACGCGGTTAACGAGCGTTTTGAAAGACAGGCAACTTTTTTTTTTTTTAATTCTGACTCGGTTTGCGAGTGTTGTCTAGCAAAAAGAGCAGAATTCAAGCTAATAGAAGGTGCAGTACCGCATTTGGCCAGATGTGCGGGGGCGCCGGGGACACTTTGAACAGTTTGGAGCCGTTCGGAAATAATCGGAATGACTCAGAAATACTCGGAAACACTTGGAAATACTCCGTTTCCGAGTGTTTTGGAGGCTTTCCGAGCTGTCCCCGAGTATTTTTGAGGCTCTCCGGTGCCACCTCCTACCTCTGGCCACATGCGGTATTGCATGTAATATAAGTCAATACGGAACAAATTATCTTCGTTTCCATTGACTTCTATGGGGAAACTCGCTTTGATATGCGAGTGCTTTGCATTACAAGCATTCTCCTGGAACAGATTATGCTCGTAATCCAAGGTTCCACTGTACACCTAATTTTATCTTGTTGCTCACTCAATATACTAAAAGCAGAGGCCAAAGGATAATTTTGACAGTCAAGCAACTCCATGTTTCCCTCCAGAAACATTACGTTTAACTAATTAAAGGCAGCTTGTGGGGTCATTTTATACAGTACTACATATTACATAAAGAATTTGCCCCCTACAAAAACAAAGGGTATTACATGTAGCATCACCAATTTTGTCTGTTAGTACCCAGATTAATGCTACAATGCAA
Source organism: Lithobates sylvaticus (assembly GCA_028564925.1). NCBI lineage: Eukaryota > Metazoa > Chordata > Amphibia > Anura > Ranidae > Lithobates > Lithobates sylvaticus. The sequence continues at coordinate 41,053,188 of CM053032.1, read as the reverse complement.
CAATGAATTCAGTGTAGGCATTACCATTTTGAAATAATATTTGCAGTGCCTGAGCATACATCAAAGACTATGCAACTCTCCATTGTACAGTCAGAGATTTACATAGAGGATTGCCAAAATCACTCATTTTCAACTAAAGTTTGTGCAGTGATAGCAGTACCAACATAGGAAAGGTGCTAAAAATCAGGCTGTCCGTTCAGTTTGTGTTAATATATAATCCCTCTAATCCCATGCAGCAAGGATTCACAGAGCACCTCACAAGGCTACTGGGAAAGTAACACATGAAGTGTACTAATTAACCTCACAGCTACATTTTTGAATGGTGATACCTTTAACATCGGTCTCTAACCTTAAGATCTCCATAAATAAAATAGCTTTAAACAAATCCTAGCAGAACAGTTATATAATTTGTTAATATATTATTCCAATCAATATCATTTATAAAGAATTCATGGGATCAGAACTAAAAGGCTATGACAATAATACAGAATTATGGTCCCAGTGAATTATTTATTCCATATAATAAATGTCCAAGAATCTTATACAAAGCACAAGGGTTTTTACTCTCATTTTGTCACAAAGGATTAAAGAATTAGATTATTTTTAGACAAAGCTTCAAAGCAATCTCTGAAGGAATCCCCACAGTCCAAGGAAATTCAACTCGACATGTTCTAGTTATAAAGTATAAGGCAGAAATGAAGAAATTGGACACTAATTAAATATAGCAGATGTATCAAAAATATACAACTTGAATCTTCTTTTGTAATCCTGGTTTTAATAACTATTCAATTGGGCTACCAATCCATAATTCAATTTTCAGGTTTACCTAAGAGAAGGAGCAAACAAGTCGTATTCCTTTTACACCAATCAGCAATTGTCTTTCATTGCTCTGGTTGTTCTGAGCCATTGAAAGCTGAATGTGATTGGTTGATTTGTATTATTGAACTTTATACTAATTGTAGAACGCTGAAAATACAAAGTAATTTGGGTAAATAAATATTACTTTTTTTATTTTATTTTTATTTGGGGAAATAAATATAATAAATATTAGTTAAATATGACATGCAAGTTACTAATGTAAAAATTCTTGTCATATTTGATAATTGATTTTGAAAATATAAACATTGGTACAATTAACAAAATATTGATTACATTAAATGGTAGCATTAGTTGAATTTACATGTCAGATCTTAGTATTTCTTGTAGTTACAAGCATTTAAAGATTTAATCCAATGTAAAAATTCAAGCAGAGTGCAAAAAAAACAATAGCAGCCAATCAACAGTCAAGTGTCTCGTTGTTCTAATTGGTGAAAGAAGGATTCCAATTGGTTGCTATCGGTGATGGCACTTTTTACATCCTTGTTGCTTTTTCCTCTTTTGTCTAATAAAAAAATCCTTGACTTTATGCAAAGTCACTTGGATGAATAATGATATAGAAAACTGCAAACACTATCTTGCATTGTTTTAAAACATTCTTAATTAATAGACACTTTTAATTTCATAGCACATATTTGTATTTTTTTCATAATATACAATATAATATTTTATATATTATGATACATACTATATCACTTTACAAAATATGTTTTACAATGTATGTAAGCATTATAATGTAATAATGTATAATTATAATGTATATAAAAAATATATAATATATAAAAAAATTATAATACGGTATATAAAAAAAATTATAATATATATAAAAATGATTAAAATAAAAAAACAACTGTGCGATGCAAAAGAAGCATAACTCTAATATAAAGCATAGTAGTTTAAAAAAATAAAATAAAAGCAAAGACAGTTTTAGTGCTATGATATCACTTACCGGAGCAAATATCACCATACACATTTACAAAGAAATTTATATTCCGACTCTTTCCTCTGGAAATGAAGCAAAGGTTGTTGCATGCTAAAACGAGCAATGTTTCCAAAAGCTCTCTTGCAGAAAGATGCGCTTGCCTGTCCTTTGCATAAAGTACAGTAACTCAAGGGAAGCCGGAGTGTAATTGATGCAGAGAAAGTGAGACGTTAGACCAACCAAGAAAAAAAAAAATCCCCGCTCTCCTCTTGGCAAGAATTGTCATAACATTAGAGATTACTGTGCAAAGCCCTTTGTAAGGCTGTGAGATCTGCGAGATACTTAAAACTTGCTGCAGAAAACCTCTCCTGCCTTTGGAAGCTTAGCTGTACTCCAGGTTCATAGCACAAGCCAAGAACTGAATTCTCTATGTATAGATTCACAAATACATCCGAAGAGGAGGAGACATTTACTGGGTGGCTTCAGCATCATGCTGGAAAGAAAGAACTTTTCTTCCAATGAGCTAGATTGGATTTTCTAGTTACAGTTTATGAAATGATTAAAAAAAAAAAATTACTTTCAATTATGGTAATGTTGTTAGCACCGCTGTAATATGCTGAATTACATCTGTCACATAGTAATTGTGAAATATGGGCACTATCTCTGCTACACCGCTCTTCACCGCTAGCAGGCATTTTTCTGTGCACGATCATGTATTTGAATGCCCCTGCAAAGTGTGGTGGGGTTTAAAGAGTAAGTAAACCCTGGTGGTCCTATTTATTTCCCTGCAAAGGTAAAGCATAATGGGCTAGTATGCATCGCATACTAGCCCATTATGTGTCACTTACCTGAAACCGAAGCCCGCAATTTCACCGTTGTCCCCACTAGCAGGGAGCATCCATATACAACCCCTCTTCCTTCCGGGGCTGCGAAATCCGGCTCTGTGACTGGCCGGAGTCGCGTGACGTCGCAAGTCACGGCATGACCCCTATTAGAAACGGCACGACGTAGTCATCGGCGCTCCACTTTTTCGTGAATATCTCCTAAACCGTGTAGGTTTAGGAGATATTTCCAGCACCTACAGGTAAGCCTTAAGATAGGCTTACCTGTAGGTACAAGGGGTTGTACTTCCCAGATAGCAAGCACTTGTGCTGCAAATTTGGAAATGACTTGTTAAGCTATTGCTAGACTTGCCAGGCTTCACAAGTTTGTTGCACAATTGCAGCAAGTCCGCATTTAGTGTTGCCACCTGTCCGGGATTCACCTGGACAGTTCAGGTTTGGAATCATGCATCCAGGTTTCAGACTGCCTGAAACCCAGACCCATTATTTAGACTGGACTATGGCTTCCCAGCAGGGTTGCTGGCTGCAGTCAGGACTGCCCAGGGGCCCCAGCTGCATGGGGGGGGGCCTGCACTTTCCCCAAAGAAGCTGCTCCTTGAGCCCACACTGCCTGGAAATTGGGGGCCCCATGATGTCACTGAAAGTGATGGATACACAGGGGAGACAGGCTGGCAGCTGTGTGCCGTGCTGTGCAGAACGATACCTATTTCACAGCCAACAGGGAGGGGGCCGGGCCGGAGCGCCAGTGATGCTCTGACCCCGCCCCATGCAGCTTTAATGCTCGGGACTCGGAGGCCAGGTAGGAGCTGGAGTGGGAGCTGCTGAGTCGGCAAGACAGAGAGCCCCCCTGCAGAAGTGGCATTGTGGATGGTGTCACGTGAGCCCAGCTGTCCAGCACTGTTTGCACCGAAGGGCTTGGAATGCTCGGAGGGATGCCCCCTCCTCCACCCCTCCTTCTGCCTGCATGACTTGATTGGTATAGGTGAGTCCAGTGCTGGAGGGGGGCACATATCCAAAAGTTCACATGCACTGTATCTCCACTGCAAAAGGGGGTACTACATGGATGGAATAATGGTGTTGGGGGATATCAAGGGTGTATGGAGGAAAACAATGCTGAGGGGGGATCTGGGGTGTATAGGGGGTAGCAATGCTTGGGGTATCTTGGGTGGCTATAGTGCTAGAGGTATCAGGGATGTAGAGAGGCTACAGTGTAGGGGGTATCAGGGATGTAGTGGGGTCACAATACAAGGAGTATCGTATGGTATATGATAACAGTGCTGGGCGAATATCTAGGGTGCAGAGAGGGATCAGAGTGCTGGGGGGATATCTGGGGTGTAGAGGGGTCAGAGTGCTGGGAGGATATAATATACTTGTTACCACTGTCCTGAGCATCATTCTAGCAAATATATTATATGCACAGGACAGCTTTGTTACTTTATGTATGTAGTATTTTCCCAGTTTCTTTGCTGTACAGAATAACTGTTCATGTAGTTAAGGTGGAGCTCCACCCAAAAGGTACCTACTTGATGTCTGTTTACCTGTGCTGTCTCCATTGTAGGGGCCCCAGAGCATTATTTTGCCCAGGGGCCCATGATGCTATTAAGACGGCCCTGACTGCAGTTGTCTGAAGCTGAGCGTGTCTGTTACACTCTCTTTCATGCTGCCCAAAGCCAGTACTAACAATCCCCCCCCCCCCACACACAGAGAGGGCTCGATCTGCACCTCTTTCTCCTGCCCCTACCCCTCTGTGTCTGCCCACACTCCCATCCCCAGGGCTGTGCTTCAGAAAAGGAAAGAGGGGGCCAGAAATTTGAAGTCCAGCAGCCTCAGATACATCTGGATGAGAGGTGCTGACTGCCAAGGGGTGAGTGAGCTCACCATCCATCCCTGTCTGTGACTGAAGTCTCCCCCCTTCTCTCTCCTGCCTCTGAGTGAGTACACTAAGGTAAATAAGGGTTCTAAGAGCACCCCTTACATCAGAGTTTCCCTTTACACCGGAGGCCACAGTGTTCCCTCTTACATCAGAGTTCTTTCCCTACATCAGAGTTCTCAGTGTTCCCCTTAAATCAGGGTTCCCAGAGCATTCCTTATGTTAGCATCCCCTGAGTTCTCCCTTTACATCAGAGTCTGCAGAGTCCCCCCTTACAGTGAAAGGGAACTCTGTGAGTTCAGCTGTAAAAGGGGAACTCTGTGGACTCTGATGTAAAGGGGGATTCTTGTTATTAACTTAATATGATTAGAAATTTTATTTATTAGCAAAATATATGTATAAAACAAAATTGCTGTGCGCCGCTAACGTGTTCGGGTTTGACTTGAAGAAAAGGTGGTAACCCTGTCCGCATTGCAAGAATCCAGATCAACTTTCTTTGCAAACATTCTGCAAGTTCTGGTTCAGTTATGTTGTGCAATAGTCATCCCACCACCGAGGGCACTGTGGCTGAACTTTCATGCTGTAGACTTGCAGAGCTCTTGCTGTGAACTCACCACTGCAACTTTGCTCTTAATTCAGACTTGCCATGCAAATTTGCTACAATTTGGAAAAGTATCAACTAGAACTTGTTTTTCAAGTGCTCTGCAAGTGTACAACTTGCCAGTGAAAATGTGCAGCAAGTTAACAGATTTACAATTCAACACAGTTATTCTTGCTATCTAGGTTGACTCCTGGAAGATTTACACTCCTTCATGACCAGGCCATTTTTTTGTGATACGGCACTGCGTTATTTGAACTGACAATTGCGCGATCATACTGTACCCAAATAAAACGTATCTCCTTTTTCCCCACAAATAAAGCTTTCTTTTGGTGGTATTTTATAACCTCTGCGGTTATTATTTTTTGTGCTAATACACTATAGCTTTGCCATGTTTCATACCACGTGTGCCATCTACTAGTTGCTCCTCTCCAGTCTGGACCCTACTCACCCTCTTGCTGCTCCACGATGCACACCAGATTTGAGGTCTGCACCAGACACTCCCAGAATATCAACCATCACTGCAGCCCTCCACCAGTCGGGGCTTTATGGCAGAGTGGCCCGACGGAAGCCTCTCCTCAGTGCAAGACACATGAAAGCCCGCATGGAGTTTGCTAAAAAAAAAAACACCTGAAGGACTCCAAGATGGTGAGAAATAAGATTCTCTGGTCTGATGAGACCAAGATAGAACTTTTTGGCCTTAATTCTAAGCGGTATGTGTGGAGAAATCCAGGCACTGCTCATCACCTGTCTAATACAGTTCCAACAGTGAAGCATGGTGGTGGCAGCATCATGCTGTGGGGGTGTTTTTCAGCTGCAGGGACAGGGCGACTGGTTGCAATCGAGGGAAAGATGAATACAGCCAAGTACAGGGATATTCTGGACGAAAACCTTCTCCAGAGTGCTCAGGACCTCAGACTGGGCCGGAGGTTTACCTTCTAACAAGACAATGACCCTAAGTACACAGCTAAAATAACGAAGGAGTGGCTTCACAACAACTTCGTGACTGTTCTTGAATGGCCCAGCTAGAGCCCTGACTTCAACCCAATTGAGCATCTCTGGAGAGTAGGGATGAGCCGAACACCCCTGGGTTCGGTTCGCACCAGAATAGGGATGAGCTTCGAGTTCGAGTCGAAGTCATGTTCGACTCGAACATTGCCTGTTCGCCTGTTCAGCGAACAGCGAACAATTTGGGGTGTTCGCGGCAAATTCGAAAAGCACCCTGTAAAAGTCTATGGGAGAAATCTCAAGTGCTAATTTTAAAAGCCTATATGCAAGTTATTGTCATAAAAAGTGTTTGGGGACCTGGGTCCTGCCCCAGGGGACATGTATCAATGCAATTTTTTTTTTTTTTAAAATGGACGTTTTTTCAGGAGCAGTGATTTTAATAATGCTTAAAGTGAAACAATAAAAGTGTAATATTCCTTTAAATTTCGTACCTGGGGGGTGTCTATAGTATGCTTGTGAAGGGGCGCATGTTTCCCGTGCTTAGAACGGTACCTGCACAAAGTGTCATTTTTGCAGGAAAAAAAGCTATTTAAAATCACTTGCGGCTAATGAATTGCCGGCTCCCGTAATACAGAGAACAGTCAATTATTGAAAGTCATTGATAAAAAAAAAGTCATTGATAAAAAAAAAAAAAAAAAAAGCGTGGGGTTCCCCCAAATTCAATTACCAGGCCCTTCAGGTCTGCTATGGATATTAAGGGGAACCTCGCTTCAAATTTTTAAAAAAAAAATGACGTGGGGTTCCCCCTAAATATCCATACCAGACCCTTCAGGTCTGGGATGGATTTTAAGGGGAACCCCGGGCAAAAAAAAAAAAAATGGCGTGGGGCCCCCCTCAAAATCCATACCAGACCCTTATCCGAGCACGCAACCTGGCAGACCGCAGGAAAAGAGGGGGGGACAAGAGCGCCCCCCCCTCCTGAACCGTACCAGGCCACATGCCCTCAACATTGGGAGGGTGCTTTGGGGGTCTGTGACCCCTCAAAGAACCATGTCCCCATGTTGATGGGGACAAGAGCCTCGTCCCTACAACCCTGGCCATTGGTTGTGGGGGTCTGCTGGCGGGGGGCTTATCGGAATCTAAAAGCCCCATTTAACAAGGGGACCCCCAGATCCCGGCCCCCCCTGTGTGAAATGGTAAGGGGGTACAAAAGTACCCCTACCATTTCACCAAAAAAGTGACAAAAATGTTAAAAATGACAGGAGACGGTCTTTGACAATTCCTTTATTAAAATCTTCTTTCATCTTCTTTCTTCTGGTCTTCCTTCTTCCTTTCTTCATCCTTCGGTTTCTTCATCTTCTTCTTTCATCTTCTTCTTCCATCTTCTTCCATCTTCTTCTTCCATCTTCTTCTTCCTCCGATCCGCTTCTTCTTGCTCTGGTCTTCTCGTCCGGCATCTTCTTCCACGGCGTCGGCGTCTCTTCTTGGGCCGCTCCGCGCAATGGGAGGCTCCCACTGTGTGAGGCTTCGCTGCATCTGACAGCTCTTTTATAACGGAGGGCGGGGCCACCTGGTGACCCCGCCCCCCTCTGACGCACGAGGACGTCATGGAGACTTCCCCATGGCTTTCCCCATGACGTCAGAGGGGGGCGGGGGCCAGAGGGGGGCGGGGGCCAAGCATGCGGGGTCACAGTGCATGCTTGGCCAATCATCAGCCAGCAATGCGACTGACGCAGTGCATTGTGGACCGTTCGCATCACACGAATTTGATGCGAACGGCCCTCAGAGTTCTGCCCTCGACGAGCGGACGAACGGCCGATGTTCGATTCGAACATGGGTTTGAATCGAACACCGGGCCCATCCCTACTGGAGAGAAAATGGCTGTCCACCAACGTTTACCATCCAACCTGACAGAACTGGAGAGGAGCTGCAAGGAGGAATGGCAGAGGATCCCCAAAGCCAGGTGTGAAAAACTTGTTGCATCTTTCCCAAAAAGACTCATGTCTGTATTAGATCAAAGGGGGCTTCTACTAAATACTGAGCAAAGGGTCTGAATACTTAGGACCATGTGATATTTCAGATTTAATTTTTTAATAAATCTGCAAAAATGTCAACAATTCAGTGTTTTTCTGTCAAAGTGCTGTGTGTACATTAATGAGGGAAAAAAATTAACTTAAAAGATTTTAGCAAATGGCTGCAATATAACAAAGTGAAAAATTTAAGGGGGTCTGAGTATCATAGAGGGGCTGGCATAGACTTATACTGCCTTAACCACTTTCAGACCGGACCATTTTTCTGGCTTAAGACCAGAGCACTTTTTGCGATTCGACACTGCGTCGCTTTAACTGACAATTGCGTGGCCGTGCGACGTGGCTCCCAAACAAAATTGATGTCCTTTTTTTCCCACAAATAGAGCTTTCTTTGGTGATATTTGCTCACCCCTGCGGTTTTTATTTTTTGCGCTATAAACAAAAAAAGAGCGACAATTTTGAAAAAAACACATTCTTTTTAACTTTTTGCTATAATAAAAAACCCCAAAAATATATAAAAAATTTTTTTTCCCTCAGTTTAGACTGATACGTATTTTTCTACATATTTTTGGTAAAAAAAAAACATTTGACACATTTTTGGGACCATTGTCATTTATACAGCAATCAGTGCTATACAAATGTACTGATTCCTGTGTAAATGACACTGGCAGTGAAGGGGTTAACCAGGAGGTGGCAGTGTAGGGGTAAGTGTGTCCTAGGGGCGTGTTGCTAACTGTGGGGGGGGGGGGGGGGTGGCTGTGTGTGACAGTCACTAATCTCTGCTCCAATCACAGGGAGCAGAGATCAGTGTCACTTGTTGCTAGGCAGAACGGGGAGATGCTTGTTTACTTCAGCATCTCCCCGTTCGTCCTCCCCATGAGACGTTCACGGTATATCCCCACGGCGATCGAGTCCGTGGGACCCACGATCGGACTCACGGAGGTCCCGACCGGCGCGCGCGCCAGCAGCGGCGCGCACGCGATGGCACGGCGGCAAATTCAAAGGGACGTACTTCTACGCCCTTATGCCTGTCCGTACCATTCTGCTGACATACATCGTCGTGCGACGGTTGGGAAGCGGTTAACAGACACTTTAAAGGAACTTGAAAACCAAAAGATTTACTAGTTAGACCACCAGGTTAAAATAAAGGGGAAAAAAGTCTTAAAAGAAAACTAATGCAGCTACCACATCTAAGAACGAATAAGCTGCAATATATAACATTTTGCTTCTGGGTTTAGATATACTTTAACAACAAGATTTTGATAGATCAGGACTTGACCCTGATCACTATGAGCAGAATAAATGTAATAAATCCACTCTCCAGCACACAGTAAACGGCACGCAGTGATTTCCTATTATTGCGTGATGCCAGATTTCTCTTACACTTTGCTAATATGTGTAATTTAGGATCTGCATGATTGAGTTTACTGGATATTTCCCAAGCTAGACCTTATGTACATCTGGGATCTGAGACTTCACAGGTGCCAATCAAAGCCTTTGAACCCATTCATAATTTGCTGAACTGACAAGTCTTGTAAGCTTTGAAAATAATCAACAAGCTGTACCTTTTATTCATTTGCTTGAAATAGATGTAAACCTTCAGTAAACAACATTTAGCTTGTTAAAACACTGCCAGGACAGTTCAATGGAGCAGTTGCAACACTTTTCCGGTGTTATGGCCTTATTACAAAGTCCCACGCCTAATTCATAATACCCTTTCCTGCTGCCTCCATGGCAGCATACCAATGGTTGGTTGCTCCGCCCCCAACCAACCCACAGGACCACTTCAAACTCTAGAAATAGGAGTTGAACCCCCCCTGTCAGTATTCTTTTCTCTGTCCTCATACCTGCAGGATCACGGCCAGCCCTTCCTCACCGCTCTATGGTGTAACCATTGCAGGTTAATGCTCTCCTGCAGCATGGAGTCCCATGGCTTGGGTTGCTAAAGGCACCAGATAAGTATGGGAAACCCGTTTTTCTGTGGATCTTTTTGGGGTTGGGGATCAACAGGAGCCGCTTGTCATTCTCCTCTATATACCCCCACAGTGTGGCGCACAAAGGCATGCTTACATTCATGGAGCGGGTTATGGCAGCATTGGGGGAAAGCATCCTCCCTCCCTTAGTGTCTCCCTGTGTGTGCGGCGCTTCGCGCGCGCCGTTCCGCTCTGTTTTCTCGGCGGAAGGCGGAGCCGCGCCGTGACGTCACGGCGCATGCGCAGTAGCCGCTCTGAAGCCTCCGGCGGCCATCTTGTGACTCCCAAAGCGCTCTCAGTATAAAAGGAGAGCACAGCTTCAGTATGGTGTCAGCTACATAGGAGTACACACCTCAAGTGCTCTCTCTCTCTCTCCTGCTGTCCAGCCTGTTGTTTTCTCCCTGGATATGGAACCAAGCCAAGGTACTGGAAGGGGCAAGTTTCCCCTTGTTTTTTTTTTATGATCTGTATCTTGGAAGTTTGTTTTTCTTTTTGACATATTGATGTTTTGTACTTCACATTAGTCCAACTAAGTACCTCTCCTACTTTTTAGCTGCCCATAGCAATCTTACACCGCATCAAAAAGATCCTCAACATACCACTAGGTAAGGGCTGCAACAGTCAGGTAAGGTTTTTAAAAAAAAAAAAAAAAGAGCACTTTCTAAAATAAACGGGTTTTAAAAAAACTTCCTTTTTTTTTTTCTCCCCCTCTCTCCCTCTTCCCCCCCCCTCACTTATGCAGCCCGCATCACGGATCATCCCGCCGGTCATCCCACAGGGGGTCCCAAGATAGGAGGTCAGGGGGGCATAGAAGTTCGGGTCACTCCCACTCCTCATCAGCCCATGCCTCTCGCAGTGGCCAAAGGTCACCCCGGCACTCCACAGACAGACGTGTCTCGTCAAAATACCCAGGTCAGAAAGCTTGCTGGGTATGTGGAAAGCAAGCTCTCCCAGACAAACTGGTATGTGCCCAATGTCTCATAGAAGCTGCGGGGGACAAGGAAAAAGACAAGCAGGAATCCATGGATTCCATTAAACAGTTAATAAAGGATTCTATCCGCGAGCTCGCGGTAAGTCAGACCCAGAGCCGCCAGCAAAATCCAAAAAATATTTTCCACACCTGAAAAGAAAATTGTCAACCTTCCCCCTGATGGAGGAGATCAAGGAGGTAATAACAGACGAATGGCAGAAGGTAGATAAAAGGCCTGTGGCCTATAACCGTTTTACAAAATTATACCCCTTTTCAGAAGCAGACGCACAGTTGTTTGACGCTGTTCCGATGGTAGATGCCTCAATTATGAGATTAGCCAGGAATACAACACTCCCCTTGGAAGACGCTGTCTCCTTTAAGGATGTCCTGGACCGAAGAATAGATTCAGATCTGAAAAAAGCCTATCAGGCAACGGGGGGGGCATGCAAACCAGCAGTCGCCCTAACCTCTATTTCCAGGGCCACAAGAGTCTGGTCAGACAACATTGAAATAGCCCTCAGACAAGGTGTGGATGTGGAAGAAATCATTAAGGCACTAGATGAGCTGAAATTGGCCTCAGACTTTATGGCGGAGGCGGCCATTGACATTATAAAGTGTTCATCCAGGGCCATGTTATATTCTATTACGGCCAGACGGGCATTGTGGCTTAAGCCATGGGCAGCCGACCCTACCTCGAAACAATCGTGGTGCCGTATCCCGTACAATGGGAAAGCATTATTTGGCGACAAGATGGATGCAGCAATTACCCGGGTCACGGGAGGGAAGAGTGGCTTAATTCCCCAGGATAGAAGCAGGAGAAAGAGATTTGTGTCACGCCCGGTGAATCAGAGAACCAAAGACTCCAGATCCTACCGCCCAGGTAGAGAATATAGGAGAGGCTGGAAAGGGTCACAGGCAACTTTCCTGAAGTCGGGAAAACCCAAAGCCTCAACTTCCACGACCGAGGGCCAGAAGTCCTTTTGACGCTCGACCCACCCAGATAGGGTCTGTAGGTGCTCGACTCGGAGCATTCGCCCAAGTCTGGGTGGAAAACTGCACAGATCAATGGGCCGTATCCACGGTCCAGCGGGGTCATCACTGGAGGTTCAAAGGACGCCCTCCACGGCTATCTTTTCAACCCACCAAAATTCCGGCCTCCGCAGGGAAAAGGGAAGCTCTCCGGCAGTATGTGCAAGCTTTGGTGCTTCAGCAGGCCGTGGTACCAGTCCCAGCTTCAGAGGAACACTTGGGGTTCTACTCCCCAATCTTCTTGGTCCCCAAGAAATCAGGCGGATGGAGACCGGTACTGGATCTCAAAAAATTAAACAAATACATCCAGATAGAACATTTCAAAATGGAATCACTAAACACCGTGATTCTGTCAGTCCAGCCGGGGGATTGGATGGCCTCGATAGATCTTCAAGATGCCTATCTCCACATTCCGGTCCAGAAGGAATTTCAACCTTTCCTGCGTTTCCAAATAGGGGACTTACGCCTCCAGTTCCGATGCCTCCCCTTTGGGATCTCGACAGCTCCGAGGACTTTTACCAAGGTTCTGGTGGCGATTCTAGCTCCCCTGCGGGAAGAGGGGATCCGAGTGTTGCATTACCTGGACGATATACTAATATTGTCCCAACACAGAGAGAAGCTGGAAGAACATGCGCAAAGGGTCCTGAACACATTAGGCAAATTTGGATGGCTGGTGAACTACTCCAAAAGTCAGCTGGTTCCCACCCAGAGGATGGTATATTTGGGGGCCTTCTTCAATACCCCCGAAAGTGCGGTATCGCTACCATCAGAGAAGATACCGGCTCTAATAGCCAAGGTGAAAAGGATGCTAGCAGGCCATCATATACCTGCATCAGATTGCCTGAGCCTGCTGGGGTCCCTATCCTCCTGTATCCCCATGGTCAAGTGGGCCAGATGGCATCTACGGGGATTCCAAATAGGGTTCCTGGCACAGTGGCGAAAGGACCGCCTAGATCAGACTATATGGATTACCCCCTCCATGAAGTCCAGTCTTTGGTGGTGGACGAGAACAGCCAACCTTCAAGTACACTGCGCTCTGGGGCCCATCTCCTGGACCATCCTGACGTCGGATGCAAGTCAGGTGGGCTGGGGAGCACACGTGCAGAGTCACCTTGCTCAGGGAAGGTGGCAATTCAACCCAGTCAATGTTGTGTCCAACATTTTAGAAGTGAGGGCGGCATGGATGGCGTTACAGAACCTGGCCCCCTATCTCAGAGGAAAGTCCATACTGCTACGGATGGACAACAAGGCGGCGGTAGCCTACGTTCAAAACCAGGGGGGAACACACAGCAAGTCCCTTCTCAGCGAAGTGACACCCATCCTGAACTGGGCCGAGAAGAACTTACTCGATCTACGGGCTTCTTACATCCCAGGGCCCGAAAACCAGCTAGCAGATCGCTTGTCAAGAACCTTTGTCGACAACAACGAGTGGTCTCTCAGTCAGGAAGCTTTCTGGTGGATATGCCAGCAGTGGGGCACTCCCCAAGTAGATCTCTTCGCCTCTCCCCTCAATGCGAAGACACCCCGTTTTTTCTCAAGGTTCCCATCACTAGGAACAGCGGGGGTGGATGCCCTGATTCAACCTTGGAACTTCCGGAAGGGGTATGCGTTCCCGCCAACCCCCCTGATACTGAGGTTTCTCCAGAGGCTGACGTCAGAGAAGGTCACAGTACTGGCAGTAATCCCATACTGGCCCAAAAGACCATGGTTCCCGCTGCTAGTCAAATTGGCCATATGCAAGCCGCTCCGTCTTCCTTACAGGAACAACCTGCTGTCACAGGGCGGTCTCTCTCATCAACACCCAGAGATCCTGGATCTGAGGGTCTGGAAATTGAGCGGGAAAGGCTGGACAAGCTAGGGTGTGCACCTAAGGTCGTCCAAACACTGTTGCAGGCTAGGAAAGCTACCACCAACTCCACATACTATAGAATATGGAGGAAATTTACAGAAATGGCTGAAGCTAATCAGTTTGACCCCCTGGAGCCGGGGGTACAGAATATTCTCCTGTTTCTGCAGGCCGGTTTAGATTTAGGCCTAGGCCTAAACACCTTGAAGGTGCGAGTTTCGGCTCTCTCAGCTCTGACGGATACACGCTGGGCGTTGAATCCTTTGGTGGAACGCTTCTTAAAAGCGGTGCTAAGACTCCGGCCTCCCAGGAAGACGTTGTACCCAAAATGGGATCTAACAATAGTACTTAATGTTTTATCAAGTCCTCCTTTTGCTCCCACGGAAGAATGCTCCCTGGAGGATATCACCATGAAGACGGTATTCCTAATCGCCATCACCTCGGGGCGCAGAATATCGGAAATCCAAGCCCTAGGGGCTCAAGAACCTTACACCACCTTTTTCCCGGATAGGGTGGTCTTGCAACCCATCCATCAGTTCGTCCCGAAGGTGCCTTCAATCTATCACCTCAGTCACGAATGGGTTCTACCAACTTTCGAGGAGGAATCATCCTCCTCAAGACTTCATGAGTTAGACGTAGCCAGATCCCTGAAACACTACTTGCTGTTAACACAGCAGCTCCGAAAAGACCAAAGGCTGTTTATCATCAGCAAGGGCGCAAAGAAGGGAAAAGCGGCATCAAAGACAACCCTAGCAAGCTGGATTGTAAAGCTAATACAGAGGGCATACCGGGCTAGTGGTCTCCCTGCTCCAAATGCGGTCAATGCACATTCGACAAGAGGGATGGTGGCCTCTTGGGCAGCTTTGGCACGGGTCTCCCCAGAGACGATCTGTCGGGCAGCCAGCTGGTCATCATTTAACACTTTTATGTCCCACTATAGTGTGGACCCAGCAGCTCTCACTTCCCGAGATTTTGGGAAAAAAGCCTTGCAACTTTCTGTACTGTAGTTGTTATTAAAATTATTATTGCAGTACCCTCCCTGTAAGCGAGTTATTAACCATTGGTATGCTGCCATGGAGGCACCAGGAAAACGGAAAATTGAATACTTACCTTCCGTAATTTTCCTTTCCTGGTGCCTACCCATGGCAGCATACACCCTCCCTTCAATAATCCTTAAGAGGTTTGGAGGCTAGTTACAAGAATACTGACAGGGGGGGTTCAACTCCTATTTCTAGAGTTTGAAGTGGTCCTGTGGGTTGGTTGGGGGCGGAGCAACCAACCATTGGTATGCTGCCATGGGTAGGCACCAGGAAAGGGAAATTACGGAAGGTAAGTATTCAATTTTCCGTTTTCGACAGTTCCGTTGCTGCTTCTGTCACGCTCAACACATTTAGGTTGTTCTTAAGTGTGACAGTTTAACATTTGTGTCTCTATAGTTGCTACAAATGAAAAAAAAAGAAATGCTGCCATATTATTAATAAGGTAAAATGTGCTAAATATGACCTATTTCATTTAGGAGTAAACAGGATTTGGGCAAAATGGTGGCTGATCTCTAACTTAAACTAACTGATGACATTGATTACTTAAAGTGGGACTAAACCTCCAGAAATACTTACCTCCGCCTTACAGCGATGCAGCGGTTACATCCCTCGCTGACCGCTGTCCAGTGTTGCCAACCTACCAGATTTAAATTTACTGACACAACGGCAAAATTGACTGCAAAGCCAAGTTTTTACCGGCATTTTACAAAATTACAGTTTTAAGTGCAAATTTCAGTATTTAGCAATGTAAATTTAACCACCTGATTACTTTGCACTTAAACCCCCCTCGTGACCAGACCAATTTTCAGCTTTTGGCGCTGACGCACTTGGAATGACAATTGCGCGGTCATACAACACTGTACCCAAATGACATTTTTTTATCATTTTTTTCCCACAAATAGAGCTTTCTTTTGGTGGTATTTAATCACAGCTGGGGTTTTTATTTTTTGCTAAACAAACAAAAAAAGATGGAAAATTAAAAAAAAAAAAAATCATGTTTAATAGTTTGTTATAAAATTTTGCAAACAGGTAATTTTTCTGCTTCATTGATATGCGCTGATGAGGCGGCACAGGTGGTCACTGATAGACTGTACTGGTTGGCACTGATAGGCTGCACTGGTGGGCACTGATAGACTGCACTGGTGGGCACTGATAGGCTGCACTGGTGGGGACAGATAAGTCTGTACTGATGGGGACAGCAAGGATGGCACTGATGGGCATGGATGGGTGGCATGGATTGGTGGCATGGATGGGTGGCATAGATGGGTGGCACGGATGGATAGCACGGATGGGTGGCACTGATGGATGACACTGATGGATGACACTGATGGGCACTGATGGGTGGCACTGATGGGTGGCACTGATGGGCACTGATGGGCACTGATAGGTGGCACTGATGGGCACTGATGGGCACTGGTAGGTGACACAGATGAGCACTGGTAGGTGACACAGATGAGCACTGGCAGGTGACACTGATGTGCAGCACTGGCACTGTGGGCACTGAGAGATGGCACTGTGGGCACTGAGAGATGGCACTGTGGGCACTGAGAGATGGCAGTGTGGGCACGGGTAGGCGGCACTTTAATGGGGCAAAGGTCACGTGGTAAGGGTTTGGGATCGACCCCTTACTCGGATCTGTGATCCAGCGAGTCTCACAGACTCGCTGATCACAGAGCGCGCCGCGCGCGCCCTTCAGGGGGCGCGCAGGCAGCTCGTGGCCGGGACGACGTCAATAGACGTCGTCCCGGCACATTAGATCCGTGCTGTAGCCGTCATTCGGCTATAGCGCGGATCTCAGGTAGTTAAAGTACAGCCGTGGCCAAAAGTTTTGAGAATGACACAAATATACATTTTCACAGTCTGCTGCTTCAGTGTTTTTAGATCTTTTTGTCGGATGTTACTATGGTATATTGAAGTATAATTACAAGCATTTCATAAGTGTCAAAGACTTTTATTAACGATTATATTAAGTTTATTTAGAGTCAATATTTGCAGTGTTAAACCTTCTTTTTCAAGACCTCTGACATAATACATAATCAATGCTTGGAGTTTGTCAGAATTTGGGCAGTTTTTTTTGTTTACCCGTCTCAAGGATTGAACACAAGTTCTCAATGGGATTAAAGTCTGGGGAGTTTTCTGGGCATGGACCCAAATTTTTATAGGTTTTGTTCCCCAAGCCACTTAGGTATCACTTTTCCCTTGGCAAGGTGCTCCATCATGCTGGAAAAGGCATTGTTCGTCACCAAACTGTTCTTGGATGGTTGGGAGAAGTTGCTCTCGGAGGATGTTTTTGGACCATTCTTTATTCATGGCTGTGTCCTTAGGCAAAATTGGGAGTCAGCCAACTCCTTTGGCTGAGAAGAAACCCCACACATGAATGGTCTCAGGATGCTTTACTGTTGGCATGGCAGAGGACTGATGGTAGCGCTCACCATTTCTTCTCCAGACAAGGTTTTTTTTTGGATGCCCCAAACAATCGCAAAGGGGATTCATCAGAGAAAATGACTACCCCAGTCCTCAGCAGTCCAATTCCTGTACCTTTTGCAGAATATCAGTCTGCCCCTGATGTTTTTCCTGGAGAGAAGTGGCTTCTTTGCTGCCCTTCTTGACACCAGGCCATCCTCCAAGCGTCTTTGCCTCCCTGTGCGTGCCGATGCACTCACACCTTGTCTGCTGCCATTCCTGAGCAAGCTCTGCACTGGTGGTGCCCCCGATCCCGCAGCTGAATCAACTGTAGGAGACGGTCCTGGCGCTTGCTGAATTTTCTTGGGCGCCCTGAAGCCTTCTTCACAAATGCAGTGGAAATATTTTTTATGGGATTAAGTTCATTTTCATGGCAAAGAGGGACTATGCAATTAATTGCAGTTCATCTGATCACTCTTCATAATATTCTGGAGTATATGCAAATTGCAAACGACCTGCTGCATGCGTAGCTCTGAGCCAAGCTTCTCAGCCATATCTTTTTACTGGCAACCTTTTGCTGTCACTGGCATTTACTGGCAGGAGACCAGTGCCCATTTTTTTACTGCCTGCCAGTAAACATACTGAAGATTGACAACACTGCCGTTCTTCTCCCTGGCTATTTCCAGGTTCTGGCATTTTGGCCTCTTGATTGGCTGGTGGGGGAAAGATATCATCCCTCGCACGCCTGTGGGAGTCAGTCATTCCAGCCCAGTCGGAGGGAGCTGGGAATGTACACTGAGCTGTGCATGAGCAGAAGGCAGGTAGGTGTCTATTGCAGAAGAGACACAGCAAGCACTGCCTGCTCACAATTTTTTTCTACACAAGTTTAGTTCGCTTAACTCCATGTCTGATTTTATTTGCATAGTTAAATTGGTTCAGCTTGGACCAATGTAAGTATGTACATCTCATATCTGAGAAAGTTTGTTTGTGGGACTTTTAAAGCGCAAGATACAACAATGTTTAGAAAAATATACATTTTTAATATAATAGAAAAAGAACATATAAATACATAATTTGGATCATTCACAAAAATACATCACTGAGTAGATAGGAACAGTTGCAATGCTGATACATCTCTACATGTTTCGCCTTAAATGATAGGGTTTCTTCAGGAGAACTATTAATATTGCATGTGCTAATAATCACTAGAATGAGAAATACAAAAATTTCAAAACACAAGAAAAAACACATAATAATCAATATAATTATAATTCAACAGCCCATCAGAACACATTATAATTATATTGATTATTTTGTGTTTTTTCTCGTGAAATTTCTGTATTTCTCATTCTAGTGATTATTAGCACATGCGATATTAATAGGTCTCCTGAAGAAGCCCTATCATTCAAGGCGAAACATGTAGATAGATGTATCAGCATTGCAACTGTTCCTATGTACTCAGTGATGTATTTTTGTGAATGATCCAAATTATGTATTTATATAATCTTTTTCTATTATATTAAAAATGTATATTTTTCTACACATTGTTGTATCTTGCGCTTTAAACGTCCCACAAACAAACTTTCTCAGATATTTTATATTGAAAGGGATGTGGTGCTATAATGTTATTTCAGTATTTCAGCTCTTCTATAAATCTTATGTACGTCTCATACCTGAGGTACCACTATGGAAGCTGTCAATCACTGTTGAGAAAAACCCTCACCTACCGAAGACTCCTGGGATGTATTATGTTTACATCATTTACCTAGTCCTGGAAACCAGGAAGTAACTGTAGAAATGTAGCAAAAAAAAGTTTAAAACAAGTAAATAAGATATATTTTCCTATCTATTTACTAATGCTAGCAAGCATAAGGATTCAAACAGTCAATGTTGCAGAGAGTAAAGCTTGCTTTAATCTGGTGAAAAGTCCAGGAGATAAACATTGCAACCCGAAAGCCAGAGATTGTGGGTTTGTGTCCCATCTAGGGTGCCAAATTAAATAATTATGGGGTGGTTTTGGATTTCCCCTATTTATTATAAATGTGTATTCTCTTGTCTAGTCCTATAGTTAGCTAATCTATCAAAGCTTCTAATAAGGTTAATAATGAGGATACAATAACAATGTTAGCTAAAAAAAAATAAACACACTGCTTAAAGTGGTTGTCTACCTGCAGGACAAAAACAAAAAAAAAATGACAAAAAAAAATAAAACCTGTAAGGCAAAGGCATAATGAGCTAGTATGCAGCCTAGCTCATTATGAAATACTTACCTTAGAATGAGGCGTCGGTATCTCATCCGGCCCACGCTGAGGGAGCTGACATTTTGCCCCCGGCGTGTGTTCCGAGTTCGCGGCTCCGGCCACTCACAGCGCAGGAGTTTTCTTTCCGGGAATGTCCGGCAGCGTCTGCATGCAAAGTGAATATCTCCTAAACCTGTATGGTAGATATTCATTTTACCTACAGGCAAGCCTTATTATAGGCTTACCTGTAGGTAAAAGTTAATAATTTAATTATTTAAATAAGCAAGGATCTTATTTATTATAAAAAAGTAGAAAACTAACACAAAAACACTAACAGAATAATACAGAGCATTAAAATCAAAATGATGATACTTTACGTATGGTTGTCCTCAAGATGCTCTCTCGGCTATGCTAAATGGAAAAGAGGAAGGACTCTATCTAGCCATTACCTTTTAAATCGCACTCAGACACCAACCACACAAACACCCTCTGCCCGCCTGTCTAGTTCTCTGTCCAATGAAAATCCATAAGAAGCCGTCATTTCGAGTCTCTTCTAGGGGCAACATTAGTTCATGAATCTGCTTTTGGCCCGGGTCATCTTTCAGTAACAGCTGGCCTTTGATGTTGCTGTAACTCAGGAAATCGTCATTTTAATTCGGACCTCCCAAGGAGGTCTTATCCGATGCTCCTCTACCCCCATACAGGCCTATATGAGAACATTTATGATTCCTTGTTTCAAACACTATGCTGGGTAAACTTGCTCTACTGGCATTCCAAGACAACAATTTCCAACATAGGTCAAATGGCTGTATTAACCAGGCAGTAAAACTCCAGAAATATATGATAATAAACCATGTTGCCTTCCAACACCGCTGGTGACACAATGTGGCAATCATAATATTATGTGATGCTCAACAAGAAAAAAAAGATGCTCAAACACCATCACTTTACTCTCCCTGTGTGTAGGCAGCTAAGAATAGTTTAACCACTTTCAGACCGGACCAATTTGCAGCCAAAGGACCAGGCCCCTTTTTTGCGATTCGGCACTGCGTCGCTTTAACTGACAATTGCGCGGTCGTGCGACGTGGCTCCCAAACAAAATTGACGTCCTTTTTTTCCCACAAATAGAGCTTTCTTTTGGTGGTATTTGATCGCCCCTGCGGTTTTTATTTTTTGCGCTATAAACAAAAATAGAGCGACAATTTTGAAAAAAATGCATTATTTTTTATTTTTTGCTATAATAAATATCCCCCAAAAATATATAAAAAAACATTTTTTTTCCTCAGTTTAGGCCGATACGTATTCTTCTACATATTTTTGGTAAAAAAAATCGCAATAAGCGATTATTGATCGGTTTGCGCAGAAGTTATAGCGTTTACAAGATAGGGGATAGTTTTATAGCATTTTTTATTAATAATTTTTTTTTATTATTAATGGCGGAGATCTGCGATTTTTTTTGTGACTGCGACATTATGGCGGACACATCGGACATTTTTGACACATTTTTGGGACCATTGTCATTTTTACAGCAATTAATGCATTTAAATGCATTGATTTCTGTATAAATGACACTGGCAGTTTAGGAGTTAACCACAAGGTGGCAGTGTCACGGGGGTCCCGACCGGCGCGGGAGCGCGCCGCTCCCGGCGCACTCCCGATGGCACGGACAGGCTAAAGGAGGGACGTATATATACGCCCTCCTGCCTGTACGTGCCATTCTGTCGACGTATATCGTCGTGCGCCGGTCGGCAACTGGTTAAAGAAGAAGAGGCATTGTTTTTTGTTTTTTTTTTATTGTTTTCATACGGTTTCAATAAAAAAAAAAATAATATAGCATTTAACCACTTGACAACTGGGCACGTAAACCCCCCCTCGTGACCAGACCAATTTTTAGCTTTCGGTGCTCTCACACTTTGAATGACAATTACTCAGTCATGCAACACTGTACCCAAATGAATTTTTTGCCTTTTTTCCCACAAATAGAGCTTTCTTTTGGTGGTACAGGGGGTTCCCGAGTTACGAAATCGTTAGGGACTGTACTTAAGTCGGAAATGTTCGTAAGTCGGCCGCGCATGCGCAGACCGACAAATACGGTCATTTCCGGACATTTCCGATGTTCCGTCTAATGCCGTTCTGCGCATGCTCGGCAAATTACGGACATTTCCGAGCATTTACGGCATTTTCCGAGGCTCCGAATGGCCGCGCATGCGCAGAATGGCCGGAACACGGCGGAAAATGGCGGAGGGTCCCAGCTGCACCCCGTTCGTAAGTAAGGGATGTTCGTAGGTCGGGCGTTCGTAAGTCGGGACCCCCTGTATTTGATCACCTCTGTGTTTTTTTTTTTTGCGCTAAAAAAGACCGAAAATTTTGAAAACAAACGCATTTTTCTTTGTTTCTGTAATAAAATTTAGCAAGTTATACATTTTTCAAATTAGTGGATATTATTTGGTCTTTGTGAAAGTTAGAGAGTCTACAAGCTGTGGTGCAAATCATCCAAAATTGATCACACCTGATCTAATTTCTTGAGACCCGAACAAGCCAGGAAAGTACAAATACCCCCCAAATGACCGCTTTTTTGAAAGTAGACATTCCAAGGTATTTAGTAAGAGGCATGGTGAGGTTTTTGATGTTGTCATTTTTTCCCACAATTCTTTGCAAAATGAAGATTTTTTCACACAAAATTGTCATTGTAATAGGTTATTTCCCTCACATGGCATGTGTATACCACAAATGACACCCCAAAATAAATTCTGCTACTCCTTCTGAGTATTTACGATACCACATGTGTGGGACTTTTCCACAGCCTAGCCCTCTCTCCTTCCTCACACGCTGTCTCTGTGGGAGGAGGGAAAGCCAGCGATGAGTGATGATCTCATATGTTTACATATGAGATCATCTCTCATTGATGGGACAAGGGACACGGCCAGCACAGAACTTCCCGATGCGCACTCGCAGGAGTGCACATTGCGGAAGTAAGCAGGAAGACGTCCAGGGACACCCTCCCGGCAATTGGCGTCCGTGCTGTAGCCATCTTTCAGCTATATCGCGGGCGCAAAGTGGTTAAAACTATTGCACAACCTATTTTGTATTTTAATGTTAATAATAAGCTCCAGAAGATTTACCCACTTTATTTACCCCCCTTCATGACCTATGCCCGCAGGCCGGAGCCTGCTGACGTAGATCTGCGGCGATCTACGCCATCTCCGGCCCCTCCTCCGTCTCTCTCGCTGTCTTCTGGGAGACACACAGGTCCCAGAAGACATTAGGGTCCAGTGAGGATGCGCAGCGTGACTCGCGCATGCACAGTAAGGAACCAGGCTGTGAAGATGGCGGTGCCTCCACCCGGGAGCTGAGGGATGGGTCGGCTTTGGGTGCGGGCGCCCTGGACAGGTAAGTGTCAATATTTTAAAAGTCAGCAGTTGCAGTATTTGTAGCTGCTGACTTTTAAAAAAAGAAATTTAGACGGAACTCCACTTTAAGGTCTGACTCATAACAGTTTTACTGCTACAGGGCAGCACCTCTGCGCCAATCCAGATCTTCCAAGTAGGGGGTACGCATGCGCGTTGCCCGTGGCTCTTTCTCGCTGAGATCATACAAAATGGGAGCCCAGCGGTGGGTACAGTGGGGCAAAGCAGGGACAAGGATAGATGTCTTCCTCTAGTGAAAGCACCACACACTGTTTAGGCCCACAGTTAACCCTTTGATCGCCCCTCATGTTAACCCCTTCCCAGCTAGTGTCATTAGTACAGTGACAGTGCATATTTTTAGCACTAAATAAAGAGCAAATACTAATGCGCAAACCAAAAAATAAATAATAAACTAAGCAGCTGCCAACAAAAAATGGTGTTCCCACACAGTGTAAATATTGAAATGAATAACGCAGCACTTACTCAAAATGTGATGTGATATGTGTATATGCACCACATTATTAATTTCAATATTTTTAGCACTGATACCTGTAATAGAGTCACTGGTCCCCAAAAAGTGTCAAAAGTGTAAATCAAGCTCAGCAGAGATGGATAAGTGGCATTTCAGGTTGGAGGGTGGGGTTTCAACCCATGCTGTCACATGCTATGGGACTACAGGTATGCCCTGTGTGGTAGGTCTCATAGAAACAGAAGGGAAGCAACCTGGCCACACTAGAACAGATTTACTTTCCTGATTAGTGGCATTAGGAAGGAACAAGAAGCCCTTTATTCTCAAAGGGACGAGCAGACCCACATAGTGTTTAGCCACTTCCGGACCGGCTCACGCCGATATACGTCGGCACTTTGAAAAGGGATATCATTGTTATGGCAGCAGCTAGCTACCATAACCCCGGCATCCTCTTCTTGAGTAAGTGGTCCGGTTTCATATAAAAGTGGTCTCTGCAGCGGATTCGCCACAAGATCGCTTTTATCGGTGGTGGGAGAGTGCCCCCCCTCCCGCACCCTCTGCCGCTTACCGGAGCCGTCGGCAGTGGCGGAGGCGATCAGGTCCTCTCCCCTCTGTGGTATGGCGCTGAGTGAGGTGAAGATGGCCCCCACCCGTCCCCATATCATTGCAGGGCATAAGCGACGTCAAAACATCACTTCCGCCCATAGCTTTTAAAGAGAACAGTGTAAAAAAATAAAATAAAAAGGTAAAATAAATGAGAAAAAAAATAAAACATTTTTTAACGCGCCCCGTCACGCCGAGCTTGTGGGCAGAAGTGAACGCATACGTGAGCAACGCCCACATATGAAAACGGTGTTCAAACAACACATGTGAGGTATCGCCGCAGTCGTTAGAGTGAGATAATTCCAGCCCTAGACCTCCTCTGTAACTTAAAACATGCAACCTGTAGATCTAATCTTTTTTAAATGTCGCCTATGGAGATTTTTAAGGGTAAAAGTTTGTAGCCATTCCACGAGCTGGGTGCAATTTTGAAGCATGACATGTTGGGTATTTTTTCTAGTGTTTTCTGAGTTCTAATGAAATCAGCAACAAGGTCTTTTTTATAAACATCGGAGGGTCTAGTGCATGACATAAAAGATTCTGCAACAGCCGGCTTGAGAATGGAACAGGTTACGCTTTTGAGGAAGTCAGTCTAATATAGGGACCCACACATTAACACCTTCAGGCTAATAGGTAAAACTGTCATGTGTATAGCTGGCTCAAGCAGATTTCCCGAACAAATGAAAAATGTTTGCAGGTAAAGGCGAGCAAGCTATACCATATGAATTTCAGTTCACATTAAATTGATTTGTTCTTAACATTAGTTACACTTCAAACTTTAAAGAAAATCTCTCAAGAGAATAATGGAGACACCCATTAGTGAACATGTCTTCAGAAAAAGATACAGTAGTTGCCAGGTTGTCATACTGGCAATGGCTGGCAATACTGGTAATGGCTTCAGTATCCGCGGTCTGGAGATATGAAACTATCACCTACAAAGTGTGATGGGTTTTAAAAGCTGGGTAAAGTGGCCTCACTGGGATACGTTTTGCCTAATGGGTGGACCAACATTTCAGAGTAGATAGGACAAGGTAATTGTGCCAGAGAAGACAACGAACTAGCAAGGGTCAAAGCCATATGGGTTAAGGCAGTGCCAGAAAAAGAGAATCATAGTTGGAAAAGAAGCCAGAAGTCATTGCCATGGGAAACTAGAGCCAAGAGTCAAAACCAAAGTCCGAAGCAAACATGTAATCTAGGATCACGGCAAGGTCAAGGCAGATGGAGTTCAAATGAGATCAGCAACAAAAGTCTGTTCATAAACATCAGAAGGTCATGTGTATGACCTAAAAGATTCTGCAATAGCCGAATTGAAAATGGAACAAGTTACACTTACAAGAAAGTCAGTCTAAAGCCCCATACACACGGTCGGAATTTCCGACAACATTGTCCGATAGGACAGAATCCATCGAAAAATCCGACCGTGTGTATGTGGCTTAATAAGGGACCCGTACATTAACACCTTCAGGCTGATTGGTGACAATAGGAGGCACCTATTAGTGAACATGCCTTCAGAAAAAGATAGTTGCCAGGTTGTCATACTGGCAATGGCTGGCAATGGCTGGCAATACTGGTAATGGAGCCACTGAAACAGGAAAAGGTTTGACCGCACTCAAAGGTTTGAAGCAAAAGTGAAGACTTTATTGAAGATAAAAATCATCAAATATTGTGGACATCATGACATCAATGCAGACCTGGCAGAGACTCAGTTAAATCTCTTCCAGGTCTGCATTGATGTCATGATGTCTACGATGTTGTTTGATGATTTTTATCTTCAATAAAGTCTTCACTTTTGCTTCAAACCTGTGAGTGCGGTCAAACCTTTTCCGGTTTCAGTGGCTCCTATACAGATTGCGGACTGGACCTGCACCCTGAGGTTGAAGCTTGGGATTGCTCTCACCTGGAGCGGCTTGGCTTTGCTTTCTACAATACTGGTAATAGCTTCAGTATCTCCAGTCACAACATATGGAATTATCACTTTTCTTCAACTTTCAATTTCCACGTGTCTGTTGCAGATCTGTGACACAAGCAAACAAGTAGCACTTTCAAATGGAGGCTATGGTGGTCCCCATATTTTTGTCTGACGTACTACAGATTTTTATATACAAATGATAACACCCTGACACACTTTGACACCAGGAAAGCACTGGGCTGGCCTGAAAAGTTAACTTACTGAATGCAAACCTTCCATTACTTTCCAGTGCATTGTGGAGATTTCCCTTTACTTCCTGTCCTATAAACACAACAGGAAGTGGAAGGAAATCTCTTCAAAGTGAGAGAAATCCAGCAGGACAATTGAAGTATTTCTCCTTTATTCTTGCTCTGGTGACAGCTCAGTGAGAGAGAGAGAGAGAGAAGAGAGAATCTCTGCAAGGGGGGCAATAAACACCTGATAGGGGTTCTAATCATTTCTATTGTATCCAAAACGAAATAAAACATTTTTGGCTTTAGATACACTTTAAAAAAGGTGTAGCTGCAGCTTGTTATACTATTCGATACTGAACATGAAGATTATAAATATTACATACACCAAGCACAATTCCAACTCCCTGCCTGTCAAAACGCTAAGCACAAAAAAAAAAAAATCCAAAAACATTGCAATTCCAACCGCTCTTTAGACTTTGCAAAGAGAATTTGCTGGCTCAATCACATTTGGGATGACCATCGCATTAAATATAAATCTGAAAGATTACTGTCTTTTTCTTCTGTTTATTTTTCTCCGACACATTCGATACACTCATTACGAATGTTTACCTTTGCCCAATTCCCTCACTTATTTCAAGGTTTACCTTTGAAAAGCAGAAAGATGGCCAAATTGTTCAAGTACATCCTATTTAGATGCCATTTGATGGTCATGCATTGGGGTTGTTCATGCATTATAAACATGCAGATGTCTTCACAATGTAGACTAAATCTTCTTATCTGTCAATATCCATCTGCTGTCTATGGCTGCCCGTACTCGGTAAGGCAAACAGCATACTGAAAAGTGTTGCCATGGCATGATTTAATGATCTGACAACTATTGGCTGAGGTCCGGTGGTTGTAAATAACTATTGTGTTTTACATCTAGTATTAATGGAAACGTGCTGAGAGCAGAGTTGCCACCTGTCTAGTTGCCACCTGTCTTGCCAGTAAAATAGGACTTGCCAATGTTTTTAAAGCAGAATAAAAATTACATTAAAGTTGACCTAAACTCAGCATGTGACCATTCCCTATGTGCAATGATATCTTACACACTCCTACAAAATTTGCATAGCTGTTCAACCATCGAAACTGCATGTAAATTTGGTTTGTGCGTATGGGGTAACGTTGAATGTTCTCAGGGTATGTTCTCTGCAGATCGATTGTGTAATTGGGGAAAATACTTCTTCGTTGCCACTAGATGTGCTGAGGAGCATACTCAGTTCCACTTCCTCTGATAGTCATCGCCATCTAGTGGCCATAATGCTGTATTTTTCCCATTCACACATTCAATTTGCAGAGAATATAGTCTGAAAAAACGTATATTGCCCCATTCACACAAAATACATTTACATGCAGATTCAATGGACAAACAGCTATGCAAATTTTTTGAAAACGTATAGTGCTCCATTCATACAAAAAACATTTACATGCAGATTTAATGGACAAACAGCTATGCAAATTTTTTATTAACCACTTAAGCCCCGGATCATTTGGCTGGCCAAAGACCAGAGCACTTTTTGCGATTCGGCACTGCGTCGCTTTAACTGACAATTGTGCGGTCATGCAACTTGGCTCCCAAACAAAATTGACATCTTTTTTTTCCCACAAATAGAGTTTTCTTTTGGTGGTATTTGATCACCTCTGCGGTTTTTTTTTTTTTTTGCGCTATAAACAAAAATAGAGCGTCAATTTTGAAAAAAAAACCCATAATTTTTTACTTTTTGCTATAATAAATATACCCAAAAAAATATATAAACATTTTTTTTTTCTCAGTTTAGGCCGATACGTATTCTTCTACATATTTTTGGTAAAAAAAAAATCACAATAAGCGTTTATTGATTGGTTTGCGCAAAAGTTATAGCGTTTACAAAATAGGGGTTAGTTTTATGGCATTTTTATTAATATTTTTTTTTTTACTAGTAATGGCGGCGATCTGCGATTTTTATCGTGACTTTATGGCGGACACATCGGGCAATTTTGACACATTTTTGGGACCATTTCATGGTCCCAAAAATTGTCATTTTTACAGCGATCAGTGCTATAAAATTGCACTGATTACTGTAAAAATTACACTGGCGGTGAAGGGGTTAACCACTAGCTGGCTAGGAAGGGGTTAAGTGTGTCCTGGGGAGTGATTCTAACTTTTAGGGGCGTGGCTATGTGTGACACTTCACTGATCATAGCTCCCGATCACAGGGAGCTATGATCAGTGACAGTGTCACTAGGCAGAACGGGGAGATGCTTGTTTACATTAGCATTTCCTCCCGTTCTTCAGCTCCGTGAGGCGATCACGGGTATCCCCGCGGACATCGGGACCCGCGATCCTACTCACGGAGCTCGCGGCAGAGTCGCACACGCGACCACACGGCGGCAAATTCAAAGGGACGTACAGGTACGCTCATTTGCCCAGCCGTGCCATTCTGCCAACATATATGTACATGCGGCGGTCGGCAAGTGTTTAAAACCCTCGTGTGCACCTTATAAATTCTCCAAAGCTTTGCCGTTCAGTAAATATTACTGTTTAATTTTTGTGACGTCATATGTGCATGCCTGCTTTATTACTCACGACACACAAGCTGTGCCGTGATCTGCAGAGCATCTTTCTGTGGTAACATAATTCTCTGTCTCCAGCATAGGCATTCAATCCCTCAAGTCTCCTGAAACCTCCTTGGCTTGCCTCTCTTTGGTCTGATGACGTGCAAAAAGCAAGTGCGAAAGCAGGGTTAAGGGTAGAAAACACAATATAGCATTAAAGATTGTACCTGCTTCAACAATATCAGGGGGAAAAAAAAATGGACCACAACAAAAAAACGGTATGAATCCCTATAATGCTGTATAGAGTGTTTAGTAAGCATATGTTTATATTTGGCAAGGAGGTTATGCGTTTTTATGGCAGTGGACTGCAGAGTTTACTCACTTTAGCTTCGCACCAATTATGACACTCCTCACATATACAGTATGTAAAAATCAAAAAAAAAATTCTTAGAAAAGGACTTAGAACCCCCAAACATATATATATTTAAGCACAGGCTCTAGAGCAGTGATGGCAAACCTTGGCACTCCAGATGTTTTGGAACTACATTTCCCATGATTCTCAACTACACTGCAGAATGCATGAGCATCATGGGAAATGTCGTTTCAAAACATCAGGGGGGCCAAGGTTTGCCATCACTGGTCTAGAGAATAATATGGTGGGTGTTGCAATTTTTTATGTCACACAGTATTTGCACAGTGGTTTTTCAAATGCAATTTTTTTGGGGGGAAAAAAAACACACTTTAATAAATTTGAATGCACAAAAAACACAATATAATACCCAATTGTTTGGTAAAATATAAAACAAGATGTTATTCAGAGTAAATAGATACACAACATGTCACGATTTAAAATTGCACACGCCCGTGGAACGGTACCAAACTACGGTACTTCTCCATACACAACACTACATAAGCCTTTACAGGTTACCAGTTTAGAGTTGCACAAGAAGTCCAGTGCTAGAACTATTGCTCCTGCCTATAATGTTCGCGGTGATACCTTACATGTGGTGCGATTGCCGTTTACATATGCGTGCGGGACTGACGTGTGTCTTTGTGAGTAAGCATGGTGGGATGAGGGGTGCTTTAATTATTTTTATAATAGTATTTATTTTATTTATTTATTTTAAAATGTAAAAAAAATTTTTTATCACTTTTATTGCTATGGCAAGGGATAAACTACATCCAGGGCCGGGACAAGGGATGGGCAGGAGGGGCGGCTGCCCCTGGCGCAGGGGCGGACTGACAACTCATGAGGCCCCCGGGCAATAGGAGATTATGGGGCCCCCAGGCAATCATAGATTATGGGGCCACACAGTATACACACACACAGTATACAATCACACAGTATACACATACATGTACACACAGTATACACAGACATGTTTCTATTGGCTGAGAAGGTACTGGAGAGGTGGGGCAGCTATAATCTCTGGATTTTTAGACCAAAAGGATGTCGGTAAGGGACATTTCAGAAACAGATTTAAAAAAAAACACAGATTTTTGCATACTGTCCCTGGTTTTACTGAGGCTCGCAACCCTGATGGGGCCCCCTAGTGGCCCGGGGCCCTCGGGAAGTGCCCGAGTGGCCCAATGGTCAGTCCGCCCCTGCCCTGGCGCAATGGTTTATTGCAGGGGTGGGGGGCACCCTGACCCTAAGGGAAAGGGGGGCGCAGTTTGGCATCTTTGCCCTGGGCGCTGGATGACCTTGTCCCGGCACTGACTACATCCCTTGTCATAGCAGTGGCAAAAATATATATATTTTTGGAGACAAAGTAATGGTATTTCTCTCTGTGTGCACAGCAAATGTGGATTTCAACTGGTTAATAAATAAGGCAAGTTGTGCACCATGCACAGCCTGTTAGATGAGTGGTCCACCTTCTAACTATTCAACATCAATGGCCACTCCACAATGTACCATAAATAGCAGAGATTGAGGTCTTGTAATAAGCATCTGTGATTCTATCCCTGACACTATCCCTTTGGCCAATGCGGAGAGTGAGTGATGAAAGTTGGAATACATTTATTTTGACTCTTCAGGTTCCTTGTCCTCATGGTATTCATCAGTTGAAGTTATATCATTTGACTTGTTAGGTTGCTTGCCCTCTCGGTAAATCAAAAGAAGTTACATTCGGCGTTCTACAAAAGGCTTCACGGTTTGTGACATCTGTTAAGGTTGCAGGTTTAATTTGTACTGCATAATGGGGTCTATAAACTGCATCAAAGACACTCATGGTAGGGGCCATAAAACGTATTAGCTACTACTCATGACCGTATGTGGTTGCACTCATCGATTATCACTTTTTGGACCACTGAACTTCTTTAGTCATTCCCCAGTGAGCAAAAGATTTCTCCACTTGGCCTGAGAGCCATCATTAGTCACAGACATTATCATTCGTGAGTAATCTCTGGTTAATCCTTTCATCACCAGAGGTTCATGATATTATAGATGACCAGACCAAATTACCATCAGGGTCATTGTGCGTTAGAAAATGACACATTTTCCTACCTATAAGGATGTACACACCGGCCACTTTAATAGGTACACCTGTTCTATTGCTTGGTGACACACATTGCTAATCAGCCAATCACATGGCAGCAACTCAATGCATTTAGAATTTGGTGTAAATAACATGAAAGCATGGATCCATCCTGCCTTGTATAAATGGTTCAGTCTGGTTGTGGTGGTGTAATGGTGTGGGGGAGATTTTCTCAGCACACTTTAGTCCCCTTAGTACCAATGGAGCATTGTTTGAACGCCTCGGCCTACCTGAGTAATGTTGCTGACCCTGTCCATCCCGTTATGACTACAGTGTACCCATCCCAGCAGGATGATGCATCTCACAAAGCTCAAATCATCACACCACTGGTGTTTTGAACATGACAATGAGGTCACTGTACTCCAATGGCCTCCACAGTCACCAGATCTCTATCCAATAGAGCACCTTTGGGATGTGAGTGGGAGTGGCATATATACAGGATTGAGGGGGGCTGAGTACGTACAAGTGAGGTGGCTGGTGTGTGTGGAATGTTGGGGAATGTTGGTGATCAGGCTCGGGGGGGGCCCAGGCCTAAAGCTGTTTAAGGAGCCCAAAAAATTCTGATGGCTGCCCTGGGTACACTTATAAGGCTTAATTCCACATGAGGAGTTTCCTAAGAAAATTTAATTTAGGGGCCACTGTGTGGGTATTGACACTTGCCTAACTACTGTATTGAAACTGTTTTGTACATAAATATCTGAATAGACATTGTTTCTAAAATGTTAAAGTTGAATTCCATCTATGGATACTTGACATAATTAGATTGTTCTAGCTTGGACCAATGTAACTATATATATACCATACCTGGCTGATGTCCTCGGAAGCTGGAAAATTACTATTGGAATGGGAGATTCGTATCATGGCTTTCAGTGACGGCTGGTGCTCAAATTTTATTTTGGGGGGGCGCAAACAAACCCCATCAATTGCAGCCTCACTGTACCATCAATCTCAGCCACTGTTCCATCAAACGCAGCCACTGTGCCCATCAATTGCAGCCACTGTGCCCATCAATTTCCCCCACTGTGCCCATCAAACGCAGCCACTGTGCCCATCAAACGCTCCCACTGTGCCATATCAAATGCTGCCAGTGTGCCCCCCCCCCCCCGCCGGCCCGCCGGCTGCATTTACCTGTCTCAGTGGGACAGCTCCTCGATGTCTTCTCCCGTCTTCTGGTATGATTGGACACCTAGCAATCTGGACTCCAATCACAGCGCCTGTCCTTTCAGCTAATCAGGTGACGGGTAACAGATCCGAGCACCCGATTGGCGGAGAGGCGGTTTAGTTTTAGGAAATCAAATATTCATTCGCTTTTCTAACACGCAGCTGAGTGACCTCTGAGCGTCCAGCATGGCACTCGCAGGTCACCTTGTTTGACTCCTATTAGAGCCTATGGCTCTAATCAGGTGATTCAAAACCACCCCCCGCCGCTGTAGTTCAGGCGCCCTGCTCCCGAAAAGGGGCTAAGGGCCTGAATAGGGGGTGGCAGGGGCAGCCATAAATAGATTCATGCAATGCACACAACCACCTTGATGAAATTACCTTCACATCAAAAGCCCCTTCAAATTAGAGGTTCCCCCTCACGTCAGAGGTCCCCCCTTCCCTTCAGAGTCACCCTTCACATCAGAGACCCCCCATCATATCATGAAGTCCTTCATCACATCAGAGGTTCCCCCATCACATCAGATTCCCCCTTCACAGCACACTCATTCCTTCACATCAGAGGGCCCCATCATATCAGAAGTCCCCTATGACATCAGAGTTCCCCTCCTTCATGTCAAACTAATTTCTTCACATTTGGGGGCCCCCATCACATCAGAGATCCCCTCTACATGAGAGTCCTTCTGGGCAAACTGAATCCTATGCTTGCGGCAACCCAGACGGCAGCCTTCTTTAGAAACACTGGTCCAGGGAATATCTGATTGCCTGCTGGAGATTTAGGATGGGATTTATTTCCCCCCACTGGAGCAAATTGGACCATGGTTTATAGAGTTTTTTGCCTTCTTCTGGTTCAACTGTGGGCATAGGGTTCTGTAATCACAAACAAAAAACACAGATGAATTGCAGACCCATGGGTGTGAACTGGCCCTAAAAGTTGGAGCAGATATGAAGCATCTATTTTATTTTTCTTCTAGTTTGGGAGTGAAGAGTAATGCCGCGAACACACGATCGCACATTCCGACAACAAAATCCATGTTTTTTTTCCGATGGATGTTGGCTCAAACTTGCATACACACGGTCACACAAATCTTGTCGGAAATTCCGATTGCCAAGAACGCTGTGACGTACAACACGTACGACGAGCCGAGAAAAATGAAGTTCAATAGCCAGTGCGGCTCTTCTGCATGATTCCGAGCATGCGTCGGAATTTCCGACAACGGATTTTTCGGAAAATTTGCGTCGGAAATTCCGCCGGAAAATGTCCGATGGAGCCACACACGGTCGGAATTTCCGACAAAGGATTTTGTTGTCGGAAAATTTTGAGATCCAGATCTCAAATTTTGTTTGTCGGAAATTCCGGCGGAAAATGTCCGATGGAGCCTCCACACGGTCGGAATTTCCGACAAAAAGCTCACATCGAACATTTGTTGTTGGAAAATCCGACCGTGTGTACGCGGCGTTAGAATTATTGTAAGCTCTTATGAGCAGGGCCTTCGCAACCCTCTTGTATTTTATTTATATTATACATATTATTGTATTGTAACTGTACTGTCTCCTTTTATATTGTAAAGCTTTGTGCAAACGCTATAATATAAATCCTGTATAATAATAATAATTTAGTAAATATACTGGTATTGTAAGTACTTCAAAAAGGTCCAACACAGTTTTGCCTTTCCAATTCGTAGGTAAACACGCACTCGGCGAGAGACTAATTATCAGCATTTGTTTACAACCTTTTGCCGGAGCTCAGAAAGCCTAATTACTGTCACCAGTGTTTAAACCTGTGCAGATAACTGGCCTTCAGAAAGTTGTTAGGAATAAGTGAATAATGCATTCTCCATCCTGCCTCCCACATGAAAATCATTATTTTACACGCAGATTATTGGCTTCTAAAGAAAGCATGTCAATCACAAGAACATTCCCCGCACATACCCGCCTGACAGCCGATGAGGATTGCTCAGACTCACTTTAATATCATTTATTTCAGGGAAAAGTTTCTCTGCACCTTCCTTCCCGTTGCAAACAGAGAAAAAAAAAATATATTTTAGGCCAACTCAATTATGTCTCCCCTTTCTACCCCAGGCCCCGGTTAGCCTTATTAAACCAATAACAGGATTGGAAGTCAGTTTCGCACGTAGTCCTTTAGTTAAAAGCAAAACCCTAGACAAATATAAAAAAATAAAAAATAAAAATACTGCTTAAAGCTAAGCTCTAGGCAGATATAAAAGACAAATTACTACAACTCTGTAATAAATAATAGGGTGACTTCACTTTAGTGGAAATATAGCAAATAAAAAAATAAAAATCAATATAGCATTAACAGACAAGCATATTGTAATTTAATGTTTTAAAAAACTACCTTTCCTTTTCAGGAGCGGACTGACAACTCATGGGGCCCCCGGGCAATAGGAGAATATGGGGCCCCCAGGCAATCAGAGATTATGGGGCCAGTGCCGGGACAAGGTCACATAGAGCCCAGGGCGAACATGCCAAACTGCGCCCCCTCCCCCAAAAAGTATGAACATTATGTGCCAGCAAACCCCACCCAACGAAAAAAAAATTGGGCACTATATTGCATTATCATCTCCTAAGTATAATTGCCCCCTCGTCCCAGTACAAATGCACCCCCCCTGCTGAAACCCTTCCTTGAGGCACAAATCTCCGCACCCTCCATCCTCCAAATCCCCCAGTACAAATACCTCCCCCCCCCCCCAAAAAAAAATCACCCCTTCTAGCACAAATGTCTCTCCCCCTCCTACTCCAAATCTCTCTCCTAGCACAAATTGCCCCCATCCCCCTCCTAGCACCCCCCAATCATCCCTACTATCACAAACCCCGCCCCCAAAAAAATGTCCCCCTAGCAGAAATCCTCTTCCCCCCTCTACCATATCACCTCTTCTAGCACAAACCCCCAAATCGACCCTCCTAGCACAAATCCTCTTCTCCTATGCCCCTCCCAATGCAAATACCCCTGTATCACCACCCATAGCACACACATGCACACAAATTTCCTCTCCTAGGACAATTCTTATCATTTGCTGAATCCCAAATTTTTACAACCAACACACATCCCCTGCCCCCTCAATCTCCTCATGGTGCCCCCCACTCCATTTGTTACCGCAGTGCCCAGGGCAGCCGCCCCTCCTGCCCACCCCTTGTCCCGGCCCTGTATGGGGCCACACAGTATACACACACACATTATACAATCACACAGTATACACATACATGTACACACAGTATGCACAGACATGTTTCTATTGGCTGAGAAGGTACTGGAGAGGTGGGGCAGCTATAATCTCGTTTTTTTAGACCAAAAGGATGTCGGTAAGGGACATTTCAGAAACAGATGTAAAAAAAAAAACACAGATTTTTACATACTGTCCCTGGTTTTACTGAGGCTGGCAACCCTGATCGGGCCCCCTAGTGGCCCGGGGCCCTCGGGAAGTGCCCGAGTGGCCGAATTTTCAGTCCGCCCCTGTTCCTTTTCAATCTGCAGCTGCTGTCATTTTCTGTAAAATATGGCTACCTGGGGGTGTTCTGCACACAGGTGGTGTACAGAACGGCCCCCAGATATGTTGTTTCCTTTTTGTGTGATTGGCTCACTGATTTTCCCAGAAGTCTGTGCTAAGATACAAGTCAGGTTTTAGGTGTTCTCTGCAATAGGAATTTCAGTTTTGTGGAGATGCTCTCCAGTGGTTAAATACCTCTTAGGGCAGGGGTCTTAAACTGGTGGCCCTCCAGCTGTTTTGAAAATACAAGTCCCATCATGCCTCTGCCTGTGGGAGTCATGCTTGTAACTGTCAGCCTTGCGATGCATCATGGGACTTGTAGTTTCGCAACAGCTGGAGGGCCGCCAGTTTGAGACCCCTGTCTTAGGGCCTATTCACACCAGGTGCAGTAGGACTGCGCTGGCTCACCGCAAGACAAGGTAACATTTTTGTCTTCCAAAAGGCCAGTTCACACCACTTTGTTGCCGTGGTGTGCACTGAAAAACCATTTGACGTGCAGTGCATTTGTCAGCACAGCGCAGCGCGACGCAATCCACTGCCTCAAAGCACATTGTGACCAATAGAACTTAAAGTGGATGTAAACCCCAATTTTTTTTTTTTTGATGTCATAATGTAGAGAATAAGATTTCCTTTCATTTGAGCCCAGTCTCACACAGATTTACTTGAGGCCTGAGCAATCCTCTTGTATTGTTCAGTTAGAGAAATCTTGACAAAGTCTTGAAAACTTTGTCAAAAACGCCCCCTTGCTGTGAGTGACAGGTGATTTACATATATCATGCACTAGCCTGAGACAGGCACATCCTGTGTAAAAAGTTCACAATTCACATCCCCCTCCCCTCCAGCTCTCCCAGCTTAAGGCCCCTTTCACACTGGGGCGGTTTTCAGGCACTAAAAATAGCGCATGTACACCGCCTGAAAAAAACGGCCCCATTCACTCCAGTGTGAAAGCCGGCGGGCTTTCACACTGGAGCGGTGCGCTAGCAGGATGGTAAAAAAAGTCCTGCTAGGGGCCTTACTGTGTTTTGACTGGATGTTTCTCATCATGGGATCCAGTGAACAGTCAGCAGACTATAGACAGACAAGTGATTTAGGGGACATGTATGTAGTCAGAGCTGGGCAGAGTAGAACATCCAGTGATCTGATGATAACCTGTCTCAGGCTAGTGCATGAGATATGTAAATCACCTGTCACTCACAGCAAGGGGGCGTTTTTGACAAAGTTTTCAAGACTTTGTCAAGATTTCTCAAACTGAACAATAAAAGAGGATTGCTAAGGCCTCGGGTAAATCTGTGTGGCAAGACTGGGCTCAAATGAAAGGAAATCTTATTCTCTACATTATGACATAAAACATCCACTTTAAACATCCACTTTAATGAGATGACACTTTGTGCTTTGCAAATGGCGCATCAGCATCTCTGTTATCCTAACACACACCAGCGCCTACATTCTAGCACTAGCCTAAATTAATGGACAGTTTGTAAAATCCATGATTTTTACATCTGTCTGTGAATATCCGTAACAGACATTCATGGACAGATGTAAAAATCATGTATTTTACAAACTGTCCTTGAATTTAATGGCAGTTTCCAACAGTGGTATTTGCTGTGTGAAGGCATCAGGGGGAGCAGCCCAACTCTACACCCCCTCCATACAGCCAGGTGGCATTTAGTTGTCTGGCGTTCTGTAGAATCCTTTCTTTATATGTTGCCCGTGCTCTTACAAAACCAGCACCCCCAGCATCCTTCTAGCTGCGGCTTCTGTGCAAATAGGTATATACGGCATCCCCTGCAGCCCTCCATACGTGCTACCTGCCGTAGCTTTTTTTTTTTGCACAGGATTCTACCAGGCATGTCGCTGGCCACAAGTTGGTCCCCCCTAGCTGTAGATCTAGAGTACTTTCTATTGCAGCCTGGCAGTGCTTAGCCACTGTCTTGAAATAAGCAGAAGCATTGGCAACCGGCCATACTAGGCCCTTCAGTTGGCCACTGGGCTGCTTATTTGGTAGACCTTATAGGTAGCTCAATGGCCAACTGAAGGAGTCTGTAAAGCTACTGCTAATTGTGAGGCAGTGGTATAGTGCTGTCATCCTGCAACAGAAATTGATGCTACTGGATCTCCAGTTAAAGTGATTGTAAACGATCACCTTGTAAAACAACCCATTCGTATTGAATTATTAAAGCATAGTTCCACCCAAAAGTGGAACTTCCACTCCTTTGTCTTCTCTCCCCCTCCTGTGCCACAATGGGCCCCTTTCAGGGGAGGGGGGGACAGGATACCTGTCTTTGACAGGTATCCTCTTCCCACTTCCGGGAGTCCGCGCTGCGGCCCACGACGTCACCGCGGGGCTCCCTCCTCCTCCCCCTGTTGCCAGTAGGAGAGAGGAGCGCGGCCTTGCGCATGAGCAGTAGGGTTCCCGGCATGAAGCTGTAAGGCTACACTGCCGGGTTCCCTTACCCGCAATGGCAGCAGCAGCACCCGACAGCTGATGGAAACATCAGCTGCAGTGCTGACATTGCTGGACTCCAGGACAGGTAAGTGTCCTATTATTAAAAGCCAGCAGCTGCAGTTTTTTTTTGAGGCGGACCTCCGCTTTAGGTATAATATCTTTGGTCCTCAAAAAGTCAAGAATCATTAATCTAAATGACCATTCAAACCAGCTTCTATACTCAAAATATCCCAGAAGCCTCCAGGAGCACTAACAAATGCCACCTGTCAATCCAAATCAAAGATGCCATTGTCTTCCTCTCCTCTGGCCTTCTAGGCAGTAAATGAATTCGTTGTGATTAGCTTCTACTAAGTTTGAGAAGAAACTTCAATGTAATGCCACTAACTTATCAGCCCTCTGAGTCTTAGCCAATGGCTTCTCGGTCAGAACATGGACTTCTGCTGACACAGGGTATCCACCAACAGAAAGCAGACACAGCATTTTCCATAATATCACTGAAATTGGGTTGCATTACAAAAGAAATATCTAATTACTTTATACTACAAAAAAAAAGCTTTATTCTCTAGGCTTTCAATGGTCTTCTCATTTTTTTGCTCTATACAAAGAAATGTACTTAAAATTATCAAGTGTCACATAATAGTCTATTATGTGACTTTACTACTGGTTATTTATGTCGACAAAACTGTCTTTGATCACTTTTATCTTGCATCAAAGCTGAACTATAGGCAGATATAAAAGACACAAGATGTAGAAAAAATGGAAAGCGTTATTGGTAGTGAGAGAAAGGACGCTGCACGCCCCTACTAGGCATAAATGAAAAAGGTTCCCCATGGGGTTTTGAATTGCAGCAACAAAGTACAAAAAATTGAAAAAAATATAAATTTATTTAGAAAAAGTTGTTACATCGAAGAGACATTTGTTTGCGTTAAAACATGAGCTCTGTAGGTAAGGCTAATACATGTACATGAAAATACAGCCGTTAAATATACGAAGGAAAACATAGCATGATATAAGTATCATACTGAGGAAAACTGACGCGTTTCGACCTTTAACAGTAGAGGTCTTCTTTTGGGGGAACAAGCAAAAAACTCTAGAGAAAAATACATAATGATAACATAGCTCTGTATTCATTATTACATCCTTAAATGTATTTATTTATTAAATGCAAGTAGCATAAGTATCTGAATTTGAGTTGACATCAGTATCTTGCAGTCCCTATATAGAACAGCTAAGACTAAAGGAGGAGCACAATGAGCTGCAATACAAGGAGTCAATCAGTTAATGTGCATGCTGATAGGAGAAGAGAGCAGATTGACAGAGAGATGAGCTCATTAGTTTGCTGCTTCTCCTTTCACTGTCCAGTCTCAAAATAAGGTCCCCTGTCCTGTTAGACAGGACTGTACTATGCGACAGAGCTGTGTAAATATCAGTAAAGAGGCTGCCAAATATATGTAAATCATCAATGTATTTAGCTGTTTCTGGAGTTCAATTTGAAAGCTTATAGTGTTACTAAACCCAGGACCCTGTATTCACTATATCTGGTCTCCCACAGTACACAGAACATGGAAATGCAATTGTGTGAGTTAAAAACAAAGGATGGCCGCACTCCCATAAATGATGCAATTACAGTTTTTTCTGGAGACAAAGAAAAACAACAGCACTCAATGGTGTACAGGCAGAGGAAGGCAGGTGACGCGTTTCAGTCGTGTGAAATACATCTAAGAATTGGTAAGCTGCCATATACCGTATATACTTGAGTATAAGCCGAGTTTTTCAGCACATTTTTTTTGTGCTGAAAGTACCCCCCTTATACTCGAGTCAAGCACTTTTCTGCAGCAGAGAATGACATTTTCTGACCCGACTTTGGGGCCCCGTATCTCGGGACCACTAGGAACACCACATTTGGCGTGCAAACCCAGTGGAACCAACTCCACAACATATCCAAATTTGGTGTTCCTAGCACCAAGTGTCCCCGAGATACGGGGCCCCAAA
Source organism: Lithobates sylvaticus (assembly GCA_028564925.1). Classification (NCBI taxonomy): domain Eukaryota; kingdom Metazoa; phylum Chordata; class Amphibia; order Anura; family Ranidae; genus Lithobates; species Lithobates sylvaticus. Next base: position 41,012,767 of record CM053032.1, on the reverse strand, counting down.
GTCGGTCAACTGTTTCCATCTGCAGCAATGTCATTTTGGGACCCTTTGGGTCCAGAGACCCCAAATTTTGGCTGCAGGCAGCTAGGGGGCATCTAGGAACCCTTAACTACCAAGTTTGAAGTTCAGGGGACCTATGGCAGCAAATGGGCACAGTGAGGCTGCAAATGGGCATTGTTGACCCTCTTTTCCACTTACAGTAGCTGCGCATTTCTCACCCTAGGCTTATACTTGAGTCAATACGTTTTCCCATTTTTTTGTGGTAAAATTAGGTGCCTCGGCTTATATTCGGGTCGGCTTATACTCGAGTATATACGGTAATAACATTTTGCTTTTGGGTTTAATACTGCTTTAAAAGCTCTGGGATTTTTTTTTTTTTTTTATCTCTCTCATATGAGGTTTACATCTCTTGTCCCTGAGATACAGTGGGAAGCAAGAGGAAATTTCTCCAATATAAGGGGAAACCCCCTTTCAGACAGTTGTCACGGCTGGATTAGACAGTTGGCCCTAGATATACCATGATCTGGTTAGGGATTCTTTAACCACATCAGCCCCAGAAGATTTACCCCCTTATTGACCAGGCCATTTTTTGTGATACGGCACTGCATTACTTTAACTGACAATTGTGCGGTCGTGCAACGCTGTACCCAAATAAAATGTATGTCCTTTTTTTCCCCCACACACAAAGCTTTCTTGGTGGTGTTTGATCACCTCTGCGGTTTTATTTTTTGCGCTATAAACAACAAAAGAGCGACAATTTAGAAAAAAAAAAGAAAAAAAACTATATTTTTTTACTTTGTGCTAAAAAAACACATCCAATAAAAAAAGTAAAAAATCTAATTTCTTCATCAATTTAGGCCAATATGTATTCTCCTACATATTTTTGGTAAAAAAAATCTCAATAAGCGTATATTGATTGTAGACATAATAACTTTTGCGCAAACCAAACTATGGGATACATTTATGGAATTTAAAAAAAAATGTTGTACTAGTAATGGTGGCAATCAGCAATTTTTAGCGGAACTGCGACATTTCGGCTGACAAATCTTACACTAAGTGACACTTTTTGGGGACCAGTGACACTAATACAGTGATCAGTGCTAAAAAAAATGCACTGCCACTGTACTAATGACAGTAGCAGGGAAGGGGTTAACATCAGTAGCGATCAAAGGGTTAACTGTGTTTCCTGGGAGTGCTTGCTAACTGTGAGGGGGTTGCTCTGACTGAAACACAAGATCTCTATCTTCTCCCCTGTTAGAACAGCGATCTGCCTTGTTTACATAGGCAGACCGCCGTTTTGCCTCTTTTGAAGAATGATCACGGGTGGCTGGCAGACATCGAGTCCGCTGGACCCGCTGATTGGCTCCCACTCTGTTCCGATCGGGTCTCTGGTGTCGCGTGTGTGCCCCCTAGAGGGTAGTGCATGAAATGACATGCAGGTACGTGATTTTGGACAACAGAGCCACTCTGATAGAGAACAAGGGGGTGTCACACAGATTACACAGGGAGAGCATTCAAGGTGTCTAACAGCCTATGCCAACAAGCAGTACTGGGAGATCTAAAGCTCATTACAAAGTCACAATCTCTGTACTGTATTTCTTTGCATTCCCTTTAACAAACTCCAGACAGAAAAGATTTTCCATCATTCTTGTGTTATCTTATCCTTTCTAAATTTAGTGCGATATCGATCCAAACAATGTCCTCTAGGCAGATGTCCCGGGTAACTTGATTTATATAATTTTTTAGTTTAAAGAAACATAATTTTCTAATTATATAGTTGTGCTGTATGTGTGCTTTCTAGAACATTTGTGAACATTAAAGTGGTATTAATCCCAAAAGCAAACATTTTAAATATTGCACCTTAGACAGTAAATGCGGTGGCTGCATTAGACTTTTTTTTTTCAGAATATTTCTTTTAGTTTCACATGGTGAACACACCTCCTGCCTTAACCACTTGCCTACAGGTTTTTTTTTTTTGGGGGGGGGGGGGGGAGCTGCAAACGCTAGGTAGGTTGGTAGGTCAGTCGGTGGTTGGGTCACCTGCACCCCCCCCCCCCTCGGTCGATCATCAATCCTGGCACTTACCCCATCTAGGCAGAGGGCCGCGGGTTCCTACAGGCGGTGGGCAGCGGCTCCTGTGTCCTCTCCTCCTCTTCTGCATCACAGCGGCCTCCGTCCTCCTCCTAGGCATCCAATAGAAATATAATCGCCTGTTCTTTCAGCCAATCGGGTGAATTAGGCTTCATGACCGGCCATTCGCCATTGTCTCTCAACTGGGTGGGCTTTGAGCGCAACACAGTGCTCTGCGCCTGAGCCCACCCTTTTTTGAAGCCTATTAGAGCCTCAGGCTCTAAACCCATGCTTCAACCCCCCCCCCCCCATTGAAATCCATGGTCTGGTGGCCTGCATGTAGATCAGGGGGCCAGATGCATGGATAGAGGGGGTCCCCTAATGGAGCATAATAAGATCATAATAAGATCAGTAAAAAGATTACACTTATATCAATTTATCCTTAGGGTGCCTCCACTCTGGATGGAGGAGCAGTGGAGAAACCTTTGGATGGCAGTATTGTCAGTCTGGGGGGAGGGGAGTGTTATGCCGCGTACCCACGACCAACTTTCCGGCAGAAAAGGTCAGACGGTCTTCCCGACGGAGTGACAAATGAACGGACTTGCCCACACACGAACGGACTAAAGTCCGTTCGTTTTTGAACGTGATGACGTACGACGGGACTAGAAAAGGAAGTTCAGTAGCCAGTAGCCAATAGCTGCCCTAGCGCCGTATTTGGTCCGTCGGACCAGCATACAGATGAACAGTTTTCCAGATAGGAATTGATTCCGTCGGAAAGATTTGAAACATGTTCTATTTCTAGGTCCGTCAAAATTTTTTGTTGAAAAACGATCGGATCATCCCACACACGATCGGAATATCCGTCGGACTTTTTCTGCCGGAAAGTTCGGTCGTGTGTACGCGGCATTGGATGCACTTGCAGATTTAGATGGACTTGGCTAACAAATTATAGCTGAATTCCAGCTAACACTTTTTAAGTAGTTACAGCAGTTTTTTTTTCCATTTGGGATAAAAGTTTTATGTAAATGAATAAAATCTGGTCATTATAAGCAGCCCTGTCAGGGGTTAATAGTTTGACTCACCCTCTAACTACCACTTTTGCTGGACAGCTTAAAAGTAAATTGGAGAATTTCAGACTTACTGGCCAGATCACCAGGTAAAATAAAGAAAAAAGTCCACGTAAAAGGAAAACTAATGCAGCCATCACATCTGAGAATTGGAAAGCTGCAATATAATAAATATTTGTTTCTGGGTTTAATACCGCTTTAAGTGAACCTGTCAGCCACCCTAAACATTGAAAAGGAAAAGTCCTGCCCAGAAACATGTACAATAACACGTGCGCTGATACTTTTCAATAAACCTCTCTTCTGTACTCCTCTCTAGAAATAAGAGAATCTGCCTGGTTTAGGTCATGAATGCGAACCAGCTGAAGTCTATAGTGGTGACTCTTGTTATTTAATGTATTTATTGGCGTATAACACTCACTTTTTCACCATGAAAATCAGGTGCAAATAGTGTGTGCCTGTTATACGCCAATACTTCAATTTTAGCTGCCTTGGAGGGGACAGGGAGGGGGGCGGGATGAGCGCCGTCAGATTACATACATTGAGAATCTCCTGTTTACTCTGTTATAGGAAGTCCCGTCTCCTGGGCCGCCATTGGACCACTGTTCTTTCTATCATAGGAGATTATCACTGTATGTAATCTGTCGGCGCTTGTCCCGCCCCCCTCCCTGTCCCCTCTAGGCTACAGATGGGCATCGATCGGGCTACACTGATGGCAATGGTGAGGCTGCTGCATTGAAGGCACTGGTGAGGCTGCTGCATTGATGACAATGGCGAGGCTGCTGCATTGATGGCAAGGGCGAGGCTGCTACATTTATGGCAATGGCGAGGCTGCTACATTGATGGCGGCACAGTGGTGTAGGGGTTAGCACTCTCACCTGGCAGTAAGAAGGGTTGCTGGTTCGAATCCCAACCGGGTACTCTGGTTTCCTCCCACAATCCAAAGACATGCAGTTAGGTTAATTGGCTTCTGTCCAAAAATTGGCCCTAGTATATGAATGGGGACCTTGGATTGTGGGCTCCTTGAGGGTAGGGACCAATGTGAGTGTGCAATGTATAGGGATGGGGACTGTGACAGGAGTGACTTTGGGTTGGGGGTTTGTGGAACTCAGCTTGCCATGGAGAGCTCCTTGTCCAGCTTCCCCGGACCCTCTTATGTGTAAATCACCCTGTGTCTCTAGGGCACAGGATGAATGAGGACCCCAATATAATCTGTGCTAGTCAGATTCAATGCAGGATATATGTAAAGACTATTCTTAGTTTGTTAATGAACTCAAGATGTTAATTGAGAGAGCTGATCACATTGTCCTCTGTACAATGTAGGAGACGGGCCGACTCCTAATGGAGCTCCTGCTGTCTTGTGGTTGTTATTATGATCATTTATAATCAACTGTGTGAAGCTCGTGACAACAAGTCTGACCTGTGGTGAAATCCTGATGGGCACAGAGTCACATCGGCTGCTTAAAGGGATTAGTTAATTAGCTCATGTTAATTTGTTACAGGTGTATTGTTAGAGTAAAATGAGCAGGAGGGGGGGGGTCTCCTCTTCTACTGTATATAAATACTTGTCAGTTTGGTTCTAAATAAACAGTCCATGCTAGCACCAAGCAAGTTTCATCTCGTTTGGTGCTTGGGAGCGGTTGGAATATCTGAGATCTATATTCAGACTGGGAGGAAGTGGTATATGACGAACGCACTCAAGAGGAGTGTAGGAGCGTTTTGTCACAGGGACGGTTGTAGACACTCACTCAGGTTGAACTGGATGGACTGGTGTTTTTATTCAACCTTACTAACTATGAAACTACGGAACTATGGCAATGGTGAGGCTGCTGCATTGATGGCAATGGCAAAGCTGCTGCTCTGATGGCAATGGCAAGGCTGCTGCATTGATGGCAATGGTGAGGCTGCTATATTGATGGCAATGGCGAGGCTGCTGCATTGATGGCAATGGTGAGACTGCATTGGGGCACTTGTGAGGCTGCAGATGGGCATTGATCAGGCTGTATTGATGGCAATGTTGGGGCTTCAGATGGGCACTGACCCTTAGTTTGCTTCAAAGTTCCTTATTTAAAATTTACGTTTTTTTCCTGAAACTTCCCTCTTAAAATGAATGTGCGTGTTATACGCCGATAAATACGGTAATTCTGCCCATTTGTAGAACTAATAAGCAAGCTATTGTCAAACAAAAAGCTTTGGGCTGGAGACATATCAATGGCAAAATTAAAAAAGCAAACAAAAAAAAAAAAACTGTGTATTTTCCTACAGAGAATGGTCAGTTCTACATACTAGCTCCAACACACACTGACAATATGGCTGCTGTGAGCCCACCCTTTAATAGAAAGGTGATTGGGTTACCCATTCCTTCTGAGGCCTCATGCACACAAGATATTTTTTTTCCTTCCCTGGACGAAAACGCAGCTTGAAAAATGCACCTAAAGCCTAGTACACAACACAACAAGTATTTTTCCGTTCAACCCAAAAACTGCCAGCTTCGGTTGAAACTGCTGTACTAACAACCCGATGTTAGTACACCGATCTCCCCCGCTGAGCTATTGTGTTCTGACAGGGGGATATCCCATAGGGGAGAGCGGAGATCTGACAGGGCGGTCCCTGCACAGTGTGCAGGGACCGCCCTGTCATCCGCCGGCTCAGCGGGGATCAGCTGAGCGATCCCCGCTGAGCAGCGGATCTTCACGGGGCGGATCAATACGGATCCGTCCCGTGTGAAAGGGGCCTTACATGAACTGAACCGATTCAAATGGTCATGTCTATGCATTGGGACTGCTTTGGCCAACACCGCTCAACACATATGGTGTAAAAAAGGCCCTAAGTAAGGGATCAGTCCCTTGTTTTGCCCCAATAAAAGTTTTAAAAGTTGTCCTCATATGCCTCTAAACCAGCTGGTGGCTTCCGAAATGACTAGTACGGCAGGATAGGTGCCTCCTGCCGTTATTAATCAAGGGTTAAAGAGTGCAACACAAAGTCCTCATCAGCCATCACTCTGTGACATAATACCAATATTTAGATGGCGGAGTTCATTTGCTCATGCTGATGACATTTTTGTATTATAGAGAAGAGTGGACTTCTATAACATAGTGATTTTGTCTCTTCTTTTGTTACGAAAGCCCTCACATTGTTCTATATCCTCACTATAATTTTCTCAGACAGACCATTCTTCTGCTTTATAACACTATTACCATGTCATTCACAAGCTATTCCCAACGACATAATCACTGTAATTACTGTTGACATCTAATTAACATTCAGCTTCCTTCCCGCAGCAACTTCAGCTGAAGAAACCTCCAGTATTTCGCTATAAAGCTAATGCACCGTGCTGCTCGTTTTCACAGTGACAGTGTTACGGGTGAACTTTGCAGGATGGATTTTAGTGTTATTTAAGGGGAAATTATCTTGTATTTTTAAAGTATTAAAGTAAAATTAAAGCCACATTTTGTTTTTAGTTTTCGATAGATTAGGGATTAGAACCTTTGCAGAGTTTTTTTTTTTTTTTTGCTGTCTGTGTTTTCACTGGGCAGACTTATGCCCCGTACACACGGTCGGAAATTCCGACCACAAAATCCGTCGGATTTTTTCCGACGCTGGTGTTGCATACACACGGTCGGACAAAGTTGTCGGAAAATCCGATCATCCTAAACGTGGTGATGTTCGTTGCGTACGACGGGACTACGAAGAGGCTAATAGCCAATAGCTTTGGTCTTGTAATGTGATCTGAGCATGCTTGTCTGTCGGAATTCGCTACACACGATCGGAAAAAGTCCGATAGGACTTTGTTGTCGGAAAATTTGAGAGCAGGATCTCAAACTCCGACGGAAAAAGTCAGATGGAGCCCACACACGGTCGGAATTTCCGACAACATGGTCCGATAGGACATTTTTCCGTCGGAAAATCCGACCGTGTGTACGGGACATTACCGTCTCTATTTGTACTGGAGTCCATTGTCACCAAGATAAAAAGTGGTGGAAAATGCAAAAATAACAGGAACAGCAGGAAATCTTCCAATGAGGAAGTAAATGTTGGCCATAAGCTGCATACACACGATCGGATTTTCCGACAGGAAATGTGTGATGACAGGCTGTTGGCAGAAAATCTAACCGTTTGTACGCTCCATCAGACAATTGTTGTCGGATTTTCTGCGGACAAATGTTGGATGGCAGGTTTTAAAATTTTCCACGGACAAATATCTGTTGTCGGATTTTCCGATCGTGTGTACACAAGTCCGTTGGGCAAAAGTCCAAATTACAAACACGCATGCTCGGAAGCAAGGACAAGCCAGGAGCGGTCAATCTTGTAAACTAGCGTTCATAATGGAGAATTAACATTTGTGTTGTGGCACATTATGAAATCTCCAAATGCGGCGCACAAATCTCTTCTTCTTTATTGGGATAATAATGAAGCTGCTTTGCTGGTGATACTGATGGAGTTATTGCAAACTAATTTTCAAAGGCTTTTTTTTCTAGTGATATCAAAAATAATATTATTATGTTTTGTTTTTTTTGTTTTTTTTTGGGCAAGTTACCACAACACCATTATCCCGTAGTTTTTAAGATCAAAGATACAACTATGTTGATGTCCCTTGTCAATTTTACATTGTATTTTTTAAAATATAACTGCCTACTCTCAAAATTTGAAGTAAAACACATAGCCAAGTATTATTCTCCACAATTTTTTTATTGTGCATTAAAAAAAGAAAACAAATAAAATTAGACACGCTATCTGCCAATAGAACTTAACCAAAAAGTGCATTCTATGCATCCAAAAATCTAGAAAATATAACAAATCAAATAATTATTATTCAACCAAAAAATAAAATAAAAGCCTCATGCATGTGTCCTGCTTCTTAATATAGGGGGGTCAACAATGTCAAGAGTTGGTGAAAGCAGGGGTCCGTCATCCTGAGATAATTCCAAAAAACATCTGGATTATTCTCCCGGAGCTCCCGCAGCAAAGGCATATGAAATAATTGGTCATGAATCTGATTAATAAAGCAACCAGTTTTTGGTCCCAGAACTCCTCCTCTTGTTCCTGGACTGGACTTGGGTCAAAGCAATAACTCCAAGGCCAATAATAAATAACACGTTATCTCCTCCGATTCCGCAACATGTCTGGTTGACGAATGGCCGTTCAGAAACAAATTGCATGAAAAAAGAAAAGCGCAAACTGAAAAGCGCTAAATGAAAAGCCCGAATCAACACTCACCAAACTTCTACTAACACGAAATTAGCAGAAGGAGCCCAAAGGGTGGCGCTAAAGAGCTGAAAAACCACGTAGTACGTCACCACGTTCATGTTTGTTGGCCGACAATTCCTTGCTGTTTGTATGCAAGACAAAATCCAGGCACACGCCTTTGGACAAAAGTCTGAGGTTTTGCCTGCGTAAAATCCGATCATGTGTACGAGGCTTTAGCCACAGGTTTACTTGAGCGCTGTTACAATCCATAAGGTGAGTTCAGGCAAAGCCATTTGCTGGCTAGGAAGAGCCACCCAATCAGTAGCTTTACCTGAACAGACTTCCTGGATGGAGAGGTTAATTTGACCACCCACCCTAGTCACACCACCCTAGTCACACTATACAAAAAGGAGTGGCCACATTCCTTTCTCAAGATGCTTGAGAAAGGAATGCGGCCACTCCCCCATAGAGTGGCTAGCCTATCCCGAAACGCGTCGCATACCTGTGACGTCACGGCCGGGCGACGCCGTCTGTTTGCTCTCCAGGCCTCGTTTTTGTCAGCTTGGAACACGGCCGTGTCTTCTAACACATCTCCCTGACAGGACTGATGGCTTCCTGAGTGATCCCCCGGCGCTGTCCCAGCTTTGACGCCTTCCCTCCTCACTGTACCCCACCACCGGAACCCCTGCTCTGATAATAAGGGAGCTTTTATGCCCCACTACCAGACTGGACCACCCCAGGAAAACCTGCATCTGGACTTTATCTGGATATCCTTCTCTCCACTCCGCTCTGCCATACCTTACTCTGTGACTAAGATCCTAAGCTGGAAGAAGAGAATAGAAAGTGAAGTGGATTTGCTGAAAACATGCAGCTTCCTCACCTCCTCAGCCCAGCTTGCAGGACCTGAACAGGACTCCCTATATTTCCATGTGAGTGGATACTTTTATTTAATAAAACTGATTTTTTACACATATTCAGAGGCGCCCCCCTTCTTTTTGTATATTTCTAGCTTACTGGAGCCCGCTTCTCGGTTCCCTTGGGAGGCTGCCCTGACTGACCTCATGAGATTCCCCCAGAGTATATATGTGTGTATATATATATATATGTCTTGGACTATCTGGTGACCCTGCTAAGAGGTATACTCATTTGTACTGATGCGCTTTATTTTACTTGTATTTTGTCTGACCCTAGTCACACTAGACCAGTCATTCTCAACCATGGAGCAGCCATTCTCAACCATGGACCAGCCTCTTCATGGAGCCCTGGCTGTGAAAAAGGTTGAGTAACCTTGTTGGAATTCACAAAGCCACTGACTGGCAGAGCTGGCCAATACGTGATTTTGCTTTAAAATACTTCCTAGACGGGGAACATAACATGACCACCCTCTATCCTTGACCAGTCATTCACAACCTAGGGTTCTTCCAGAGGTTGCTAGGGGTTCCTTGAGCTGTGAATAACTTCCCATTTGGTGGTGCTAGCATAGGTCCAGGCCCACCCTACTTGGCAAAAACAGCTGCATGCCACCAATTATCTTCTAATCTGCCTGTAAGGGTGAAATCCTGACCACTACTGTAAAGCCCCATACACACGGTCGGATTTTCCGACGGAAAATGTCCTATCGGACAATGTTGTCGGAAGTTCCGACCGTGTGTAGGCTCCATCGGACATTTTCCATCGGATTTTCCGACGGACAAAGTTTTATCTCCTGCTCTCAAATTTTCCGACAACAAAGTCCTATCGGACTTTTTCCGATCGTGTGTAGCGAATTCCGAAGGACAAAGTGCCACGCATGCTCAGATCACATTACAAGACCAAAGCTATTGGCTACTAGCCTCTACGTAGTCCCGTCGTAGGCAACAAACGTCACCACGTTCAGAATGATCGGATTTTCCGACAACTTTGTCCGACCGTGTGTATGCAACATTAGTGTCGGACTAAATCCGTCGGAAAAAATCCGATGGATTTTGTGGTCGGATTTTCCGACCGTGTGTATGGGGCATTAGGGTTGCATTCTTCCCAACACATGGGACTATTTTCCAATTGACCCCCAATGAATTTGTTTTAGGAAGGGTTGGTTGTGACAGACTGCACTAGACTCAAAGCTAAATAAGTTACAGTGCCTTGAAAAAGTATTCATACTCACTGAAGTTTTCCACATTTTGTCATGTTACAGCCAAAAATGTAAATGTATTTTAGTGTTTTTTTTCTGTGATAGACCAAAACAAAGTCGCACATACCGTATTTATCAGCGTATAACACGCACTTTTTTCCCCTTAAAATCAGGGGAAAATCAGGGGTGCGTGTTATACGCCGATCCCCCTGCCGTTGTGAGCGTCTGGGCGGCTTTTAGCCACCTTCGGCCATTCTCTGCAGCTTTCGGCCACCTTCGGCCGTCCTGGGCAGCTTTCGGCCATTCTCGGCCGCCTTCGGCCTTTCTCAACAGCTTTCGGCCGTTCTTGGCGGCCGAAAGCTGGCGAGAAAGGCCGAAAGGCGGAAAAAAGCTCCTGAGAACGTCTGAAAGCTGCCGAGAGCGGCCAATGGCGCCAATTTTCAAACTGCAGTGACACTGACATGTCACTGCAGTTTAACTGCAGCCTGGGCAAGGCTGCAAATGACACTGAGGATGCTGCAAGGCTGCAAATGACACTAAGAAGGCTGCAAGGCTGCAAATGACACTGACAAGGATGCAAGGCTGCAAATGACACTAAGAAGGCTGCAAGGCTGCAAATGACACTAAGAAGGCTGCAAGGCTGCAAATGACACTGACAAGGATGCAAGGCTGCAAATGACACTGAGAAGGCTGCAAGGCTGCAAATGACACTGACAAGGATGCAAGGCTGCAAATGACACTGAGAAGGCTGCAAGGCTGCAAATGACACTGACAATCATGCAGATGGACGCTGTGCAAGGCTGCATTGATGGGCATTTAAATTTAAATTTTTTTCCTTAAAAAGTTTTTTTCCTTAAAATTTCCTCCTAAACTCGGGGTGCGTGTTATACGCCGGCGCATGTTATACGCCGATAGATACGGTAATTGTGAAGTGGAAGGAAAGTGATAAATGTTTTTCACATTTTTTCACAAATAAATATTTGAAGTTTACTCTGATACCCCTAACTAAAATCTAGTGAGCACAATTGCCTTCAGAAGTCACATAATTAGTCATTAGAGTCCACCTGTGTGCCCTATTCATCTCCATTCTATCAAAAAAAAAGAAAAGTTTCCTCTGGAGTGGGAGTTTAATATTCATATCACACAGTCAAATGATAAAACGTTGGCCTCAAAAGGCCTCTTGCCCACCAGCTTTGCCCTCAGCAGTAGGGGATCAATTATTTTACTGGAAGACGTGCACTTTTCTCACTATTCAATGTACATACAGCTGGCTGAGTTGTAGCGATGTGTCAGCTTTGTCTTGGATGGTTATTGAACTATAATTCTGCTTAAAATGATTGCTGACACTGAATGACATTTTAGTTGCACTCTTTCTGCATGGCTTGTTCAGTTTGATGCTGGGAGGAGAGGAGATAGGTCGAGGTGTTCTCGGTGGAGGTAAGAAAGTTGATCAAATTGAGACAGATTGGTGAACCGCCTGACATTCTATCAGTCTGGAGCTGTCCAGAGAGTTCCAGCCGTAAATAAGAACAGTCTACATGACAATGCTCAGTTCTCATGTGCCTCTCCCCACGGAGAAGGAAGGAATTCATTAACAACCAGATTCTGGACCATAATGAGGCCTCACCATTCAGGGTGTTCAAAATCTTCAACATACTAATCAATAACACAGCCTGTGCATTGTGCTGGATAGACATGTGCACAACAGAAAAATTTGTTTATTTTTGTTTCGTTTTTTTAGTTTCCGTTGATTCGTAACGATTCGTAAATTCGTAAGTCGTCGGTGTTCGTATTCGTAACGATTCGTATTTTCGTAAGAGTTTATTTTTTCGTTGATTAGTTTTTCCGTTAGTTTAATTTTCGTTTATTTGAAATTCGGACGCATTCGTATTTAGTCGTACTTTCGTAACATTCGTAGATTCGTAATCCGAGCATCATTCATAATTTTATGTAATGTGTATGCTATTATTAAATTTTAAGAGACACGGAAAATTACGAATCGAAAAAAAAAGTTACGAAGGTACGAATTTTTTCGTTCAATCCATTCGAAGCACGTTAAGCAGCGCCATTGTAAGAGACACGGAAAATTACGAATCGAAAAAAAAAAAGTTACGAATGTACGAATTTTTTCGTTCAATCCATTCGAGGCACGTTAAGCAGCGCCATTGTAAGGGACACGGAAAATTACCAATTCAACAAAAAAAAAGTTACGAATGTACGAATTTTTTCGTTCATTTTGATTTTCGTTGTTCCTGTTTTCGTTTTTCGGATTTTCTTCTTTCGTAGATTCGTTGTTTTTAATTATTTTTTTTCGGATTTTCGTTGTTTTTCGGATTTGTTCGATTCGAACGATTCGTTATTCGTTAAAAATTTAGCGAATCGTTCGTTCATTCGTACGATAACGAATGAACGAATATAACGAAAAAAAATGAAAAACAAAAAAAAAGGAAACGAATTGCACATGTCTAGTGCTGGATGTTCAAACTGAACGAACTATGACCAAATGCTGGAATGTCACACTTGCATCTGACTTTGAAGGAAAGCTTTAGATTTGTTTTAAATTAATATATCATACATAACTGGTTTTGTCCACAGCAGGGCTTTTTTCCAGCGGGAACGCAGTTCCAGTGTACTATCACTTTCTGTCCCCCATCAGAAAGTGTCCGCTGTGTACTGCGCGTGCGCAGTACACAGGACTACCAGATTCCGAAAATTGGCGAAGATGAACGGCGCCTGCGCCGTGAGTCCACTTTCAAGCCCCACCATCCAAGTGGACATAGAGTTAGAATATAAAAGAGCCGAGCGCAGCGAGGCCGTGCCCGAAGCGTGGCAAGCGAAGCGAGCCCGCGAGGGGCCCTCTAAGTTTGTGTATCCCTATGTCCACTTGGATGGTGGGGCTTACACATCGACTCACGGCGCAGGCGCCGTTCATCTTCAGAGATTTTCCGAAAATCCTTCTGCTCCGTACTGCGCATGCGCAGTACACAGCGGACACTTGGTGATAGCCGGACTGTTCTTGTCAGAACACCAGCACCTCCAGCCTTGAATGTATACAACCCCAAGGGGTGCTGGGCTGTTGGGGTGTGATGGAGCGTCCACTGATGCTGGCTGCTGGGGGAGCTATTGTTGCTGGAGGGGATCTATTTTTGCGTGACAATCTATTGTTGCTGGTGGGGGATCTTTTGTTAGTGGGGAGTCAATTGTTTCTGGAAGGGAGCTGCTGTTTAGGGAGGGGTCTACTATTGCTGGCTGCTGGACAGTCTATTGATGATGGCTGCTAGGAGATCTCTTGTTGCTGCTGGGGGTCTGTTGCTTCTGGCTGCAGGTAAAAAAAATGTTTGCTTTTCTTGTTATCATTACCAACATCCATACAAATGACTTAGCACTACAAAATGATACTTGTCTCTATATTCTCTAAAAGGGGCCATACTGGGAGCTGGGTAGGGTGTGGAACCAAGGGTCGGTGCTCAGAAGTGGGTAGGGGCCAAACCAAGGGTCAGTACTTGGAGGTGGGTAAGAGATATGAAGTGACTTAGAAAGGGGGAGTTCCTGCGCCTATTCTCTGAGAAAAAAAGCCCTGGTCCCCAGCATGCTGGTCCTGTAACTGGTTCACTGAATCTTATTTGGGATCAGCCTTTTACAATTCCTTGTAGTAGCACTTAGAAGAGGCTTCCTTCTGGGATGACAGCCATGCAGACCAATTTGATGCAGTGTGCGGCATATGGTCTGAGAACTGACAGGCTGACCCCCCCCCCCCACCCCTTCAACCTCTGCAGCAATGCTGGCAGCACTCATACGTCTATTTCCCAAAGACACGACACGCTGAGCACGTGCACTCAACTTCTTTGGTTAACCATTGCGAGGCCTGTTCTGAGTGGAACCTGTCCTGTTAAACCGCTGTATGGTCTTGGCCATCGTGCTGCAGCTCAGTTTCAGGGTCTTGACAATTGTCTTATACCGTCTTTATGTAGAGCAACAATAATTTTTTTCAGATCCTTAGAGAGTTTTTGCCATGAGGTGCCATGTTGAACTTCCAGTGACCAGTATGAGAGAGTGAGAGCGATAACACCAAATTTAACACACCTGGTCCCCATTCACACCTGAGACCTTGTAACAGTAACAAATCACATGACACCGGGGAGAGAAAATGGCTAATTGGGGCAATTTGGACATTTTCACTTAGGGGTGTACTCACTTTTGTTGCCAGCGGTTTGAACATTAATGGCTGTGTGTTGAGTTATTTTGAGGGGACAGCAAATTTACACTGTTATACAAGCTGTACACTCACTACTTTACATTGTAGCAAAGTGTAATTTCTTCAGTGTTGTCACATGAAAAGATATAATAATTTATTTACAAAAGTGTGAGGGGTGTACTCACTTTTGTGAGATACTGTATATGTATTTTCGCTATAGATGCTGCCATTTGCCTAATGTTCAGCTTAAAAGTCTATGTCCACTTTTGCAGACACTTTAGTGTACTTTAAACTTTATTTGTTACACTACTTTTAACTACTCCTAATTGGTGGTCTCGAGCGTACTTATGTTATATTCAGTGATGTCATCACCTAGTGTACCTTGTTTTTGTTTTTGTTTTCTGTTGTTTTTGTATGTGCTATGAACTAGGGTATGCCCAATTGGTTCTGCTTTCTACCTAAAGCGGTAGTAAACCTCTGGCTTTTTTTTTTTTAACCTGCAGGGCAATGTCATGTTGTGCTAGTATGCATCACATACCAGCACATTTCCCATGCAGTGGGGCTGTGCCACGGCGGTTAACAGCTCGTCTTTCTCTAGGGGATTTCATAGCGGAGATATGCTTACCTAATCCAAGCCTCCAAGCGCAAGATCAGAGTCTTCCTGACGTCATCAGCCCATAGAACGGCAGGAACAGTCCTCTGCTGTACTTGGGGGGTGCAGGTCTCATTATCAGTGGTAAACCAGACTTGAACACTGTATGTCCTTACAAAGGGCTAAAGATTTAGAAACCGCATTGTTTGTCAATGAGAGAAAACTCAATTGGTCCTTGGGACTTTCTCCTGAGAAACATCTAAAACAGTGGTGGTCAACTTTCTTGATATGGGGAGCCTTACGTGAATATTCATTATCAGAGTCAGCAAACATACAACAGGATATAATTAATGATTAAAGAGATGGTCAGAGACTGAGGATTTCATACAGAAGATGGTCAGAGATTGAGGACAGGCTACAAGAGATAATCAGAGACTACAAAAATGATACAAGAGAATAGGGATGAGCCGAACAACACCCCCCCCCCCCCCCCCCACACACACTTCGGTTCGCAGCAGAACATGCGAACAGGAAAAAAAAATTGTCAAACACTGTTAAAGTCTATGGGACACGAACGTGAAAAATCAAAAGTGATCATTTTAATGGCTTATATGCAAGTTACTGCCATAAAAAGTGTTTGGGGACCCGGGTCCTGTCTAAGGGGACATGTAGCAAAGCAAAAACAAGTTTTAAAAACGGAAGTATTTTTCAGGAGCACTGATTTTAATAATGCTTAAAGTGAAAATGTCCTTAGTATGCCTGTAAAGTAGCGCATTTTTCCTGTGTTTAGAACAATACCACAGCAAAATTACTGTACATTTCTAAAGGAAAAAATGTACATTTCTAAAGGAAAAAATGGCATTAAAAAGTACTCAAGGCTGTAATGTATTTTGTAATGTATTGTATTTTTTGTATTTTTTTTGTGACTGCTGGGTGGGGGAAAGGCGCCCGTGCGCCCCCTATGGATGGGCCGTCACTGAAAAGGGGTCTCTGGCATCCACTCAGGTGGGCACAGCGCTGGGCAGGTGAGTGTCTGTTTATTAAAAGTCATCAGGTATAGCAAAAACAAGTTTTAAAAACTGAAGTATTTTTCGGGAGCAGTGATTTTAATAATGCTTAAAGTGAAAATGTCCTTAGTATGCTTGTAAAGTAGCGCATTTTTCCTGTGTTTAGAACCATACCACAGCAAAATTACCGTACATTTCTAAAGGAAAAAATGGCATTTAAAAGTACTCGCGGCTGTAATGTATTGTCATTGTAATGTAATGTATTGTATTTTTTGTATTTTTTTTGTAACTGCTTGGTGGGGGAAAGGCGCCCGTGTGCCCCCTATGGATGGGCCACCACTGAAAAGGGGTCTCTGGCATCCACTCAGGTGGGCACAGCGCTGGGCAGGTGAGTGTCTGTTTATTAAAAGTCATCAGGTATAGTTTTTTTAGCTGCTGACTTTAAATTTTTCATGATCATGACTGGAGTTCTGCTTTAATTAGTATGATTCACTGCCCTCCCCACCCCCTTCCCTCTTTTTCAACTGACTGTGCTTCCGCCTGTGAGCACCGGATTATACAGCTTATTCCTGCCTTCACATCGTTCCAGGAACAATTTAGGAAGAAAGCAGCTGGATGGTCATGGTGGCAGCTGGGTCATGTGAACAGCGGGTGCCGCTGGCTGCTGATGAAGGGACACATTGGCACTGTACAATAGTTAGTGATTTTTACCATGCATCTCCCTCGCCTGTCTCTGCATCACTGCTAATTGTGCAATCTCCATCCCATTACGTACAAATCGCGCCATTATTCACTGGCTGTCAGTGACCCTTTGCAGACCCCAACATTAGAGACCCATGGTAAAAGGCGCTAAATATTTTACAGAATAGTGTGGAAAATTGTATGATGCACTCTGGATTTATTCACAAACGTCCTATTGTAAAATATTTATTAGACTGCTTAGGCTTGCTTTATTTTTTTAAAAAGTGGATGTAAACCCAAAAAAAAAAAAATGTTTTTTGGATGTCATAATGTAGAGAATAAGATTTCCTTTCATTTGAGCCCAGTCTTGCCACACAGATTTACTCCAGCCCTGAGAAATCCTCTTTTATTGTTCAGTTAGAAAGATCTTGACAAAGTGCTGAAAACTTTGTCAAAAATGCCCCCTTGCTGTGAGTGACAGGTGATTTACATATCTCATGCACTAGCCTGAGACAGGCACAGACCACAGATCCACAGACCAGAGTGAAAATGTATTTATTCTCGAGTGAACAGCAAGAAGAATATAGGGGAGATGTATGTAGTCAGATCTGGGCAGAGTAGAACATGCAGTGATCTGATGATTGTTATAGTGCAGTGTGTGTGTCTGAGGATACATTGATCACAGGATTTGTTATGTGGGGGAGGGGTGGATTTCTCGCTTTTTATAATTACACAGGATGTGCCTCTTTTAGGCTAGTGCATGAGATATGTAAATCACCTGTCACTCACAGCAAGGGGGCATTTTTGACAAAGTTTTCAGCACTTTGTCAAGATCTTTCTAACTGAACAATAAAAGAGGATTTCTCAGGGCTGGAGTAAATCTGTGTGGCAAGACTGGGCTCAAATGAAAGGAAATCTTATTCTCTATATTATGACATCCACTTTAATGTCTTGAGCTTGAAAGTATTCACCCTGTCTCCATAGCCATAGGTCGTCCTTAAAATAGACGTATTCGGACTATAAAATCGATGTAGGCTGACTAGTAAGACCAGGATCTCTGTTTTTCTAAATACTCCCTGGAACACTTGTAAAGACCTGGTGTTCCTGCTATTAGCATCTCTGGAGAGGCACCTACTACAGTGACAACACTCTTCCTTCTGTAGTGAAATTACTGCAACATTATCTTTGCTGCTGTTTTAGTTGCTTAGATGTTGGCATCATTGATAGTTCCATCAGTGAATAAAAATGCCTTGCTCCACCAATAGTCCTTTAGATTGAGAACACATTACTGTATTACTGATATGTAAGCCCCGCTTAGTCCTTTTCACCCCTTACAGCCCTGAGATGCAGATGGGAGCTCCCTAAAGGTTTGACTAATTGCTCTGGTCAACTGTCTGTCCTCATGCTGATAATACATACTGAGGGAAATCATAAGGAGTGTCTTGGACACTCTTTAGAATTCCTTGAGGCTTCACCCCAAAATTGTCAGTGCTTGTGCCAAATGAATTAATCTGTAGGAGCCCAGCACAGATATTAGAGTATCCTTCTTGGCCACTCCTTGTTTAGTGCGCTCTCTCCTCGCTTACTGCTCCCTTTACATAAAACTAGTGTATGGCCAATTCATTTTGCACTATAGTGGATGGAAGCCTGATGGCGAACTGAGAGAACTATTCCCCATAAGGTCCTCCTTGCTGTTGATTGCCAGCGTGTGGGTAGGGTCTACTGCACCAGTGCAGGTGAGGTAACACCTTGCCCCAAGGCATGCTCACCAATGCCCGGGACCAGGTGGAGGCTGCGGTCATGTGAGAAATCAGGCATTAAGGCAGTCCCTGACTCAAAGATGAGCCATTTGTGTGCAGCAATAATATAGAGAGTTCTTCAGTGAGATGTTTTATCCCAAGACACTACACACTTGTAACGAATGTACAGTATGTTGCATTAGTAGGGACATGCGGAGCCTTTGCCCACTCCACCAGTCCATCATACCTCTGTTATCTCACTCCCAGTAACAGAAAGTAGTCCCGCCAGGCACATAGCGGGCCCCATGTGTGCTTATTAATTCTTTCCTTCCCGTACCTAGGGGGTCAGGCCTTAAATCTCCATAACGCTAGTCTGCTCAGTGACTGGAGTAAACAAACAGCTAGGGAGGGAGTAAGTACACTGATACTCTCGCCATTAGAGGACCTGTCACCTAACCAGGTACCACGGCAAAGGACTGGTTGCTGTAACTTTTCTTCCCTTCGGTTAACCATGGCAACTACCTTTGCCTTCGGTTGTAGAGGAGTTACACATACCCCATAGTGCTATTACAGACCCTGGTTAGGAATACACCAAGACCCAACATGCACTCCTTGAATAACTTCAGACCAGGCTCAAAGCAATTGAAATAACTTTACTGGAAACTCAGCATGCCCAATGCAACAGGGTAAAATGTCCTTTTCCTAGCTATCTCTAATTGTGGCTGCCCAAGTGTACCTGCACAGGTGAAGTCCTTATGGGTAAAGTCCATAATTAGAGAATCCAGGATGGACATGTCCATTATCACGGGGTCCCAATGAGTCTGCGTTCCTGATGTGGACCACAGGTCTCAGCAATTGTTCCCATCCCATCCGCGCCCTCGGGACCCAAAAGAGGCCGGACTCCAAAAAGCCTGCAAACTTGTTCAGGATAGGCAGCAAAAACATGAACCCCTTCCCCCTGGTTTGGGCAGTCGAGCTGGCTAACTAAATATAGTAGGCAACCTACAAGCGCATGGCAATGGGTGGATCCCTCACCGCTATTCATAGTTACATAGTTACATAGTTAGCTAGGCCAAAAAAAGACACAAGTCCATCCAGTTCAACCATAAAAATAAAAGAAATAATAAATAAAGAAAACATATCGTACAATCCAATAAACCCCATTCTATACCCACAGTTGATCCAGAGGAAGGCAAAAAAAAAAAACAGCAGAGCATGCTCCAATCTGCTACAGCAGGGGAAAAAAATCCCTTCCTGATCCCCCTAGAGGCAATCGGATTTTCCCTGGATCAACTTTACCTATAAATGTCAGTACCCAGTTATATTATGTACATTTAGGAAAGTATCCAGTCCTTTCTTAAAGCAATCTACTGAGTTAGCCAGAACCACCTCTGGAGGGAGTCTATTCCATATTTTCACAGCTCTTACTGTGAAGAAACCTTTCCGTATTTGGAGATGAAATCTCTTTTCCTCTAGACGTAAGGAGTGCCCCCTTGTCCTCTGTGTTGACCGTAAAGTGAATAACTCAACACCAAGTTCACTATATGGACCCCTTATATATTTGTACATGTTGATCATATCCCCCCTTATTCTCCTCTTCTCAAGAGTGAATAAATTCAGTTCCTCTAATCTTTCCTCATAGCTGAGCTCCTCCATGCCTCTTATCAGTTTGGTTGCCCTTCTCTGCACTTTCTCCAGTTCCCCGATATCCTTTTTGAGAACTGGTGCCCAAAACTGAACTGCATATTCTAGATGAGGTCTTACTAATGATTTGAACAGGGGCAAAATGATATCTCTCTCTCTGGAGTCCATACCTCTCTTAATACAAGAAAGGACTTTGCTCGCTTTGGAAACCGCAGCTTGACATTGCATGCTATTATTGAGCTTATGATCTACCAAAACCCCCAGATCCTTCTCCACTACAGATTCCCCCAGTTGTACTCCCCCTAGCATGTATGATGCATGCATATTCTTAGCCCCCAAGTGCATAACTTTACATTTATCAACATTAAACCTCATCTGCCACATAGTCGCCCAATTAGACAGAGCATTGATGTCAGCTTGTAAATTGGAGACCTCCTGTAAGGACGTTATTCCACTGCATAGCTTGGTGTCATCTGCAAAGACAGAAATGTTACTTTTGATCCCAGACCCAATATCATTTATAAAGATATTAAAAAGTAAGGGTCCCAGCACTGAACCTTGGGGTACACCACTGATAACCTTAGACCATTCAGAGTAAGAATCATTAACCACGACTCTCTGAATTCTGTCTTTTAGCCAGTTTTCTATCCATTTACAAACCGATATTTCCAAGCCTGTAGACCTTACCTTACAGTCCAATATCAGTTTTTTAAACTGTTAATCAAAGTAAGGCAGACCTAATGGAAACAATGATCATCTCAATTTCCCATCAGGCTCCTCCAAGCCGGTGACTCATGTCAGGATAGCGTGGCTACCGTTGGGGTCATATGGTTTACATATGGGGAAGCTGATCTTTTTAGTAGATACTGTATATATAATAAAAGGTGATTTTAGAAAAAAAATGTATTTGATTATTTGATGCCTTAAAAATCCATTTCTTCATTTTTTTCTTTTGAAGAAGCTGCCATTGCCGTCATAGGACTACCTGAATCTGGTGCATGTGTTGCTAATGTTACCAAAACTGGTGCAAATGCTTGCCTAAATTAGGCACGGGTAGTTCTAATGGAAGATACTACCAGAAAAGTGCCTTATTGAATTCCTTGGATTGTCTTTTAGCTCCCAAGTAGCCATAACAGTTCAATAAAGTCCAAGTTCTCCTCCCCTCTAGTTTTAGACTCTACGCTCTGTAGGTCCTCCCTCCCAGAACCCCTCCTGTGGTAAATTTAAAACATTCTGATATTTAGTGGAATTCTTAATTTTTTGTTAATATATATCATATTTCCCTATTGGCACTAGCCCATCAAAACTCATAAGTAGAACAATGCTAAAATACCTTTACATAGGTACATAATCAGTCTGGTTGAAAAAAAAAAAAAGACACTAGTCAATCCAGTTCAACCAATAACGCTTTAGGACTTTATATTTACTCTCAGGAAAATCCAAAGAACCCCCCAAAAATATTTCTTACAGTAAAATCTTATTTTTATTAAATAATAAAAACGGCCAAAGAGAAGGCTCTGCACAAATAAAAAAATATATGTCAGACATGTATATGAACACTGTTCTGTGGACTGGATACATATATGCATTCAAATTTGTCAATGCGTTTCATGGACTTGCCACTTCCTCAGGACTAGAACATACAACAATGAACTCAAAATCTACAATTCAACAATCTATCTATAAAGAAAAAGAATTCAGTAAACCAGGTACAAAATATGTTTACATGTTAACCACTTGCCGACCAGCCGCCGCAGTTATACTGCAACAGGGCGGCTCCATTGCGCGAATCCCCGTACCGGTCCGGCGCTTCGTGTAATAGATACAGTGGGCACGGCACCGGAGCTGAAGGATGTGCCCGGCGGCTGAGATGTCCGCTGGCCACCGGCAATCGCTCCACAGAGAGGCAGAATGGGGATCTGCCAATGTATACAAAGCAGATCCCTGTTCTGTCAGGGGAGTACAGTGTGATCGTCTGTTCCTAGTGATTAGGAACAGCAGTCTCTCTGTCAGTCCACTCCCCCCCACAGTTAGAAACACCTCCCTAGGACACACATAACCCCTTGATCGCCCCTAGTGTTAACCCCTTCCCTGCCAGTGTCATCTATACAGTGATCAGTGGATATTTTTAGCTCTGATCACTGTAATAATGTCACTGGTCCAAAAAAAGTGTCAAATAGTATATGATCTGTCCCCCGCAATGTTGCAGTCCCACTAAAAATTGCAGCTCACTGCCATTACTAGTAAAAAAAAAAAAAAAGAAGAATAAAAATGTCATAAATCTATCCCCTATAATATACGCTTATTGCGATTTCTTTTACCAAAAATATGTAGAAGAATACATATTGGCCTAAACTGATGAAGAAATTTGTTTTGTTATATGATTTTGGGGGATATTTATTATAGCAAAAAGTAAAAGATATCGTTTTTTTTTCAAAATTGTTGGTCTCTTTTTGTTTATAGCACAAAAAAATAAAAATCACAGAGGTGATCAAATACCACCAAAACAAAGCTCTACTTGTGGGAAAAAAAGGACATCAATTTTGGACATCACACGACCGTGCAATCGTCAGTTAAAGCGACGCAGTGCCGTATCGGAAAAAACGGCCTGATCATTAAGGGGGTAAATCCTTTCGAAGCTGAAGTGGTTAATATATGTCTGACAGATTTTTTTTGTGTGCAGGGCCTTTTCTTTGGTCATTTCTATTTAATGAAAAAACAGAAAATTTATTATCAAATATTTACCGTAATTTTATTTTCCTGATGCACTCCATGGCAGTCTACGTGTGGGTTAACCCTGCCTCCTCTCCTATGCTATAGGACACAACTCCCATAAATTTGAGCTCACAGCCAGAGTCTGCGTTTCGTAACCAGCCAACTCTTGACCAATGGGTGGAAACTCCGTTTGCCATGGAGTCCATCAGGAGAGGAAAATTATGGTAAGTATTTGATAATAAATTTTCAGTTTTCCTGACAGACTCCATGGCAGTCTATGTGTGGGAAATAACTAGCCAAACCACACGGGTGGGTATGCTGATCAAAAAGAAATTAAATTTGCCCCATCAACCGACAGAAGATAGAAAAGCAGGCTCTATGCAATAATGTGACATAAAAAGGTATTAATGGAGGCCCACAAGGCCGCTCTGCAGATGACATCTGGAGCCACATGCTGGGCTGACACCCACAAACCTGCCATACCCCTGGTGGAATGTGCCATCACCGCCTCTGGAGGAGCCAAGCCCTTAGCTCTATAAGCCTGCTGGATGGATTGGACGATCCAGGCCACGATCGTTCTGGTCTACGCTCACTTTCCTTTGTTATTCCCGGAGTTCAGAATAAACAGGTAGTCAGAACGTTTAAAGGAGGAAGTAACTTTCAGGTATTCCTTCAGTATTTCCCCTACATCCAGAGGGTGAGCTTCAGTGGACCCTGGGGCCCTGAATGTAGGTAGGACAATTTCTTGGTTCTCATGGAACACTGAAGGAACTTTCGGGTTCAAGCCGAGCATAGGGATGAGGACCACCCGGTCCAGGAAAAAAGTCAGGAATGGTTCTTCATGTCCCAAGGACCCAATCTCAGAAACCCTTTTGGACGAGGTGATGGCTACTAGGAAGCGACTTTTGCGGAAAGTTCTTTGATAGAAAGCGGAGCGGATCCCCCTGTACTGAGTCCAGTCAGTGAGTGGAGAACAAGGGGAAGATCCCATTTGGGGAATCTTGGCCTTCTTTTGGGCCTGAGCCTTGAAGCCCCATGGAAGAACTGCCGGATTAGAGGGTGAACAGCCCATGATGTTCCGGAGAAGGCTAACAAGGCTTAGACTTGGACCCTAAGAGAGCTGATGGATAGAGACAGATCTAGGCTGGATTGAAGGAAGCCAAGGATATCCTGGATTCCTGGATCTCTGAATGATCTACCCATAGAGGATGAGAATTCAACAAACCTGGCCCATATTCTCCCGTAGACCTTATTCTTGCTTGCCTTTCTCGAGCTCATGATGGTGGAAATCAGTCCTGACGTGCACCCGAGGGTTTCCAGCCTCTCCCTCTGAAGAACCAGACCATCAGTCTCAGTAACGCCGAGCAAGGGTGCAGGACTCCCCCTGAGAAAGAAGGTCTGGCCTGAGAGGAAGAGGAACTGGGTCCCGGAAGCTGTGCTGGGTCAGGAGGGGAAACCATGGCCTGTTGGGCCAGTAAGGTGCTATCACCACCACCTTGATCGCTTCCGCTTGGAGTCTCCGTAAAAATCTGAGGATGATCGGGAACGGGGGAAAGACATATGCCCTGTTGAAGATCCACGATCTGTCAGGGCATCTATTCTGAAGGCCTGGCTGCAACGGCCCAGAGTGTAATACCTCCCGATTTTGAAGTTGCAGGGGGACTCCCAATGTGACAGGGGCTAGAAGGGGTTTAAATCCCCTGCCGTAATGACGTCACCGCCGTGCCCCATCTGAGCCTGCTCAGTGGCGACCCGCCATAGAGTCCAGTCCCCAGGCAAACTGCGCATGTGCAAAGCCAAGCCTCGGTTTCACCCGAGGATCGTACATGCATGGAAGCCCGTCGGGAAAGCGACCCGGAAGAGGGAGCTGCGTCTTGGAACGTAGGAAAAAGGAAAAAAGGGAAGGGGAAGCATGAGGGGGGAAAAAAATAAACGACAAGTACACAAACTACTGCCATGGACATAGCTTCAGACCTAACCTTGCCAGCCGATCTTTCACTCCTGGGCATATGCAGGCCATCCCAACCACTGGACACAGGGGCCTGAAGCTGCGCACACGCCACTGGCTGGGCCCTGGGCTATATCGACACCGCTGGAAGCGTATGCCCGACACTTGATCGATTTTGATCGAAACGTAAGTGCATCACTTGTAGGTCCAAAGAGGAGGACAAAAAAGGAACGTAGTCCGTTGGATTCCCCTGGGAGCACATATAACATCCTAAAATTATTTTAGCATTGTTCTACTCATAAATTTGAACCATTTTCTTTACAATACTGTTGGAGTACAGAATTGTATTTTGTGCAACAACTACTGTACATCCATATTTAGTAGAGATATATACCTAAACCAGTAGATGGCAGTGCTAATAAATTTGTAGCTGCATCTTTGGTATGCTCTATGTCTTTTTCCCTGAATAAAAAGTTTAAGCAGCAAAGCCCATGTGGACTGTGCACTGTCTGTTCTGTAGGGCTATACTGTGTACAGACTTTCTAACACACACACACCTAAATTCTTGATGTCTTCTGGCCATCATGAGACTTCCTCTTCACCTTCAGCCTTGTGATGTATGAGCGCCATTCTATGCAGCATGAGTCAAGGCTGTGTGATAATAGACCCCAGGGGGTGTGTCCATGACAGCATGGGCTCACAGGAAGTGGTTGAATGATGCTCAGTGTAATTTAAACCAGAAGAGGAATGGTAACCAGTGGTGGAGGAGGCAAAAGAAAAAAAAAAAAAAAGAATCTTGAGATCGGCTTTAATTAAAGGGCTCTGTTATGTGATGTGGGGAGTATAATCAGTAATCAGCATGGAGTCAAACATCTGGCAGAGCGATACTTTTATACTTCACACATGACTGCGCACCTCTGCCTTCCAGAGCCTGGAGTCATAATAGAAAAAATATAAAACCTGCATAGATAACCCCGCACACTTATAAGAAATTAAAACTGCATTATTTTAAGTGATCTATAAATTTTATTCTGTTACACGTACTAAAACGTGTCTATCTTTTATCTTTAAGTTTTAAGGGATCAGGGAATCATATTTTAAGAGGATGAAGTCGAATATGTGATTATTTTAAAAGTCTGATGGTGCTCTGAGATATTTTAATGCTCACAGTCCTTTACAAGCTGTCAGCTCCACTTAATACTGATAATTGCAGTTATAAAGTCTACCATTTTATAGCTAAGTGATCTGTGGCACATAATAGGTTTTCACTTTGAATTATGGTGAATCAGCATAGCAGTGATAATTAATGAGCGCTGATCAACTTCCTATAAAATGCACAAGAGGGGGATAAAATCCTTTGTACCGAGCTGGAGTCTGCATGCTATCTAATTGTCCTATGTATATCTCCTATACAGCAGCTTAGAGAATAGGATAGCAACATCATTCGTATTTATCATATGTACTTGTCTAATGCCGCGTACACGCGGTCGGAATTCTCGTCGGAAAAAGCTCTGATGGTTTTCCCGTCGGAATTCCGACGGAATTTCGCTCAAACTGTCTTGCCTACACACGGTCACACCAAATTCCGATGGTCTGTAACACAGCGGCATAAAACACGTTCGACAGCACTATAAAAGGGAAGTTTAATGCTTCCGAGCATGCGTTGAATTGTTTCCGAGCATGCGTCGGAATTTTACGTGTCGGAATTGCATACACACGAACGGAAAATCCGATAGAAAAGTTTTCCGTCGGAAAAATTGAGAAAAGGTTCTCAATCCAAAGTCCGTCGGAAATTCCGACAGAAAAAGACCGATGGGCATACACACGGTCAGAAAATCCGTTGAAAAGCTCCCATCGGACTGTTTCCATCGGAAATTCCGACCGTGTGTACGCCGCATAAGACTCATTTCAAACATTACCTAAACAGTGCCAAATTAAAAATATATTACCAGCTAAATCAGCTTTTTTTTCAACCGTTTCAACACAGAGGAACCTTTGAAATACCCTTCCAGTCTCAGGGAACCCCTTCTAAAAATCACTATATCTACAACTCATGATACATTAGTCTGATGGACAGTGGGAAGAATTTTCCTTACACTTGTGGTCATTGAGAAGAATTACCCCCTTACAGTTAAAAAGATCAATGGTGTCAGTGGGAACTTAACAAAGGCAGAAATTGCTCAAGGAACCCCTCCAACCTTTGGAGGAACCCTACTTGAGAAATCCTGCTCAATATAATAGAAACACAAAGCTGAACTCCAGACTAAACATACACAATATTGCTAAAAGTATTGGGACACCTGCATTTACACCCACATAAACTTCAATGGTATTCCAGTCTTATGCCCCGTACACACGGTCGGAAATTCCGAGGGAAAATGTCCGATCGGACCATGTTGTCGGAAAATCCGCCCGTGTGTGGGCTCCATCTGACTTTTTCCGTCTGAATTTCCGACAGAAAAAATTTGAGATCCTGCTCTCAAATTTTCCGACAACAAAATCCGATCGGACTTTTTCCGATCGCGTGTAGAGAATTCCGACGGACAAAGTGCCACGCATGCTCAGATCAAATTAGGAGACCAAAGCTATTGGCTACTAGCCTCTACATCGTACACAACGAACGTCACCACGTTCAGAATGATCGGATTTTCTAACAACTTTGTCCGACCGTGTGTAAGCAACACCAGTGTCGGACAAAATCTGTCGTAAAAAATCTGACGGATTTTGTGGTCGGAATTTCCGACCGTGTGTATAGGGGCTTAGTCTGTTGGGTTCAATATTGAGTTGGCCCACCCTTTACAGCTATAAAAGTGTCAACTCTTCTTGAAAGGCTGTCCACAAGGTTTAGGAGTGTGTCTATGGGAATGTTTGACCATTCTTCCAGAATCGCATTTGTGAGGTCAGGGCACTGATAAGAAGGTCTGACTTGCAGTCTCCGCTTTAATTCATCCCAAAGGTGTTCTATCGGGTTGAAGTCAGGACCAGTCAAGTTCCTCCACCCCAAACTCGCTCATTCATGTCTTTTGGACCTTGCTTTGTGCACTGGTCCAAACCCTTTGGTGGAGGGGGATTGTGGTGAGGGGTCTGGAAGAATGGTCAAACATTCCCATAGACACACACCTTGGGGACAGTCTTTCCAGAAGAATTGAAGCTGTTATAGGTGGAAAGGGTGGGCGAGGGCCAACTTGGTAATATAGTGTAAATGGGTTATTTTACAAGGTGAAGGTTTATTTATACTTTAAAACCTTGAAAACCATTCAATGCAAAACTCCACCCAAAACATTTTATCATAGTTTCCAGTAGAGGGAGTATGAGTCAGATTTTGTATTTTTATTTTGTTATAAAATTTTTGTCCGTCATTGATGTACGCTGATAAAGCGGCACTGATGGGCACCGATGGGTGGCAGTGATGGGCACTGATGGTTGGTAGTGATGGGCACTGATCGGTTACACTGATTGGCACCACTGGTGGACATTAATAGGTGCCACTTGTGGGCATTGATAGGTGGCACTTGTTGGCACTGTCAGGTGGCATAAATGAGGCATAAATTGCCTTTTCCTCTTCGGGACCGATGTCCCTTTCAGATGAGCCGGTGATCGGCTTTTTTTTTTCTCCTCCGCTGTCAGCGTGATGAGAAAAAAAAACGATTGCGGAGCTTTTGTTTGATCAGCTGTCATTGGCTGACAACTGATCACATGGTAAGGGGTCTGGAGCGTGAGGGCACAGGGAGCTTGCACAGGGGAGGCCATCATATAACGGCCTCCCAGGAATTCAGGTCCGCGCTCTAGCCGTCATTCGGCTATAGCGCTGATGTCAAGAGGTTAAAGGTTGCATGTTTTGAGTTACAGAGGAGGTCTAGAATTATTGCTCTCGCTCTACCGATTGAGGTGATACATCACATGTGTGGTTTGAACACCGTTTTCATATGCGGGCGCTACTCACGTATGCGTTCGCTTCTGCACATGAGCTTGACGGGATGGGGCGCGTTTAAAAAAAAATAAATTCTTATTTATTTTAGCTTTTTTTTTATTTTTACACTGTTCTTTTCTTTCAATGGTTTTTATTTCAAGTTTTCAAAACATTAACAGAATAAAACATAATATCATTTGTTGTAACAGTGTCATTATCTTATTACCGGTTTCACGCCGTATCACTCAATGTCAAATTTGAAAGATGCGGAGCCTGTTTATCGTTTTTTTTTTTTGTACCAATGAAGGTACTTAAGGAAGAAAAGAAGAGATTAGGGATAGGAAGTCAAGTTAGTGAGAGTAGGAAGAAGTAGTAAGGAGGAGGAAGACCCGTACAGTCCCATTCCCTTTCCCCGTCCCCGTCCCCCCCCCCGGATCCTCTATAGCAGTATCTCTCTGGAGCCTTCCGATATGTATTGGATCCAAGGTACACTGTTCTTTTAAAAAAAAATGGTGTCACTTTTATTAATATTACAAGGAATGTAAACATCCCTTGTAATAGAAAAAAAGCATGACAGGACCTCTTACATATGAGATCTGGGGTCAAAAAGACCTCAGATCAGTTATCTTTTGATAAAAAAAAATGTATGGATAAAAAAAAAAAGACCTCAGATCTCATATTTACACTAAAATGCAATAACAAAATTAAAAATTTTGTCATGAAAAAAATAAAATAAAATGGCCCTTTAACCACTTCCAGACCAGCCTCGTTTTGGATTTTAGGTGTTTACATGTTTAAAACAGTTTTTTTGCTAGAAAAAAACGTAGAACCCCCAAACATTATATATTGTTTTTTTTCTAACACCCTAGACAATAAAATGGCGGTCGTTGCAATACTTTTTTTCACGCCGTATTTGCGCAGCGGTCTTACAAGCGCACTTTTATTGGAAAAAAATTGCTTTTTTGAATAAAAAAATAAGACAACAGTAAAGTTAGTCCAATTTTTTTATATATTGTGAAAGATAATGTTACGCCGAGTAAATTGATACCTAACATGTCACGCTTCAAAATTGCGCCCGCTCGTGGAATGGCGTCAAACTTTTACACTCAAAAATCTCCATAGGCGACGTTTAAAAAATTCTACAGGTTGCATATTTTGCGTTACAGAGGAGGTCTACGGCTATAATTATTGCTCTCGCTCTACCGATCGCGGCGATATCTCACATGTGTGGTTTGACCACCGTTTTCATATACGGGCGCTACTCACATATGCGTTCGCTTCTGTGCACGAGCTCGTCGGGACGGGGCACTTTAAAAAAAAAGTTTTTTGGTTTTTCTTATTTATTTTTCTTGATTTTATTTATTTTTACACTGTTTTTAAAAAAAAAAATGTATTGGCTCACTTTTATTCCTATTACAAGGAATGTAAACATCCCTTGTAATAGAAAAAAGCATGACAGGTCCTCTTTAAATATGAGATCTGGGGTCAAAAAGTCCTCAGATCTCATATTTGGACTTCAATTAAAAAAAAAAAAAAAAAAAATGTCATTTAAAAAAATGACATTTGTAAATTTCTCTTTAAGAGGTATGGGCGGAAGTGACGTTTTTGACGTCGCTTCCGCCCTCCTATGGTATAGAGATGAGTGGCGGCCATCTTAGCGTCACTCATCTCTATGCACATCAGGGGAAAGGACCCGATCGCCTCCGCCGCTGCCGACGGTTCCGGTAAGCGGCGGAAGGCGCGGGAGAGCGGCGGGAGGGGGGGCACCTCTCCCGCCGCCGATAACGGTGATCTCGCGGCGAATCCGCCGCGATGACCACCATTATCGGACAGCCGACCGGCACCTGAAGTGATGGATATCTTGGTTGTGGCAGCAGCTGCTGCCGTTACCGAGATATCCCTCTTCAAAAAAGGGATGTACATCGCCGTGCGCCGGTCGGAAAGTGGTTAAGAGCTATGGTGATGTTTTTCCGCCCTTGAAAAAAGATATGGAGATGGGTGGGGGCTATCTTGCTCGCACTCATCTCCATGTCAGGCTAGAGAGAGGATCCAATCGCCTCCGCTGCTAACCACGGCTCCGGTAAGCAGCGGAGGGCACCGGAGCGCGGCGGGAGGGGGTGGCGCGGCGGGAGGGGGGGGCCCTTTGCCGTCGCCGATAAAAGTGATCATGCAGCGAATCCGTGGGCGGTCCGGAAGTAAGCAGAACTTAAGTTTCACTGTAAATAACAGAGAGCAGGCAGCCTTTTATTTCAGAAGACATGCAGTGGCTCTTCTGCAATAAAATGCCCCTATCTGCCTGCTGTCTTCTCCAGCTTGGTAAACTGAGCTGCGCATGCACTGCTCTGCTTACAGCTCTGTGCTGGTCTCTGAGTGCTAGGATGACTGACACTTGTGAATACACAGGAGCAATGTCATCTGCAATACGGTATGAACTGCAGATATTTAGAGTTTAGTGACAGGACTTGTTCGGACATTGGTGTCCATCCTGCTCAATGGCTGGTGATCAAGTGTAGCGCACTACTCCCTTGAGAGCTGCTGGGTGTGTTCATACCTTTCTGTTAACTGCTTCCGTTCTTCCACCCCTGCACAAATTCACACCAGCAGACAGTCCATAAACGTTTAAAACTTTTTATTGGCTTTCTTGCAGTATGTTACATGATTTTGGGAATATGAGCTGCCTCTTACTTTCTGGTTCCTGATTAGACAAGAAGAGAACCCCCTGTGGTTGGGACTTTGAATAGATCACCACTCTCACCAAAGATGTTGTGAAAAAAATCTTGATTTTATTGGTAAATTTAAAATGATGTATAAAATCACCCAAATGTCCGATAGCAGGGTGCACAATTCACAATATACATAGCAGTTCAAAAAAACAACAAAAATTACACAAACAAAAAATATTAACAACACTTTACAAAAATGTACAAAGTTACGGTACTGATGCTCTCAAGGAGGTACGTGACCCCCGAATACTCGACGCGTTTCCAGTTACCCGAATGTGGGAACCTTCGTCAGGAGCAGAGAATAGTTAAATTTGAATTTCACCCCGTATGAGAATAGGGGAGAGGACATACACTTGGACGATACATATATGTATCATTCATTTCATCGGTACTCCGCAAACAAACTACAGGCATCACTGCTTTGGGCTCCTTTTCCTTTTTATCTATTATATCTACTCTGTCACATTTCCTCTCGAAAGTAAACACCACTTCTTATTACTCTCCACTTGGATACAATACACATGTGGGAACATATGACTAACTCCATCTTTCCCCTCTCAATATATATCACACCAGGCCCGGCTGTTTGGACACATAGTCTATAAAAAGGAATATTTAATTAGGAT